>JBAMJR010000047.1:782500-1247500 GCA_038501785.1 Myoxocephalus aenaeus | reverse complement strand
GCAGAGAATGCGATTTTACTCTTGCTCTAAACCTTTCAGACAATATTGGAAAATGCTTTTATGTGCACAATAAAATGGTTTGCACATTATTTTATTGGCCTTATTTATAGCAATAGAAACAGAACTTTGTTAATAATAAAACATCAGATATTTTCCACCTCGAAGTTGAATATACTGACGTTTTCTGATCCAGATATCAGCATCAGAGATGGGCAATACAGTCTAAAATGCTAGATTGGGTGTTGGGATCAGATATCACGTTATCATATCATCCATCAGCTCATTTACGCTGCACAGGAACAACATGGCTACCCGATCTGCTCAACATTCAGTATCTGTACTGAGCATGTGAAGCACCAGTTCAACAGCACCAGTATCTGATCTGTTCTCCGGTATTGGTTTTGTTATCGGGAAGGAAAGAATTGTGTCAGAACATCTCTACTAAATATGAATTTCACTTATTTGCCTAGTAGCTGAAACCTGAAACAGGACCAGCTGGGTCTACATTTTAGGGTCCTGGTCTGTTGTTGTGTCAATACGTCAAATACCCATGTGGACGTGCTATCAATACAGATAACAGGGTTCATTATAATCACCACAAGAGGAAAGAAAAGGTGTTTTCAAAGTGGGCAGTTTAGTCAATCCAGTCAGTTCAGACAGAAAACAATCTGTAACGTCATGTCACTCTGTGTTGTTGGAATGGAGTATGGACAGAAGATGATGCACTAAGTAGAAGAAATGAAGTATTTAGAGATATAAAAAAGAAATGGAGCCTTTGTGAAAAACCAGCCTGAACGAGTGAATCATTGATGGAGAGAAGTTGTGTTTGACTTCTTTTTAGCGTCCGTGCAAATGGCTGCAGTGAAACCATTGGCGAGATACTGGTCCCGAAAGGAGTGCCACGATGGGAAATACATGGGGAAAATTGCACCCGATGGCAAATTGACAGAGCAGCGCTGTAAATATCAGAACCCAACGGCATGCGGGAATAACTCCAGGATGAGTCTCCCATCCTTCCCATCTTGGCCTCCACCCTGCTGTCTCGCTGAGATTCTCGCCTCTGTGTCACCTCAGGCCATCGAATCACCAAACAAGACTGGTGAAAGATGAATGACAGCCATCACAGTGGAAGTAGCAGGGATGATTGGAGACCGGAGGCGGCTGGCGGTGCCTCGTTTGAGGCATTGGAAACGGTTTTGTTTGGACTCATTCTGCCACATCTATTATCCTTTCTTCTCTTTCTCACTTTCCCCACAGTTCCTAAGCTGTTTCTTTAAACTCTCATTGTCGGATCCCTAATCATCTACTCTATGCTTTCTCTCCTGTTGTGGCCCCTCCGGTTTCAGTTGCGAGCAAACGTGTAAACGTGATCCAAGGTTGTTGCTGAAGATCACGGACGCTCGGCTGAGACTCTGAAATTCTGAAAAGCGGGAAAACTGTCAAACCTTTTAGCTTGTACTTTAAAATGTGATGCAAGAGCGATGACATTTTGTTACCTGGGAGTCACAGAGACGTGACGCAAGACTAAACAACACATAAAACAATACAAAAATACATTTTACTGTGACTTTAAACTTTGTCGGATATCATTAACTCTCTAAAAAGATTGAAGACCATATAAATCACTTCCAAATTCGCCCCACATTAGTTTGGAACAGCTTCAATTCAACTCTGCAATTACTGGTTGAGAATATAACACCCTTTTGTTGAAGAGCTGGGACAGAAATTGCTCAGCGCACATTCTCATAATCACTGAATTCACTGGTCATTTATATCTAAGGTGGCGGCTCTAAACTGAATTCCTGAAACAAATGAGCTTGAATCTCCTTCCCAGCTCTCATCCACGTCGCTGCGTCATCTCCAGTCCGCCAAACGGCACAACCAGGACATCAGAAGTATATCGGCAAATCATTATGCTTCCCGCCTTAGCTTTATTTTACACGTTTGCTAATTACCACTTGTGCCACAGCCCCCTGGAGCCCTCTCTCTCTCTCTCGCTCCGCTACCTCGCCTCCTCTCCCCTCCATCGATCACGACTGGGAGAAAAGTAAACTTTCTTCTTCTTCTCCTCCCCACCAACCCTGATGATTCCCAGTTGTGCCGCCTGATTGTGGGGAGCGCTAGCAGAGATGCTAATTTGTTCTTGACTAGTGGAGTAAAAATCATTAAGGAGTACCTCAACACCCAAGAGAGGCAGGAGAGGACAGGTGTGGGAGGGGGATCCGTGTACACAAAGCATATTCCACTGTGTACTGGAAGCTGTGGGACTTCCAACAACAGCTTTAGATCAAAGAGAGCCTAATATTTATAAAGAATATCACAGCGTTTTCTAATTTGCAGAACATATTGCCTGATATTGTGATCACTGAACTAATGATCGCTTTCTTTTTTCTTCTTCTGTGTTTCATGCTACCTGCACCATGTGGATTCTCTACACAGGTAAGTCAACCATTGTTTGTCATCTACACACACACACACACACACACACACACACGTGGCCCCTGTTTGTCTGTGTGTTAGCGCTAACCAACTGGCTGTCGGCGCTTTACAGCATCTCCGCCATCTGCATTCGAGCGTCTGTCTGTCTTTAATGTGCGGTAATTGATAGCCGTGCGGGCGATTGTGCGGCGCATATGGGCTCCGCTGTGGAAGAATAGAAGGTTGTTGTTCACATTCAAGTGTGACAGATGTGTGTGTGTGTGTGTGTGTGTGTGTGTATCCTGTTATGAATGTGCAGGGGAGAATGCATCCCGAAAAGCAATTCAGGGCCGACAGCTGTGGCGCCGCAGCGGCGGCGACCGGGAGGGGCGTTTGATTGAAACGTGTGACATTTCCGGTGTATGCATGCGTCGCGGTGGCAGTGTTCTTCTCATGTAATGAATTTTTATCACCTTTTGAAAAAAAAAAAAAAAAAAGATACAAAAAAGTAAAGTGCTTTTTTTTTTTTTTGCTTTTTTTTTTTTTTATAAAGTGAGGGGAGGAAAGATAGAAAGTAGGAAGTGGACTGATGTTTATTTATTCATTTTTGTGGCAGAAATCAGCTCCATTAAGAACCAGCTTGCGATTGTTTTTGAGGCAGTGCTCGCTACTTTTATTAACACTTATGCTTGTTTTTCTTCTCCCATAAATTTGAACAAATTATATTGAGGTTTGGTGAAAACAGTTCTGACTGTGTCATCGGACGTTTCAGCTGCTATTTAAGTTTGTAGTCTGCAGAATGCACAATATCTGTGACATTTTTGGATCAATCTGTTTCTTCATGTGGATATATACACACTCGGGAAATGAAGTCAGCTGCAGCTTGTCCAGCAAACGTAATCCATTACAAATGACCATAATACCCTGAATAAATTGCACTCATTATTTTTGACGAAAAGCAATCATATTACCTCCACTTTGTAGCCTGACATAAGCAGTTTCGTTCAACTTTACCAGTGCAATTTTGGGATTTAATGACCCCGGGAGGAGTTTGATTGGTTCTTTAAGATTAAATCAGGTATCTGTTTGGGCATATGTAACATTGCAATGTTTTATAATTTCAATTAAATAAAGTATTTTTCACCCGAATGATATCCCTGACCGTGTGAAACCTTCACATGACATGCATGAACAAGCGTAAAAACGTGTGTGGCTTATCAATAATTTTTTGAATGGAGGGGTTTTTTCTGGACGAGTTTCACTGTCCTGTGAAAACTGCACATCCCCCAGAATGTACGCCTTTTAATGAGCTAAGACAAACCGCCTGTTTTCAGCTGCGTCAATGCGTTTTTCGGATAATCCAATTGGTTTTTAAATGGTCCATTTATCTCAAGGAGTGGAGGATTTCTTAACCCATTAAGAAACAGTTAATCATCGAAGAAAAGGACGA
The DNA here is from genome assembly GCA_038501785.1 of Myoxocephalus aenaeus. Classification (NCBI taxonomy): domain Eukaryota; kingdom Metazoa; phylum Chordata; class Actinopteri; order Perciformes; family Cottidae; genus Myoxocephalus; species Myoxocephalus aenaeus. The sequence continues at coordinate 1,243,632 of JBAMJR010000047.1, read as the reverse complement.
GAACGGCAAAAGATTTGTCCAGTCGCCTCTTCGAGAAACGCATCGGTACCCGTCTCCAGAATGTCATCTATAAACCCAAATAAAATCTGCAGGGTCAGACTGAAAGGAAATATGATTCTTATTTCCATTTCAACCCCTTTCTTTTTCATTTTGATGTTGCTTTATTTCCCCTGAACTCTCTCTTCGTAGACAATCGCGTACCTTTTGCTGCACTCATGCAGCACTTCCCTCAGCTAATAGGAACAGTGATCACTTAGCCCGCCACCATTTGGCATTATGGTTGGATGGGCCACAAGCTGTTCTGGAGGTATGTGTTGGGCTCCTGGCATCCGTGTAATGGGGACACACAAGGAGACAAAGAGATGAGAAGAAGAAGAAGATCTTAGATCGTTTACAAGCAGACCATTTGAGTTTCAAGGATTCCAATGAACTCGTTGAGCGCTGATGCAACTACTTCACAAAATCGTTAAGATGTTCTTAAAAAGATCACCTCAATTAGACAAACCTTGAACCAGATGAATACTACCTTATCTTCTTCTTCTCTTTTTGGTATCAAAAGCTGCGGATGAAGGTTGTTTTGAAGTGGCATTTGTGAGTTTATGGCCGACACTCATTCAACCTTTTCCTCCGTTTCTATCGTGCCATACCTCTCTCAAACACAGCCCGTCTAATAGCGGAAGGTAGCGGCCTAGAATTTATTGTCTACCCTGTAATTTTCTTTCTCAGGAGTTGGAGAGGTTACCTTTTATCCTCAAAGATCGCACATTACTGCAGTAAGTGCTTTTTATACTGCCAAACGCTATCATCCAAGCTTAAACTGGCTGCAGATATATTAAAAGCCTATTTTTTTTAAGTACGAGGGGTCATTTGAGGGAACGTCGTAACTACAGCACTCTCCTCCCTCGCACTTCTGTCAGCGCTTTTTTTTTTTTTTATCCTTGTTTTCTTCAGAGCCTATATCACAGCGGTAAGGATTTTGTCGTGTCTTTATCGTGTGTTAACAGATACATAAAAGCCAAGTGTTCTGCCATAAAGGGTTCTGATTGCACGTCCGATACAGAGACACTGATACTAGAGAGCCGGCTCGGCAGTCACTCCTCTTCCTGGGATGGTTGTACCGTCATGAAGGGAATGATTTTGGGGAAAGACTCTGCCTTGTGATTGTGCCACGTGTTGTTGTTTCAGATATTTCTAGAACTTGATCTTACCGAGCGTCAGCTGAGATCCCTGAAGGTCACTTGACGGTACACAAGTGAACACATTGTACCTCCAAAGTGATGCGAAGGTTAAAGGTCAGTAATATGTCAAAGCCAGAGAAGCACGTTCGTGGTCCTTTGAGAAAGTTGCTGTCCGTCGTAGCTCGCCTATCGTCTTCTGCAGATCGTAAACCAGAAGGCCAATAAGTGTATTTTCCCAACTGTTAACCTCTCCGTTTAACTTTTGGTCCGTATGTGTCGACAGACTCGCTGCCGTCTGCCGGCGCCGTGCCCCGACACGCTGACCTCGGACCGGCGTTCACATCCCTCTGATCTGTATTTCGTTAGCATGAGCCTGCTAGCACAGTTTGAAAGCCCTTATCAGATGGAGGGAAGTGTAAAAGCGTGAGGTCAGGGAGTCGTCTCATCTGAATATCCTGCTGAAACTGCAGACCGTCCATTATTTTACATTCACATTTTACTGCTGGTTAAAGTGAGGCGTGGGAGCTGTAACTGTTTGATGACATAGCACCTCTTTTTTTTTACGATGTTTCAGTCGGGAAAACAGTTATTGCATTCCCAAAATATATTCACGTCAGAGTAATTTGTAAACAACACCTACAATTTATTTGAAACAAAGTCACTGAAGTCCATGTTATAGAGTAAAACAACTCATTGTTATCCACGGTTGGACAAAGAGAGCGAGCCGAGGTTTCAAGATCACCTTTGCAGTGGTGGGGGTTGGGCCCTCGGCATTTTCTGATCCCCAGGTATTGTATTGATTGAGCTCTCAGCTTGAGTGTCGTCCTCTCTGCTATCCTCTTCTCAGAGACGCTGAAGGTCAATTGCGACGGGAGCTTTGTGAGCCTGACACATTTTAAAGGCGGGATGATTTGGGGTGGGGGGGGGGGGATGTTTCTGCGGCAAACAACGGGGAGACGGATCGAACGTGGCAATTTCTGACAAGCCCCTCTCTCTCTCGAGGTGTTAGAAAACAGAAAACCCCACCGGTGAAACAGACAGAACGGCGGCGGGAAGACGGGGAGATGTGCGAGTGTTGGAAGCAGGTAATGAAGGGCAGATTTCACCGGAGAGGCTTCTGGAAATTGGCTGGCCCTCCGGGGTCTGTGACATTTCTTTGAAAGTGCTTCGGGCAGCAGATTCAACATCCGACTCACTTTGTTGGCACTCTATTCAGGCGATACAGTATAGAATTATAACTGAATGAGTGAATAAAACCAAATTTTTTTGCAGTTAATTAAGACTAATTAATTGAATAAATTACAGAAAAATTTGATTTGGCTTGATGGAGGTTTTGTGACAGCTGTCTAGTCGAAAAAAAGCAGCATAACTTAGTTTAGGTCAACTTTTGAGTGATTGTCTTGCTTAAAATACCTCACTTGTATTCTATACAGCTATTGTTTTCAGACAATGGAAGTCTGGAGAGGAAAATAATACACTCTTGCCCTCGCCCTTGGGCTATCTGTGTGGTTGCTTCTCTTACGTGCACCATGCCCTGCGGCGTTTCCTCTGTTGTCACGTGGACTTTGACCCGTAGGTGCATCTGCCCCCGAGGAGGGCCGAGCGGGGGCGCCTTCTTGTCACCGCGCTGACCGTGAGCGAGGGCTTCCTTCAGGAGCGCCAGTTTGAATTGTTCATTTGTTATATTGACGGCGCGCTGAAGGCCCCGCCATTGATTTCCCATCGAACGTGTAGGCGAGCAGTAGATAAGCCAGCAGACGGCAGGAGATAAGCGGCTGTCGTTTTATTTCTTTTTATTTCTTTTCCCTGACAGTTACGGCCGCCACAAAAGGACGCGGCAAAGTCAGATGTCTCCCAAAGTCACCCGTTGAGCATCGAGCGGCCGGCCCCGCCAACCGGCTCCGTAACAAAAGTACTCAACATCTTCGTACCGGGTCCAACCTCTCGCCATCGAGCTCTGCAAAGCTGCTGTATCGAATTAGCCATCGTCTCTGTCACATTAGAAGTCCTCCCTCCAACAGCGCCGTATCAATCAACTGATTCACTCTTATTAGATGAAACTATGGGGCTGTCACGTCGTTAATGTGAAAAATGGGACGCGGGAGGCGAGAGGATGGAAAGTGTGTTTGAACAACGGGCCAAGAGTCAGAGGAAGAATGTCAAACGCTGCTAATGGTAATGTTGGAAGTTTGAACTGAGGGCGTTAATATATTGATCGATTGATACCGTAATCCGTTCATACATGGAGATTTAGGTGTTGGAATTGTATATAGAATATCAAACATATGAAGGTGTAACTCACATGCGTTATGAGGAGGCATATTTAGTAGTTATTACTGATTTAACGAGGCTTTTTCTATTTCATACCCTCATAAAGTGCCGGTACCCAAACGGCATTTACACACCAGGGGGGGCGTGAATGATGACAGACGCGAATATGTTCTATCAAAACTAGTCACACCTGCAGCCAAGTGATTTTTTTTTGCGACAGTTGAAAGACTTTCTCGGTTAAAAAGGTTTGTGCGAAATACCTCAAGGCGGCACATGCGGAAGACATGAAAGACTTTTTAAACGCGAACGCCTGCAGCCTCGCACTGCAAAAATATGCAGAGATTCAAATCCGTGGCTATTTTTAGGTGCATATAGGCACCACCGAACCTCCGTTCCATTTAACAGTTAGGTGAAATAAAAAGCTTATATTTGTATCCTCATTTTCTGCTGTCATAAGCAGAAGGCAGACTTTGCCTATAAATAGTCGTCCTTAATATTTCTTCTCTCAGACACACCAGCAAAATCTGCTTAGACTTAAATCACTGGAAAAGCTATTTTTTGCTTGATGCATTATTTAAAGATTACCACGTCCAGCATGTTTCATTCTCAGCAACGCAAATTTTAGGAGACGGGGGGGGGATAGACAAGTCAAATCTATATTTGACTTGTTCGTCCAATTAGTCGTCCTCCAGTTCAGCTCGGAGATTGAGAACGTCAAACCTGTCCTCATTTATGTCGACGGAGACTCCAAAAAGTCACATTACTGTCGACTAACACTCTCAAATCGAACCCAATTGGCAGACAAAAGAACGAGGCTGACGAGCACACAAACTTTGGTTGTGAAGGAGTTTCTGGCAGCTTGAATCACAGCTGAAATATGGCTGCAGGCTTTTGGAACAAAGGCGGGCTTCCATGCAGGCGTTTTTGTGCCATATTTCACAACCTTGTAAATGGCCATTAAAAGGGTTGTGAATAATGCATGGGGAAGCTGGCCAGTTAGCTGCTTCCTGTGCTGCTGCCTTCGCTAACTAACGGCGACGGAGAACCATGTGGTCCACCAAGTGAGGTTGGACAGTTTCGAAAAGACACTTTTTCTCTGACGGTGATTATATTCCTCCATCTTTTTTTTGCTCCTGGGTCTAAAGACAGAGCTGGGCTTTATTGGAAAAGGGACGAAAGTTGATAAGCCGGCGTCTGAAGTCTTCTGACACTCTCCTGTGGCCGCGGTGGGTGTCCGTGTGTTTCATTTCCCCCTTCGGGGACGAGCGAGCAGCGTTCGCCCACGCCGGCCCGCACAAGAGCAAAGGAAGCGGGAGTCAGAGGGTGGTGATTAAAGGAAGGGCAGGATGGGAGAGAGAAATTGGGGTGAGGGCTGAGAAATGAGAAGACTGGAGGGAGCTTCAGTGGGGAGTGTGTTGTGGCAGGGAAGAGGCTTTGGTAGCTCCTCAGTGGCGTCTTTATTTTTCACTGTATCGTCCCGACCCGTCCCTGAGGGGACTTTGAAAGAAGTGATTTGCCTCTTTTCTTCTGCTTTGTTCCAGCCGCACGCGCTGCTGGCCGGCACCTCGAGGGAACCCGGCCCCGTGGGACAGTCGGGCTTTGTAGCCACGTTTTCGCCACGTTGTAGAAGAACTTGCATGACTGAAACATATATTTTTGTCATAATTCTAGATCTTAAAAACCAGTAAATTCTCATACTTTCATTCCGTATAATGAAGCTGTTGTGGAAGTCATTCCTTCTTTTATTTCGTACGAGTGCAGCATCTGTCCTCCGTCTAATGCGAAGGCTAATAATAGTTTCAACACTTTTTTCTTCTTCTTCTCAGATAAAGATTAACATTGCTTTGTTTGCTTTTTCAATTATAATCAGCCTTCACATGCCTTCAGCTTTAGAATAAGACAATTAGAAGAAGTAATTTACGCCTCGTCAACATATTTGCAGCAAAAGCAGCACCTCAACGGCGGCGACAATAGACAAGTGAAATAATTGATTTAACTATGAAAGAGTGTTTTGATTCCCAGTTATGCAGAAGAAGAAAAAACCTCTCAAGTGAAGCTGGAACCATTATGGCTTCACCAATGTTGGGCCTTTTATAAGTTCCCTTTGTCACAATAGTGCATATCCTCATGGTATTTAGGTGGATATAGCCCACACAGTTGCCTCTCACTAAGCGACCAACATGGAAAGTTGCCTTAAATCCTCTGATGGGTAATAATTACCGACAGATTCCTCTTTATCGCGGGGATACTGCACAGCAGTTGCTCAATGTGGCTCGCAGCAAATTCAAGGACTCCTACAGAGACTACAAATGTATAAATTGTATTGAGATCTCCCCAGCCTCCCACACACACACACACACACACACACACACACCTCCTCCTGCCGGTTGCTAAGGAATGAAGGGCAAGTGTCCGTGCGCTGGAAACGCCGTAACGCAGTCGCACTCCCGGCAGCTTCTGCCTGGGTTATTGATGGCTCTCGGTGGCGGCGGTGATGGGATCGGCTGGAGCTTTATCGCCGAACAGGAGGGACCCGCTGCTACTGCGAGGGCTGAATCCCCTTATCGCATCACACGGGCCGAGAGAGATGGCGCTGGAACACTCAGCAGAGAAAACACACCCACGCAGCCACACACGGAAGACGCATCATCTGCATCCACGCTTTGTTTGGAGCGTTGCATTCACAGAATAGCTGATTTTCAGACACACACACACACACATACAGAGACACTCATCGCACTACTTACTTGAATAACAAATCATGCACACACTCGATCTCGACGCCTCGCTGTGTGCAACAAGCCGGCCTCTCCAGCTCGTACGCTGTCTTTTATCATTTTGCTCAGCCCCGCCACATCACGCCAACTCCCCCACGGCGAGGGTCATTACCGCCTCTGCACTACAGTGATTTGTAGCACAGCCTCCGCCACAAGCTTTACTGCTTGTAATCGTGCAATTAGCATAGGTTTCCATATGTATGGAGGAGATCTCCATATATTATGACTATCGTCAGTAGAGGCCAGGGTACCGGGCGCTAACGTGTGTTCTAAGCATGGCTGGTGGATGGGGACGGGAGGACAGGGAGCCGGTGAAAGATGCCATTTTGATTCTGTTTCCTGTCAAAATGAATCGTGGCCTCGGGTGACCTAATTAGGCCGGCGATAAATCAAAGCGCCCCACAGGCGCTCGCGCATTCTGTTGGCGTGAGATATGTCAGCGACCCTCAGGGGAGGCCGGGCCAACCTTCATAACTTCTCCGAATCAAGGTTACGGCTGGAAATCAGGGGATCGTGTGCAAACTTGTCCAGCTCATTGGTGGACGGTGAAATATTCGACTTAATAAGCTAATGAAACCTAAAGCGCTGGCAGGATAACAAGTGACAAGCTGTCAGCAAACGTAAAGCTGCACTAATCGATATTTTTATCACAACATCAGGTCAGAATATGAGTAATGTGACAGGTGTGAATTATCAACCCAGTTGCTATTAAAAATATTGTTATTGTACGTTTCTGTGGCGGCGAATGCCGACGTCTTCTGCTCTAAAAATAGGTGTCATAAACAGGTTTCATATCAGCCTCCACTTTTAATAACAGCTGCTCAACCCAATGCAAAAAACGTCCACATTAAATGTTTCCATTATTCGTACAACGGCAAATCAAATTGGCTGGATTTATGATCCGACTCTGCAGTTCACGAGATAAACTCCTCACAAAGTGCAGATGCCGCCGTTAAAATTGCTCCACGTGAACTGTCGCTACTGTAGAGTTGCTGCCGTCGACGTTGCTGAGCACCGAGTGATCAGGGTGGCAACTTTCCTGATGACAATTTCAAGCTTTCTTCCATGTATCACATTATTCTGCACGTCTACCGGGAGCCTCCAGCGTCTTCCTCTTTGTTTGTCTTTTCCCCAACATCGCCTGGCTCTCCAAAGATTGAGAGCTAAAGTTAAAATCATGTCAACTTTTTTTTTTGTGTGTGTGTGTGTGTGCAAAAGTGTGCTGAAAGTTACTCGGATTGGCTACCAGTGGGCTCACAGCAACCGGGGGTGCATCTTACATCTGTGTTATGCTTACAGCTAAAGACGGATAACCCGTGGGCACGGGGGCTCATGTGGATGTGAAACATATAAAACAACATATTTCACTGTTTTCCTCCAGTTCTTTGCAAAAGAACGCTCCTTCAAGGCGTGTTAAGTTGGGGGGAAAAACAAAAGCGATGCGCCCCGTTGTCTTTTTTTACAAGCTACATCAAACATTTCTCTGCAGTACAACTTTTAGTCTTGAAGCTTCTTCATAAAAAACACTTTTAACAACAGTTTGATTAGGAAGTGAAGAGATTCAAAGAGAACAATAAATAACTGGAACTCAATGAGAGAAACTAATGCAACCGGCAACGCATTGCTCCCTCAAACCCGAGTCACTTATTGACTGAAGCCTCACCTGTCCACACACGCTGTATGGAAACTATATTGCCAGGAGGCTGTTAGTGTAGCTGGCGCGGCGCTGACGGTGCTGACAGGTGTGACAGCACTCGCGCTCCGAGGGAAGGGAAGAAGGAGAAGGCGGCTAACAACACCGATTGGCCAATACCTCAGCCCAGAGCCCTCTGGGAAATGTCCAGCTGCTGGTCTTATTGGTGGGAAGATGAAGCTGACAGGCCTCAGAGGATGGCGCTCCGTGGAAAGCCTTGTCTTTCTCACTTAGGCTCTCTCTCCCTCAATCTCCGTCCTCTTTTTACCCGCCTGGAAGTCTCCTGCTGGGGTTTTGAGCCGGTAAAGCAGCGTTATCTGTCAGGTGGATAATGCAATCAGAAGCTTAAGTAATTGTCACGTACAGTGCATCTCATATGCACGATGCTAACGCTGCCAGTTAAAGTGATATGCAATGATTTACAGCCTTTTAGATTTGAATGATGTCGTTTTTTTGTCTGGTTAACATAAACATAAACACCAGGGCCTTCAATTTGTGTGATAACGTAATTTCTCCAGTGGAAAACAAGTTGCCTCGAATCATATAAGTATGGATGAAATCGCAGGAAAGACGAAACAAAAGGAAAACTAAACCGCGGGCGGAGAGAAAACGTATAATAAGGGTAATTTAGTAGCACAATGCTGCTAAAGGAATGCTGCACTTAGAGATTGCAACAAAAAAAATCAATGCAGCTTCATTGTTTACGTTGAAGAACACAAAGGAGCTAGTTGTGTAACATCCAATCAGACGGATGCTTAGAGCGTTCAAGAAAACAGCAGCTGCAGAACTGAATGATGCAGATAACATGTTGATGATGATGATGATGATGGATCTCACACTCAAATTACCTGGGGCCCCTTGGCCTCCTCTTCCTCCTCCTCCTCCTCTTCCTCATACCGCCTCTGCATATCTGGAAGATTGTTCCTGCAGAAGAACGTTCTCCTTGCAGATGAGACGGGAAACAGTCGCGTTAAACTCCTTTCAAACTACCTGTGCTTCAGGTCTGACAAAAAAGGGGAGGAGCTAAATCCTAATTGGAGGAAATTAATTTATCGGTTGTAACTCACACTAACAAGTGTGTCTTAACCAACTTAAAAGACCCCTGGAGCTCTAAAATATATGATGCATGATAATAAAAATAACAAAAAAATACGATGAATATTTATTATTCCTCAGTTGTGATTTTCTCTCACTTTAGTCCTTCATTTTTTGACAGATGTTTTTATTGTCTTTTCCGCACATCAAAAAGTACATATCGTCAAAGAGAGACATCAATGGCATGTTTTGTTGTTGGGCGGCAAAAATAAAAATAACAAGTGCTTAATTTAAAATATGTGCATAGACGTGTGTAGCATGTGTGCTACTGTGACGATGCTAATACAACGCGTGTGGCTAATGTGCTAACCTCACACCTTTGTGTTCATACACAAGCGCTCCCCGGGGTCGTGCTTAGGTTAAAATTCTATTTGTCACATACATTTCAGGCTCGCACTCGAAATGGATTGTTCTATGATGGCTGTAGCATTTACAGCCATTATAGAATCACTTTCCCAGACTGCAGCGCACAGACACATTCAACCCATTTAACCTCAGGCTGCGAGCTCAAGCATCTGATCCGACTCTGAACGAAGCAATGAATGATCATGAACTGTCACTGGCTGACTTATATAAATATATGTACACAAGTGATGAAAAAGTATATGTTTAAATAATTCATGCTTTGAAGGTACGAGACGTCTCTGCAAGGGAAGGGAATGTATTCCAAAGTTAGAAATGTGTTATCTGGGCACATGGGTATGTAAATGCTTCGCAGAGTGCAATCTCAATGGGAGGAGACGTCAGGTGACACTGCGGGCGGAGCGTGTCTTCCTTCGCCGTCAGACGAAGCGGGGGTTTTGTTTTCCCCACAAACAATCTCGTTTCCGTGAGACAAGCGCCCAAGGTCAGGTGCTGGAAGCGGGGCGCCGCGCCCTTCAGCGTCCTTCACCGAAAAAAAGAAAGACAAAAACACACACCGTGTGACTCCATGTGCAGCAGGGGAACAGACGGGCGGAAGATGAGACGGAAAAAGTGAATAGAAACTAGTGTGAATGGAAAAAAAATGGTGGTAAGAATGAGATAAATACAATTGTTATAGTAGGTTCAATATGGAGGATTTATGATGATTTATGTTCGATTTATGTCCTTGTCTGATTGTTCGTATAGTTGGTTGTTATGTATTTTAATTTTTATATTTTATTTATTTGTTGTTGTTTTTTGTTGTCTAGTAAGGTGAGGTAATGTGTAACTTGTAAAAACTTGATAGAAATTGATTGAAAGAAAGAAACTAGTTTGAGCAAATGAGAGGAAGGGAAGCCGCCTTTTCGTGAGCCGTTTCTTCACATATTCATTTTTGAACACGTGGATATTTGAGTGCAAAAAGATTCTTTTAAACACATGGAGATGAAAGATTGATGGCTCCTTCGCTGCATGCTTTAACAGCTCCTTTTTTTGTGTTGCAGTCTCTTTTGGGGCCTTAAGGGAAGGAAAAGTGACATTGAAAATTCAGGCAAACTTTTTATTTTTTTAATGCAGCTCACCTCGAGTAAAGTTGACTGCAGCTGCTAAATATTAAACCCGTGGACATGTTTGTCAAGACGTGAACCCCCGTTGGCCCTTTTCCAACGGCGCTTCCCTGTGGGGGAGTGTAAACAAGTGACATCATCTCCTTTCCTGTTGCCAAGCCCCTCCCCTGTGGCTTTGAGTGACAGCTCCTGGCGGCAGGGCCCCCGGGCAGCGAGTCTTAAACACAGCGCTCAGAGCCGCCGAGTCCCGGGGCCCAGGGCGATGCCAGCTGGCGCCGCTGAGGCCGCTCTGCTGGGCGCCGGTGTACATGCAGTGTGTGTATATGCACACATGTGTGTTTATGCTTTTGTCCTCTGTCTGTGCGCATGAGGTTTATGTGTTTGAGCAAAGGATCAGACCAAGGCATTTGGGGGTGTTTACTTTTAATTATGTTTTTTCTTTTTTTTTACTTTACCCTGTTTTCTAAGCAATGAATGGGGGTATCTATTAATTATACACAGGAAATGTGCTGCGGGTCTTCACAGGCACTGAGATATGCCTCGTACGTCGCCACATTTTCTATTCCTATTGACTTAGAGCAGATAAACGAGGTATGTTCAGTTGGTATTCAGCGGCTGTCAGTGGATCGTGTTTAATGTCTGCTATTACGAATGATTATCTTTTGGATTAGCTGCAGCTTTTGTCTCGTCTGGTCGCTTTGTTTTCCCCCCGTCCCTTTCAGATCCAAGTCATTTGGAGAAGTGGCTCTTTTTGGAATTGTATCCCAATCAAAAGCAGGCGCACAGAAAAATAAACCAGCGGGGAATCGACCGCTTTTGATGGCGAGTCTTGACTTTGATGGTCCGACATGTTGGCAAAACACCGAGTTGGCTGAATGCGAAGCGGCCCGCCGTTATGGTCATTGTTTCGTGTGTGTTTGGCAAAATTTGGGATAATGATAGTTGCATCCACTCATTGGAAAGTGGGTGTTGTAAGTGTTATAATGTTGCTTAACTAAAGAGGAAATCAATACTAAATGAGGGAGAAACAAAAAAAGCACTTCTGGACAATCAGTGATATCAAATCAGATGTTTTTCATCTGCTTTCAAAGGCAACACCCACGGGACATTCATTATAATTCTCTGCATTCAACGCTAAGCACACAGAGAGATGCATCTCGCACCATTACACCGTCTATATGTTCATCTACATGCAGTGTATGAGTCACTATTCATTTAAGAGTTTGTGCACGTACACGAGGCTTGTACCCTGCCGCATTAGCTCCCCCAATTAACAATAAATGGTCAATGAAATGGCCGTTGTGAGCATCGCTTTAGACCCAAATCGCTAATTACTCTGACTTTTAATAGAAGTGGAGTTGGAGCCAAAACAAGCTAATATGCTCTGCAGAAAGGCAAAATGTGTTGATTGTTTTTAACCATTGATGAGCAGCAATGACTCCATGCATAAACATGCACACTGACATGAAGCATCATCTGAAGAATAGATCGATGTCGATGCTGGATTTTGAAAACATGAATTTCCCTCCACTCTTTGCCTGGCTAAGTTTTGTTTAGTTTTTTTTTTTTCTGATTTTTTTTTATAGAAACAATAGCACTTTGTGTTTCTTTAATAATTTGTCTTTTGCTCTTTTATGGCACGATACAAAACCGAAGTTGCATGTGCTCGTTAACAATTCAGCTAGAGCATGTTGCAGGCCGGTTTTCATAGCACATGGACCCCTAATGATATGCCATATATATATATATATATATATATATATATATATATATATATATATATATATATATATATACTATATAGTAGAGCAGCTATGATGTAGCTTTTTTAATGTGATTTAGTTTGAACTTGATTTCTGCTATTATTCACATGGCATTAAAGGTGCAATGCAGAGCCACATGCTCCGGATAAATTTACTATAAAGCTCACATCCAGCCAGTCAAACCCCAGCACTGGAAGCCACGGCTGGCCGACTTTGACTTAAATTCTGGCCAGAACACTGCGTGAGTGAGAACTCAAATCGTATATTATGTTAAAATGCTGAATGTTCATCAGCAATCTGTGATGAAAATGATTCACGTCGAAGACGGAAGGACATAATTCACACCTCTTGGCTGGGAAAAAGACATGCAGCGTGAATGCATGCAGTCTTCTGGGGCTGCTGTATGCTGTGATGCGCGACCTTCCTGTGGTACATGTGAATCACACCGAGCCGGAGCGAACAAGATGGCAGCCAGTGAGAAATGGCCGTACTGGTGCCTTTTTTAGGTGTATGAATATGTGCATTTTTCTAAAGGTTTGTGAGATAAACAATAGCTCACGGCATTAATCCATAGATCTGCGTAGCTGCGTGTTATTTGGAGGACGAGATAGCTGCACTTTGATAAGTTCCTCTTTATTGTCGGAGAGATTAGGCGCTACTATTGTGACAAAGTGTGGTAATTGATACTTCAGGGCTTGTTAGATAAACAATAAGTTGACTCGCTCCCGGCTTGTAGCGAGAGATGGCCAATTTAACACGTGATACAAATCAAAGTGAAGTAATTGCGAATTTCATCACGCGCAATGAAGCGGAGGATGACGTCGGAGGCTCTTTGGCTCTCCTCCGCTCCCAAAAAGACGTATGCTTTTTACACGCCATGATGGATCAGTGTGTTTATCTGAACCTTAAAAAATATGGGCCCGGGTCCTGTGACTTTTCTTTTTGAGAGCAGTGGCCTGTCGAGCGCCTCACCCCCCCCCCCCCCCGTTGTGTGGAGTCAACAGCCGAGGCGCTATCATCGCAGGTAATCGTCTCCGCGCTCGGCCGCCTTCCCGAGAGACGACTCAAACGCCTTTTTTCCGGGGGCCGCACCGAGTGACCGGCGTGCGGCGATGTAAACACACACTCTGTGTCGCAGTGGGACGCCGCCCGCTCGGCGGGACGGGATCCAATTACCTGAGCCGCGATTGGAAGTGAGGGGAAATGCCGGCGGTGGTTAGCGCACACATCAGCACCCAGGAGACGGACAGACGCCCGCTTTCCCCATCGCGCCTTCCTTCCCATACACATGTACACGCCCGCATGCAGAGCTCAAGCTTATTTATGCACTTGCTCAGTGAACCGTGCGGTCCCTGCTGGTCCTCGGTGCGTCTGTCTGTCTGTCTGTGTGTGTGTGTGTGTGTGTGTGTGTGAGGCTTGCAAAACGGCTTCTCACTTATATTTGAATGTCACAAACCAAAAGCGTGTGTAGTTTTGAAGAAAAACACGAGACCGTGCGTAACCGGAGCACCATCTCTCTGATCGGGCCCACATAATGTTGCTTTCAAAAGGCGCCAGACATTTGAAGAGCATTTCTTCGGTGCCAGAGTGGCGTCGCCACTTAGCGCGTTTTCCTCTCATCCGATCCGACAGCTCTTCTCTGCCTCCCTTTCACGGCAAACGGGGGAGTCGATCATGAAGCCGAGGCCGGACCGCCCCGTCCCCGTGTGTCGTTTTGAAAATGATGCGCTCGAGTGATGGAAAGAACACTTAATGTGGTCCAAAAAAAAAACGACTTCATTTTAGCCAGTGTCTCGTCTGTTCGACGGAGCAATGAGATGTGCTCTGGGAAATGGGAATAGGAGGGATGTGAGGAGTGAGAGATGAGGTTTTAATATCCTGTGGGAAGCAGAATTATTAATAATCTTGCACAATGTTTTGTTCTAGCTCTGACAATGAAATCCAAGACGTAATGTAAGTACCTTAAATGATCAACTAAAAGCCAGTATTCAATCAAGACAGGTGCTTATAGAGTCACATTATACTCGCTGCTCTGACTCTTCACCAGAAATTCTATCGGTTGAGAAAACTACGACAGAAACAGAGCAGGAAATGAACTATCGGCACACATGCATGAACAGATGCATAACGGTCTCTACTCAGGAACTTTCTTTCATTAGAGAAGATTGAAAAAAATGCCTTTCTTTGATGAATTGAACCCAAAATACAATGCATGCTGGTACGTTTATGCTAATAAGCTCATGCTGTCTCTAAACAACTGAAATTGATGAGTTAGGTAAACGATCCCCCCCGGAGAGAGGGGTTGATTTAATATGATGAATCATGTTATTTTCCTTCGTAGGCTTTTTGTTTTAAATATCTGCAGCACGTTTTACATTTCAGATCAATAGTGGAATGATTCACTTTGTTCAAACTTGACATTTTAGGTGGGGAAAAATGCGAAAATGTTAAATGTGATTCCTCTTTAAGTCAGACGCCTTAAATGGAGGCGGAGAGTCAAGGTTCTAACAATGTAAAATGTATGTAATGTGATCGATGTGATGAGTTTGTGGGACACGCTGAGGACCGTTCGGCCCGTTAAAATATGTGTCGGTCTCAGTAATTAATATGAAACACTGGAGAATTTACAACAGACTTTTGGGCAACAGCCAATAGTTGATGGGTGTTAATTATTCCTGGAAACAAGTGCTTTATATTTGTATGTTTGTACTTGTTTGTTCAAAGTATGATGCAACACACTCGTGGATGCAACACACTCGTTTCCTCTGAGATAAAAACACGACGATGACCATTGTAAAGCCCATTTGTACCAAATGTGGTGCGTTTGCCTGTGAGGGTGAGAGAGGGAGCGCCGGGGTTATGTATCCTCTCCTCCCTCTGGGACGGTCACCGGTGGCCCCTGTCCCCACCAGTCCAATTAGGACAGTAATTTAAGGGCGCTTGTGCGCGCCATCACACTGTCATTGACTGAGCGGCGCCCGTCCCTGGTCACGCAGGTTAAATCATTCGCACACACTCAGACTCACTCGCCCAATCAGCTGAAGACAGAGGAACTCACACGCAGCCTCTTTGACCCTCTGGTGATTATGTAGATTATACGTCTATATGTGTGTGTGCTGGTTCCCCTCCATTTCACTAATTGCTTAGAATAGTAGATAAGACTCTAATTACAACTCTTGTCTAAGAAAAGAGCTCTCGGTGTCAGCTCTCGTCTCTGCTGCTATATTTTGCAGCTGATGGCTCTCTGTTCAACCTGCTGCCTTCTTCGAGAAAACATCCGGCCTGTTTCTCACTAACACGGTGGAAGGTGCGTTCTCCTTGTCTGCGGAAGTCTGTTTTTCTCTTCTCCTGATTGAGACGTTGTTTGCAGCGTGCGTTGAAATCAAAGTAAACACTAAAGCTGTCGGTAACACGTTGAGAACGTAGGCGACGTCCTCCCTCCCACCCAGAGCGGCGTTATAAGGTTCTGCAAAGAAGATCGTTGTTTTTTTTTTAAGTAATGAGCATTGAATGTGCATCTGTGTGTTTCCCAGTTTCCTATCAAAGTGGCTTGTGTAACTGTTGCAGCATTTATAATGGACTGTGTTGGCAATATTCCATGTTGAATGAAATTAGATGCTTCTCTTCTTCTGTTAATTGTGCAGAAGCATGCATTGAAAGGAAATATTCGGGTTAGCTCGTGCTCTCGCTTATCAATTTGTTTGTGAGCGTGCACGTCGGTGATTTTGTTCATATTTGTGATATGACATTTGCATGGAGCATGAGTAAAGTTCTTGGTATCTCCAGCTATCATATTCCGGGTGGCGAGGAAGTGGGCGGAGTTGAAGTGTCACATCCTCTCGCTGGTGAAAATGAGTTGTTGCCCTCAGGATGAAGGTGCTCTCTGCTCAGAGATCCTTCAGACCTGTTGATTAACCTGTCGATTCATGTGTTAGTGTGACGATAACAATGTATAAAAAAAAAGGTGTAACATGTTGTTGAGTGTTTCCCAAAGCCCAAGATGACATCCAGAAGTTGCTCTTTTTTCTTTGCTTTTGTTGCAAGGTGTTGCTCCGTTAAAACAAATGTTCAAAACGAGCCTGAACCTCGAGTTTTATATTTCTTCTTCATGAATCTTTCATCTTTCATCTTTCTGCCCGTAAACGTCTCGTACATATGAAGCTGGATTGCGCTCAAAGCCAAGGTTTCTCATTGGGGTTGCAGGAGCTGTCCGTGGTGCTGAACTCACCGCTCTCCGAGGCCCTCCTTTAGAAAAGCACTGTTTACGGTGTAGTGTACTCGCTACCAGGCATGTACACACACACAGACATACTCCATGTAGCCCCACAAACAGATGCCTGCATTACACTGGTACTCAATCCATTACAGTGTTTGTTTATCTGACAAGATGTCAAGCCCCGGGACAAGCATTCTTTGAAGAGAGTTATTTCAGCTGAATGTAATCCCAGTTTGGATCTGACTCCGGGATGTTTTACAAGCGATTCCTTACTTTTGTTCCAAACCTGGCAAACGGTCAACTCCGATAAGCTTCCTCTCCCCACTGCCGTCACGTCTTATCCAGGCAACCTGCATCCCACATGGGTGTAGCGGGCCAAGCAACAAACATGACAGCCAATACATTAGAGGCCTGGTAGATTTCAAGACTGATCAGCGTTGCGTTTCCACTGGCACAGGATCAAAACAAAATGCCTAGTAAAGTTTTCTACGTGCGCCGAGTTGCAGTTTAAATGATGGCGACGGATGAAAAAAAACGAGCTTAAGAGGCAGTTTGCGGGAGAAAAGAGCCAGGCGACACCGTATCGCCTGCAGAGAGGAACCATTTATAGTGGGCAAGAGCAGCATGAGACCACATTTCAGCACTTATTTTTTCCCTCTCTTGCTTTTGAAAAACACCCCTTGTCTCAATGAAGAATACAATTGCGGAAGACGCTGGACGTCCACTCATGTTGACAAATGCACATTTATGCACAGCCGGGGGGCTCTCGTGCACCCACTGAACAAATGAGCATACGACACACACACACACACACACACACACACACACACACACACACACAGACGGACGTAGTCAAAGACAGGAGGGGGGGCTCTGAATGATCCATCAGTGGGAGTGGCTGAAGTGTGCATGAGACAAGCGAAATGACACCGGCGGCTCAGACAGATGAATCAGCGCGGTCGCTGTGAAAAGGAGCGTGAAAGAGATGTTCATATTCATCCATCCATCCTCGTCAGCGGCCAGCGGGCCACCCGGCTGTCCACCCCGACCCGACGCCCGACACGTTCACCCACACACACACACACACCACGCTCAGGAGAGCGGCGTGCGGCGCCATCGGAGACGCTGACACCGGTCGCACATGTGTGCGCTTCGCGTGGTTTCACATCTACATGGTGGCGCGCACACAACTGTTCTCTCTCTCTCGCGCGCGTGAGCATACGGCATCGTGGGAGGACGAGTGCTGGCCACATCTTGTTGACATTTTCATAGGCACTAGGAGTAATTTATGTAAGGTTAGCTGGCTCCCAGTGCACTGGGCCAGAACACAGTAAAAGCAAACAGAGGGAGAAAGAGAACAAATTGCTTTTTTAAATTGCTCAGACAAGGGGTGCTCTTTTTGCTCTATTAGGACATAGTGCAAACACTGCTACAAAGCAGGGGTGCAAACCACAGGAGTGTGACTAAATCTAATAGAAATGCCATTTGCCAACGTGGATACCAATGGGCCGTTGGCATCTGCATGGAACTGGTTTGATCTGGAGAGAAAACATTTTGAACTCGCACTGCGCCGAGCTAAATGGAGCTGGCGTTTACCTACAAAGTAATCTATTTCCAGCCTGCAAGTTGAGGATAACTGTGTCTCATGAGGGACAAAGCAGGGAATAATCTAAAAATATCAGTAGAAGCAAACATGTTCCACTTTTTTACGTATCGCTGATGCAGTCTTACTTGTATTAGTTACCGTCCTCTGAGGCGTCTTTGAAGAAGAGCCACTCTTCAAAACTCAGTGCACACTTGTTTCCTTTCACATGCACATGCACATGGATGTCAATTTGATTGTTTCATAAGCTTCATCTGTACCCGACTGTGCGCGTGTTCCACATTTTCACTTGACCTCACGCTGTAAACACGGCGTGTTTCACGTGTAATTACCGGTTTCCAGCTTAACACTTTTCTCTCATTAGAGATGATGGCATGATTGTAAATAATTACAGAATGGTGTGATGCATACCTGGTGCACGGTTTGTTGGCGTGCACGTTGCATGCAGTAGTTAGTTCACTATATCCACCAGGGCTTCCACTCTGACTCCTGGGGATTGGATGTAAATAAATATAAAACAAATAGAAGCTTTAATCTTGCTATACTTGTACTAGTGAGGAAATAGTTCATGGTGCAGTGGAGTGTATTTGCAGTTTGTAGAGCTAGAAGAGAGAAATGATGAAATTACATCTTAATATCAGAACATTCTACTGGGTTCTTCCTCTTGGGATTATGATTATGCTCAGCAAATCCCATGGATAGCTGTATTTTATACAGAATATACTGTATGCAAGTGGATTTTTGTGTGTTCTGAGTCACTACACCCGACTATGGGATAGTCTTTATCTTCTGAGGATCATACATGTCCATATTACATTTCATGGCATTACCTATCTTGTGTATAGCGGTGTTATTTTGAACCGTGCTCCAGGAGAGTTCATAATGATAAAAACAGAAGGAGATCCTTTGGAGGGACGAAGGCCGAGAGCAAAGATGACACCAGAACTGAAATATTTATGGGAACATCTCGTGTTCATGCCTCAGAACACGGACCGCTTGATTACTCTGCTGTATCTCAAGTTCTGATTTCATCAGATAAGGCCTACGGAAAATGTAGAAGCAGGCGCACGCGCCGACACACCACAACAACACAAAGCTTCAGCCACAGCAGACGTATTGAATGACACATGATCGTTAATTAGGTTGCTGCTGACGTACAACGGAGACAAAGTCAGAGGAGACGTGTGAAAATCAACAAGCCTCCACTTAAGTGTTTCATTCGGTTGGAAATGAAATGTTGGGAAAGGATGAAGCCATAAAGGAACAGCTGATAGATTGCTCCAACAGTCCAACCTCCCTGTGGTTACCGGCTAGTCGATAACCTTCAAAGCGGCCTGGTTCCCTCTCCCTGGGTATCACAGCGCCCAATACCCCCCTGTGGAGAGGCTGAAATATTGGCTATCTGCAGGAGGCACCCCTCGGTGCTACCATGTCCGGTCCATGGGCCTATTTTGGCTGAACTTCAATGGATGCATGTAATCCTGCGCTGCTCGTGTGCATGTTTGGCCTCACCAAGGACCCCCCTCGGAGGGAAATTTGACGTGGCGGGGTGGCAACAAGGACATCTGGCTCTCCTTGCATTGGACCACGCTCAGAGCGGGAGGTTCACGCACTCTCAGAGCACAGTAGGGGATCAGAGTTCACGAAGTGGAAGTAGATCTGTTCTTTCAACACACCTCGGAGCTAAAAGTTCATACACTTGACATACTTTTTTTCATTAAAACCTTACCTTTATGGACTCGTTTTAGGAGTGGTTGCATATGGTTTTAGTATATGTACATTCAAATAAACACAACGGTAAAGACATGTCCTTATTGTTGTGTCTCCCCCCAAATTATACTTAATTAAAGCCAACTTAATTGGAATCACTGGAGCAAAGTATGTGTAAAAGCTTCCCAAAATGGCAACCGTGTTTTGTTTTGTTTCATGCATATTAGCTCAAGCTTGAATCTGCGGCTCTCTATTACTCACAAACCTCGGCCGTGCACTTCAAGGCAAACATGCGTGTTTCAGACTATTACACACGCATGCACACACCTCCTATGCAGACTCAGTCAAAATCATTTGACTCAGGTTTTTCATGAACATGCTCGAACCCGCTCATGCCGCTGTTAGCATGCCCCTGTGATCTTCCTCGCCGAACACTCATGCAAAGTGTCAAGAGTCCGTCAATTTGTGGCGTTTTCACTGCAAGGATGTGTGCAGTGCATTCTGGGTCGAGGAGAGGACTACTAGCTATATGATTTATATTTGCAGGTGATGAAATATGCATTTTTTTCCAGAGGAGCGTATACAGCTGGTCCACAGTCAATGAGAAGTTTGTAGCGATAAGACGATGACACACACTGGTGTAGTTCAAGAGGGCGAGTCTGCAGCACATTAACTATGATATAGTATCTGCACTCCTTCTGTAGCCAAAGAAGCATATTTTCTCTGTTTCTTATTGCGATGATTCATTGTTATCAGCTCGACAGGCACTGTAGCAACTTCCACATCTTAAAAAAAGCTTCTTTTTTTAATATTCTGGAGTCGGAACGTCCAGCTTTGAGCAGTTTGCTGCCAGCTGTTTTTGGAAGCCGATGCCATTGTGTTTGAAATACAGATTGCGCTGCCGCTTTTCGGGTTACTGGACTCAATGCCTCAAATGTTTTCTTTCATCTGCTGATCATTGCAGGTTTGTAGAAAGACTCACACGTAGGTAAGAGCATGCAACAAAACCGGCTTCCAGCTATCTGTGTAGTGGAGGATGTCTTCTAATATCAGCTCATGTCCCGCATTGCTATTGTTGCCTTATGCCTCTTACAAAAATGGCTGCCACAGCTATCTTGAGTAAGATGAGGAGCGGTATGCCACATCTATAAAACAGTAGGATTGTGTGTTTCCTAACAGGTGATAATGGTCCCACTGTATAACCGCGACCAGGTAATCCTTCTCCTGTAGTCCCTTCCTCTCCCCACGTTTCTCCCCCTCTATCTTCCTGTCATCTCGATTCTCCTCCCATCCTGGAACAGTGTGTTCCTTTCCATCCCCTTTGGAAATATGAGGAATGCTGCACCGCTGACAGCCAGGGCGGCTGTCAGCATCATAAAGAAGAAAAAAAAGAAAAAGCGCCGCTATCTTTCCCCTAAGGTAGACTGTGAAACCCGTTTGGTGCTTTCAGATTTCTTGCGGCTTCGCTACATGCCTGTCCGTTGAGCCAGAGAGCGTTAGCTTAATTGATATCCACCTTTTTCATTCAGTCATGAATGCCACAATGTTAGCATTGATCAAATTGTGCTATTAAACCCGCAACACCCATTATGCTAAATGCTGCATGCATTAGAGGCACATTTGAAAACAAACTCATAAAGTAAGCGGGCAAATGTCAAATCAAACCTGTACTTTACCGCTAATACATGGGTTTGAGTAATAATTGCTGTCTTTCATCACATTTGCGGACCTATGTAGACGCGTGTCATTGACAGCTGCAATTCAGGTGGTAAGTAATTGTGGGTCATAATGTTTTTTATATTTTGTTTAGCCGCCAGAACTCTTTGTTGCTGATAATGTGATAATGTGCGGTTTCTGCACACTTGGTTGGGGGTCTCCCAGAGCAGCCAAGGTGCCCTATTGTTTTATGGCCGTCCACAAAACAAAGCCAGCACATCCCTAACTTCCATGACAGAAACGCTCACCCAGCTACTTAATTTGCACCTTGATTTACGCGCGGCCTCAATCACGCCGGCTCTCAGGCTAATGGCGTCTTTTCATCAGCTTTAATGGCGCTCTAATTGTGTGCATTTAATAAGAATCAGAGGAACAGAAAGTGCAAAGACGGGCCTGCAAAGATTGCCGTCCAGATCCCTGTATGTATGTAGTGTGTAAGCCGTTTCACACCGCAAGTAAAGAAATGGAGTTTGAATAGAAAAGGTGTCGAGGAGTTTATTTTTTAAGGAAATATTGAGTGTGACAATCACAGAAGGGTACCAAGTTTTTCTTGTGCATCTCTTCAGCTTCCATCTCTGTCTCACCGATGAAGGAGCTGAATGGCACCCGCTCCAACAGCGCGGCGTCTCCTATTTGTTTAAAACTGACAGCAGCCTGAGCGCCGACACGTCGGCGCGCATCCTTTCAGAACCTAATCGGCCCAACGTAGCGGCGCATCGGCAATCGCGCTTAAAGTGATTGTCTCGGAGCGAGCCGGTTTCTCATGCAAGCCTTCACTCTGGGTGCCACTTCAATGTACACCTCCATACATGATGCACAAAGCAACTGATAGACCTGCTGGAAATGCCAGATAAGAACAACGGTGCCTATCAGGCAGTAATTCATGAGTCCTACAATGGAGGGTTCCTTGATATTGTATCGCTGTATTGAAGGCTCTATCTCGTCCTTAATGGAGGTAAATGTCCACATTCTTCGGCAACATAATAGCTCCTTACTGCCATGTAATATTCATCTCTCCTGCTAGGATTTTAGGCGACGTGCTCCTTGTTGCTCTTAACTTTACTTTAATGCTTTCAAGTGACAGTAAGAGGCTGCAGAACTTTATCAAGCTTGTTGCTTGTTATTTACCTTTTTGTTACCCACCCATCCAACTGGATTATATAGTTGATAGCAGCTTCCTCTTTCAGTCAAACACAGACTATAGTATATTATAATTGCTACCATCAATAACTGGAAATCTTTCTGCAAACACCCCAGTCGCCAGAATAAATAGTTGGCATTGTACATCTCTGGAAACCCCAGATACGTTCATATCACATTTCATTTAATCATATGTGAATATCAACGTGATGCCGCAGGGTTTTGTGCTGCTTTTTGGTGTTAAACTGCATTCTCAATTATGTTTAGCTTTAGGCAACAACGCTATCTAGTTAGATGAAGCAAATGATACTTTTTGGGGGTTAGAATGAGTCCATTTCCACAGCCTCTCCTCAGCACCCATGTGTCCAAACACCAGGCGGTCCGATTCATTATTTGGGAACTCTGTAAGTGCTGTTGCACGCGTTCCCAATCTGATGAAATCATCGGTCTTATCGCAAAGAGCTGGTCGGTCGATCAGAAAGCACTTTGGCACATAGTTTTGATTACGTATTTCACCGCTCTGGCGGGGCAGCAGTGCAACAAGCCGTCAACACAGCAGCGACATATAAAAACCTTTACGAGGGTTATATTGTGAAAAGCGGCCTCGCTGTTGCAACTCCATGATTTGATTCATGCTGCAAACACACCGGCGTTCCTATTCTGATCCAACAAGACTTCAAGAGCAAATAAAAAAATAAAAAAGTGCCAGTCAATTTCACATCAACACTTTCCCCCTGCATCCCTCTCACAGGGAACATACGTGGCGTTATCGCTGTAATATTCCCACGTCTTTTGGGGACTATTTTCAGCGCCACGTGCTTGAAAATGGGGCAAAGTCAACTTAATGCGGCAAATAGCAAGCGAGCGAGTCATATTTCATGTGTTGCCTCTGTGTCTTTTATTGCGGTGATGGATTGCAGCTTTTAAAGGAAGCAGTGTCTCTGATGTGGGAACAGAATTAGAGATACTATAGTGTGGAATAACCCAGGGAGCAGTGGAATATATCAGGGAGTGTGTGGGAGGATCAACATCATGTTATTCTTCTTCTTCTTACTAACTCAAATCATGCCGTGGATTTTTTTTTTAATCACATTTAGAATAGAATTAATTTGAATGTAAAAGCAGCGACGGGTGGGCGTCCAGCACCGTGTGTGTTGCGGTGGGTGTGGAGGCTTTATTATTAAAACATCAGACCTGTGATTTCAATACCTGGAATCTGCACTTCACGAAATGAGTAGAAATCGGTGCATGGAGTGGCTGTCAGATTAATTAAAAACGTTGCATATTATTAAGGAATAGGCTGATTTATGCGCTGCAGATCAAAAGTTAGATTGCCTTGGGTAATTGACCCTCCACTATAACACGATAACACACATAGGTTTTATTTTAATATAAGGTATTTGGTCATAAAATGAGTTAGCTTGAAAACAAAAAACAACTTTTGGTAGCCCTTTATAATAACTACACACTATTTAGCATTAGTAAAGCATGAATAAACACTTAATTCATCATTTATAAAGCATTGTTCCAACATGAATACTGAAGAGAATTTATGATTTATATAGCATTAGCTGAATACTCTGTTTATGATTAATACAGCATCGGCTGAATATTCTGTTTTTAAGACAATGCTTGCTTAAAGCTGAAGGATGTGTGTGTGTCTCAGGCGTGAGAAACCGCAGAACTCTTACTCCTCTGTCTGTCAGATAAAGTTTGGGACGTCCAATGAAAATAAGCAGCACACTTGAAAGAGAACCATGATATGAGTCTCACACACTGGTCTTGTGTTCATTGTTCTAACTATTAATTAAAATTATCAGTAGGTGCAAACTCATCTATTCACCCTCGTCCTGTATCCGGCCTTGAGGAGAGAGCAACAGTGTTTCAAGAGTAGTTATCTGGGAACCTGGGTTGTGTGTTTTTCACTGGGAATATTTGAAAAGTATTGGAGTCAGAAAAAAGAGAAAGTCAGATAGAAAGAGGATAAGAACCCTTTACTCTCTGAGTTCGGGGCTCACTCATCCTGAGGCGTGCTGACCGTGTGAAGGGCAGACAGACAGGGGAGCGGAGACCAAGGCCTTGTATTAGGTATGCATTTCATGTATGTAATTGCTAAATAAATAATCATTATTGTACTATAACCCGTTCTGTCAATTCTTGAACACTCGAGGAATATCCCGGCGAGGAGAATTCCACTTCAATACTCATTAGTAACTCATTAGTATGCAATTCATAAACACAGTTATAAATGTTTTATTCTTGATTAATAAGCTTGACTATTATGCGTTTCATGATTGGGTTTTCATACTTTATAAATGATGGATTCCACATTTGTAAATGAAGTATTAAGGACTTATAGATGATTAATAAGATAATTTATAAAGTGTTAGTACATGATACAAAAAAAATGTCATTTATTCATGTATTTATCTATACACATAATGATTTAGATATGCACTTTATGAACGTGTTTTAATACTGCAATTCATGATTCATTCAGGTAGTTACTACTCGTTAGTTAAGTATTAGTTAAGTATGTATAAAGTGAGGACCCAACTTTTTCAAAAATGAGTGTGTTTTAACATTTTGAAGTGAAACAACTGGCAACGTTGTTATTGTAAACTGCTCAACAAAAGTGGGTGGGGCTTATTCAGTCTGGTGATCAACCCACCCACATTCAGGGCACATCTCAGAAAATGGTAATTCAGGGTCTTTTGTGCTGAAGCACCCTCGGATCCGTGTGGATTCAGTGTTTTTCTTTTTTTCTTTTTTCAAGAGCACTTCAGCGCTGTGGATGCTGCCGTGTTCGACACCCACCGGTCTTACGCCGCTCTGTTCTTTTCCTCCGCGCTGCAAATGGAACCGGCAACCTTTCGGTTGCTGGTCAGCCGGCGTGTCTCGACCGCCCACGCCGCCGTCCGGTGATCAAGTCCTCCACGGTGCTGCAGCGTTTGTTTGCTCAAGCAAATTCAAAAACAAGTCCGCAGAGGAGGAATGACTGAGTGGGAAGAGACTATAAAAGGAGGAGGCATAGTGGAGAAGGAAAAGAAGAGAGCAGAGAGGTGCAACAGACAAAAGAGAGAGAGAGAGAGAGAACCATCGTCGACTTTTCGAGACAGAGGAGGCCGATCTCATTTCCATCGCAGCACACGTTTGCCTCCCGACGGCCTCTGGAGGTTCCTTAATCAGCCACAATTGGAGAGATGGATTTCTCAAAATGAGTCTTTGATGTGAGGGTTTAACATTTGTTTTTTGATCTAATTATATAATAGGCAGGCCAGCCGTGTCTGGGGTAAAGCACACACTCGTGTCTTCAATGAAACTAGCAAATCACCGCAATGTTGCTGTTGCCCGTTGGGGAACAGCTGTGAACTTTGGTTGAGGTGAGCGGATCGCTCGCTTTGAAGTTCCTTTTTCTACGTCAGATTTTTCTTTTTATGCTTTTTATAGGTCGGTATAATACTCCTGGTTATTAAAATCCCAAAATATGAATCAACATCAATACAAAGGTTTTCTCACATCGCATTACATCTCTCAATGTTTTTATCGCTATTGAAATCAGTACTCATCTTGTGAAGACTAGTCATATATATGTATATATTCATCATAGCTAAATTAAAGAAGAAAAACACAGATATTAAAAAGCATTACAGAGCTACTGGCTGCTTTCTTGAAAGTTTCCTCCTCCATGTAACACGTTACTATCACTAATATTAATGTGTCCGGGAAGAAAAAAAAAGGACCTGCCAGCTCTGAAGCCCTCAGGAGTCTGACAGCTGAATAATAATTGCTGATGCGTGTGTTTTCTCCGCAGCGCTAGAGCTCATATCTGCCGTTAATTTTTCATTTGGCTTGATTCCAATGCGGTCTCCATCGGTGGTAAAGTTTTTCTGATGAGACTTGAAAAAAGTAAGTTCAATCAAAGTCGAAGTATTTTTAGAATTAGCAATTATAGCCGGCATTAGATGGTTGTCAACTATATTATACAGTATATAGTTAAGACAACACCTGTTGAGGGAGCTTGATAATGTTGGTTTGACAGGTGCATTATATATGTATACTACAATGAATGACACATTCCAGTACTTCCTGTTGGATGCACTTACCTCTCGTATGGTCTCCCCAGCAACATGTTCTCACCTTCTTTGTAAAAAATAACTCGAGACTTAACGCACAAATAATCTTGTAACACCTGGGAATGACTCACAAAGCTCGCCAAGGCTATAGCGAAAATGGCCCGGTGTTCTAATTTGACTGTAAAATTGCTGCACAGACTATCAAAGGAACTGTCTCTCTCTGGCAGCTCTGCAGTGTGCTCATTAAACCCAGAGTCTAACGCACGTGTGTGTCCCTGTGCATGTGTTTGTGTGAGATCTTATTTGAATTCCGGACCTGAAGCAAAATGGAATAATTGTGGAAAGTTTTCCACGTCTTTAAGTGAGGCTTGACTCATGATGAAGCAGTTGATGCAGGTCGGTGTCCTCAAAAGCACAGCAACACCAATTTCATATGTAAAGGCATAACAGAAGAAAAGGGAACATGTGCATGTTGTGTGTGTGTGTGTGGAGTTAAACCAATTTAAACTACATGAAGTTGCATGTAGTTTGGGTTCTGCAGGTGTTCAGTAATGGTAGTTGTACCACCACATGCTATGTGTAAAGGTAGCCCTTTATAGGGCAGCAGTCACACATGATGAATTTCACTTTCAGAACAATTAATCACGTGCAGACACTTCCTCAAGGAAACATGCTGTGAGGTTTTGTAGAATATACACTAGAAAAATGGACCCAAAAGACTCTTCTCGAAAGAATATGGGTTTATAAAGAGTTAACAAAAATACATCATTGGTGGTTTTAAATCCCCGGTTTTCTTCCCATCAC
Organism: Myoxocephalus aenaeus; assembly: GCA_038501785.1. Taxonomy (NCBI): domain Eukaryota; kingdom Metazoa; phylum Chordata; class Actinopteri; order Perciformes; family Cottidae; genus Myoxocephalus; species Myoxocephalus aenaeus. Next base: position 1,216,121 of record JBAMJR010000047.1, on the reverse strand, counting down.
TTCCACATCCTTTCATTCAATACATTTGTAAACGAGTTGGCCCAGAAGTGCGATAATTAATACCATCTCCAAGATGGCCTTTCTTCTCGTAGATTGGTGCAATTAGAGCGATCACCTGACCCTCTGGGATCGCAGCTTCATAAACAGTGAGTCATGGATTCATGCAGTAAAATAGAATCAGTGCTTTTGATGGAGCAATTCAAAACCCAATACATTCTGGAAGCTTTCAATATTTGAAAATGTTGAAACAGCCTATATGATTAAAGCCCCACCATCAGTCTCAACATGGAGCTTTATTGATTATCTTTACCACATCTATAAGACGTTTTTTTCTTTTTACTCTGTTTATTCATTTTGTTAAATGTCTCTTTTACGTCTCTCACTTTTATACTCCTGCAGTTATTCTTTACACATTCTGCACTGATGTTTCTACATTTCTGTTTCTATTTTACACGGATCTACCAGGACGTAACTGGTGTTTCGTGTTCATTGAAAGCTCGAGCTATTAGAAAAAGAAAAGAAAAGAAACATGCACTTTATTAATCCCCTTGGGGAAATTCTTCTCTGCATTTGACCCATCCCTGGATAGGGAGCAGTGGGCAGCCCTGTGGGGCGCAGTTAAGGGTTCAGTGTCTTGCTCAGGGACACTTTGACATGTGAGCTATGGGGGGACTGGGGATCGAACCGGCTACCTTGTGGTTGCGGGACGACCACTCATCCCCCTGAGCTACAGCCGGTAGCTTAGCGTTGGTTTCCTTCATGAACATAATACTTTCAGCCAAAGTCAGAGCAGTTGTGGGTTATTTCACGTGACAGATGATCCAAAAAAAAGCCTCCGTCGCTTTAGCTCTAAAAGTTTCTTCTTTCGTCGAGAAAATCTACTGTAACGTTAAAAAAAAATACATTTCAGAAGATTAAAATGGAGGACGGTGCCGTAGAAAATGTCTTTTTCAATGGAGATTTATTCATAAAAAGAATGATGCAGCAGACTGTAAGTCGACAAGTTATATGAAAGACAGCTCGAGGTTACGAGTCCCCACCACTCCACAGACACTATACGCTTTCCTCAGCCAAAGAAACATCCCTCCCAACAAATCAATTTCCAGCACAAAGAAAGCCCGCTCCCTATCAGGCCTCCCAAAGGAAACCAGAGCAATCTGTTTGGTTATGTTCATTAGAGACAAAAAGAAAAGTTTTTCCCGCCACAGCCTGGGAAAAGCCCACTGTTGTTGTTTATCCGCACCGTTGTCTTTCATCTCATCAGTGGTCATCCTCCTCGTGTGCGCTTTTAATCCAACAGTTTGAGTCGGGGGGCAATTATTCAAATAACTTAACTAAATACTCCGCGGCTGCTCAGAGGGGAACGTCCAACTTTCAAGGACGATTAACGGCGGACGCAGATCTGCGGTAGCGGTAGAAAAAGTTTCACCCCTGCGACGGCTCGTAATTGGAACATTCACGGCGTGAGAGTTTGGCCACGCTTTGTTGGGTTTAGCGCGCGGACGCCTCTCGTTCACCTTTATGTGTTTCCCTCTGAAACAGAGCGGAGGGTTCTGGTACGATTCCCACTTATTTTCGCGATGTGAGAGAATCTTTACTTCAACCGTATGAAGTTTCCCTCTCCATTCTGTTTCATCCAGCAAGACAAGGCCGCCTTGTCCGGCTTCCTTAGCTTAACAGTGACTTCCTTCATCACACGCTATTTTTGTGTTAAAAGGGACATTTCTACGCAACGATACTTGGCAAGTTTTAGCTGACGCAGGTTGGATTTGCCTCAAACTCTATTTCTGTTCTTTGAGAAATATTCACAGTGTCATGTTTTGCATCGCTTGCTCTGTATTTCAGTTTCTGGGGGGGAAAAAAAGCCACTTATTAAAAAATAGGTTCAAACAAACCCAATGAATACAATGTTTATGCTTGTAATGCGTAAAAACCTGCCAATGGAACATGTGAAAATACTTCAGACTTGTTGTTGTGTGGTGATTGTGTTATATATATATATATATATATATATATATATATATATATATATATATTGGCTCTGGTCCATCCGTTATGCGCCCACGGGGTGCACAATAATGTGGCCACATTCAGATCCCTCCCATAGTTCCTGTTACTTCCAGCTCGTGTAATGGGAAATAAGGGGCATCTTAATGCCTCGGTAAGTGCTCTGTAATGTACGATAACACAAACATATTCCTGACATCGGCCTGGTCATTGGTAAACAGGCCCATGGGCGTCTCCCGCCCTTGCTGTTTTGATGCTTCTCCATAATGCATGCGGAGCGCCGGAGGCTCCCGGGCGGTGTGGGCGATGTGGTGACCGACCCAGGTGCTGACAGGCTCCTAATCAGCCAGAGAACATCTCCCTTATGTGACCCTCATATATATATATTAATATGTCTCCATATGTCAGTACAGATCCTCCTCCTGCGTTAGTGGAAGAATAAAAAGTGGCTACTGTCATGGTGACAACCTGCAAGAATGTGTGGTCAAGGTGAGACGCAGATTCTATTTCTATCCTCCTCCGCCGCCATAATGATGAGACGCGGTTTTTACGCCGCTTGTCTTGCTCAAGGGCACACGAGCAAAGGCTGGCGTCCGCCGTCCCTGGAGCTCGTAACCGGGTTTATCCGGTTGAGGAACGCTCTCTGGAGCCCGCATTGGGCTCCATTGGGCTCCATTGATCTCTCTGTCTGCCAGCTCCCTGCAGGGTAACATTTATCAGTTAATTGGGCTTAAAGCCGCTCGTCTTGGCCGGAGCGCCTTCTGGCGACGACTCAATACGGCCCAGGCAACTGGCGGCGGTGTTGTTAGGTTCGGAAAACAAAAGCCGGTCTGCTTCATCGGCTCTCACCTCGTGTGCGTGGAGTAGAGTCTCAAAATGTGGTTTGATCTTAGCCTGTGACTATAAAGAACAAAAAGCATGAGTCTGTGCAAAGCCTTTTTAAATCCATAGATCCTCCGACTGAGCCTGGACCAGATTTAAAAAAACAACCCCTACAGGAAATGCATGTTCAGTGTATGTGAAGCTGCTCAGGATTCAACACCTTTATACCAATAGCAACCAGATCAAGCTGTTCCATGAGCCCGATAGTGGAACAGTCACTGCATCGTGTTATTCATAACCAGCAAGTGAGTGTCTAGCGTGTGGCTCAGTCACATCTGCATGGCTGTAGCATAAACGCAGGAGAAGCGCGGCTAACGCTAATCTATGGGACACGGCGCTCATCCCTAATATTGTTTGCAGGCCCGGCACAAAGCAAACCCGCGTGAGATTCCATATCTTATATACGCGCTGTGCCCCATTTTGTCACGGCCACAGCTCTGTGTTGCTTTCCGAGCTGCCGTTTGAAGCGGATTATTTACACCATGCGAAGGTTGCCGCGCCGCCCCCGTGTCGCGGCATTGACCCCCGAGCGTCGCATTAAATATGCAGCCGGCGTTTCCCCCCGTCCTGAGAGATCCTCGACAATTTCACAGCGTGCGAGATTGTCGGCGGCGCGCGGTGAGGATTCATCCGCTGAATGGATTCATCAGTGATTGATTTGTGGTGGTGGTGTTGCAGAGGGCATCAGAGATGACAAGAGACACAGACACCAATTAAACCACTGAGAAATCAGCCGTGTTCCAGTTGAAAATGGCAGGAAATGTTTGGAGCAGCCACCCGTCGGCTCTCGGAGATGCAACGTCGGCGTGAATTAGGCGCCGGGAAGGTGACATGAACATTTAAACGCGTTCAGACGGCGAGCCCTCGACCTCATTTCCTTTTTTTTTTTTTTTATTCCTGCAGGTAATTGATTTGATTGCTTCTGTGCCACTCACCATTTTCCTAACTTAACACTGAATCCACTGTGTTCACAGGTTAATGTGGTTACAGTTACTCTATTGAATTATCAGTTGACCGTGGCCAATGAAAGAGAACGCCCTTGTTTTATGGTGTTAACTGCAACATACTTAATTTTTATTTAAACACATCAAATTTAGTCCACTTTAGTTAAAAAAATCAATGATGTTCATTTGGGCTCCATGTCCCAAAATAAACCCAATGCCTCCTCTAACCTCACCCCCATCCATCACCTCTCATCAGTGTGAACTGGAGGGTGTCGTACCCTGTAAGGACATGCAGAGCTAGAAAGCGACTGAGCCGTGACGTTTAACCTGTGATGCTGTTTTTTTGTTTATTTTCAAGGCCACTGAAAAGAAAAAAATCCTCTTTCATCTTTCACCATTTTCCTCAAGCAAACTCCTTTCATTGGTATTAAAACCTCAATATATGTAGACATCTGTTGCCATGGCATGAGAAAAAAAAATATACAAATGCCAATAAAACATCTCAAAACCCTCTTGGACTTCTTCTTAAAGCATGCTGGGTAACGGCCATATCGCGGCTCTAGTTGCTGTAAATCACAATGCTCTAAATATCATTAAAAAACAAGATATAAGCATGCCTCTGCTTTATGGCAACATAAAGTCTTATGATTCTGTCTGGGGCTAAAACAGCCATGCAGAGGGATTTTAGTTTTGAAAGTTTTAACGCCATCAGGCGAGACTAATTCTGTGAGAGGAACTCATCTCCGTGCACTGATGAATAACCAGATTTGACAGAATTAACAGCCTCCTAAATTACACATTTGCAGTATTCGTGGGCAAAGTTGTTCATGAGAGCACTTTGCACTGCATCTCCTGCATGGAAGCTGCTATTGCATCGTCTTTGAATATTACAAAAGAACACATGCTTCTATGTACTGTATGTGCTCTGTGGTTCTGGAGTGCACCTTTTAGGCTGATATACGCCAATGGAAATGAGATGAATTAAACAGGAAATATTCTGAATTACCAGGGCCTTGGGCGTTGCTTCCCTTTCATCCTCTGTAAACAGCGTAGATGTGAATGATTGGAACGAGCATGCTGGGAAAGTGGACACAGTGGAACATTTGCTTTCTCGTTGCACTTCTTCCACCCGGCCTTGATTTCCATTTTCTTTGGTGGTCCGACCTTGTCGCTGCTCATTTTCCTCTACTTTTTGGGGGATTTAAGGATTTACTGCTGCTGGGTGATATTTTCATCAAACTCAGTGCGGAGTGATCTCTAATGAGATGTTGAACCGAAGTGGTGCACAACCTTATTTTATCTTATAACAATAGAAAACAAAGCCTTCTGCTCTCATATAACAAAACATTTTACTTCCATTGGTGGAACAATACTAAGTACATTCACTAAGTACTGAATAGTGGAGGTATATGAAGTTCAGCTACTTCCACTCCACTACAATGCAGAACGACATAAAAGAACAACATATTGTACTTTTACTCGACTACATTGAGTCAGATATTCTGCATTGGCATATTATCTTTAATGTAAATGGAAAAAAAAATATGCATGAGAATAACACTGTGCATGTATTTTGTGTAGCAAAATGTTTACACAAGAGGCCGGCCGTGAATCGATTGGCATTTGCACTAATGGCTGTGGGTGTCGCCGTTCCTCCGCCTCAGCTCTGCAGATGTGTCACTTACGGGAATTGTGATCGCTTTAATAAGTCGCATGTGCGGCAGGGGATGATGGAGCAGAGACCATCTCTCTTTGTGCTTGGTCAACCACAAAAAATACAAAGTGCATCGCTAATTATGTCAAATTCATCATCAAATCTCACCGGTAAACCAAGGAGAAGTGGCATGACTGGACCAGAAACCACTATCAGCTTAACACCACAGCCCACCCATCTACACACACAACACAGCAGCTGTGCACACACTCTGATCCCCACACGGTGGACCAGAATGTTCCAACGCTTCCTCTTTCTTCGGGGTTGCTGGCGGGGAGCAACAAAAAAAAAAACATAAATCAATAACACATGTCGGCTGATCTTGGTGTTGCCGACTGAGGCCGGCTTTAACCGCGGAGCCAAAACAGCGTTGGTCTCTTTGCTGCAGTGTTTGTCCTCCTCTGCGCACTCGCCGAGGGTTTTTCCCCGATCAGTCGAGCAAAAGAGCAGCTTCTGATCGGCGTGATCTCGTCATGCGGCGTTCGAGTGCTCGTGCATACGTGTTTGAATGCGAGTAGGGGAGGAAATGTTGCCAGGCTACTAGTATTACGCTTGAGGAGTGGTGGAAACAAGCAGCGTTGCCCGCTTACCTTGCTGCTCATGGAATATGAATGAGAAAACATGCAATTAATGAACTTAATTGGCTTATTGCCTGCTTTTAATAGTGTATTTTTTGCCTCATGTACATTAACTATTAACACGAACAAATGAACCATTTATTCTAACCCACTGGAGAAAAGAGGCGGGAGTAATGTGATACTCAGTCCTGCATTAAAATGGCCGTCATAAAAGTCTCGCGAGCCGTTGTGTTTACTCGGTGTCCCAGGAGTTGAGATAAAAGGGTGTCATCTATTCTGAATGCACACAAGAAGCTGGCGTGAATCCAGCACAGGTGAAATGCTAGGATGGCACTTGTTCCTGCAGCGAGCTGCAGCCGCTCAATGTGTCTGATTGATTTCTCTCCTTGAGGCGAAACACCAATTACAGTTTCCGCTGTAAAGTTTGGGGGTAAAGTGTGCTTTCATTTGGGAGGAAGGCCACCGGCCGGAAATGATGTCATTCGACATTTTAAATGAGGAGGATCGGGTACGTGAAGATCACATTGAGGATAGACATTCATATAGTTGATGAATGTACTTTATTGGGGAAGGTCATGACAGTCTGGACATGAATCGTGGGTTAAGTGTGTAGCAGTGTAAGAATATGCCTCGTGAGTGTAGCAGCAGATTGGAGTGAATATTGAAGATAATGATCGGGTCACCAGGCCAGATTTTTTGTTTTGCTTCATAGAATAAAAAGACGTTTCAACACATAATATTCTTTTTTAGGGGCTGTTCTTCCAGCACAGATTTGAGCATTAGCTAAAAAGGTGAAAGTCCAATAAAACAAGTAAATACAATATTCTTTCTCATTTCAAACGAGGCTTTGTACTGTAAGTTTTGCTGAACAGCAGCCACGCAATTAATAACTACTGCTGCTTTGTAATAATAATAATAATACGTGTTTAAACAGGAATGTGCCCCGACAAGATGCCGTCGCGTCCAAGAAAGCCCCGAAACAATTCAAATTCAATCCTCGCGCTGTGAATTCAGTAATGAAGTAAAACTCCAGAAGTAAGAAATGCGGTTTGAGTGAAACTGCCACTCAGTGTTCATCCAGTGTCCTTTACAACTGAGATAAAAGACTCAATATCTCCCGGGTCACATTGATAAGACAAAACCGCAGGTATTAATAACTTGCAGCGTCAGATGTGTGTTTTTTTAACGCGACTTGGATACAAAATACTGTGGATTTCGGCGGTTTCTGCAGCAACGGAGCGCCGCTGTCCACCGGGGAGTCGATACCGCGAGTCAGGGAGGATTGTCGGGGCATTAGTGAGGTATCAGTAGCCAAACACTCTCCTCCTCGTCTCCTCCTCCTCTTTGTTTCACTGCTGGCTTGGCCCCTGCTCTCTCACCTCCCTTTCTTTCTCTCCATCACTCCGTCTTTGCCTTTCTGCAAGGATTAGCTGTCGTATCTAGCGGGGAGACGGAGGCGGCCAGTGGAATCCCAACCACATCAAACGGGCTTACAGTTGGAAAATAAGCATTAGGAGAGGAGGGGAGGGAAGATGGAGGATAAGACCCTGCAAAAGAGCAATATGTGCATGGATATAGTGAGTATAGGTGGGGAGTGAAGCAGTCCATTGCACACCCTCTGATCCACACACACACACACACACACACACACACACACACACACACACCTGAGGATCAGGAGACACCTGTAGGACCCGAACCAGGAAGTCTGACTCATTTCCTCCCGTCTCCGCTCTCGACCGTGCACACTCCTCTTCTCCTTTGTCATTCCCTTTTTTTTTAATTTATTTTTCTCCACCACAGACTCTTCACCCACACTCTCTCCCCTCATTGTCTCTCACGCTCCACAGCGCCTCCCCTTCCCTTTTCCCTCCTTTTCCCTGTTTCCTCTGTCACAATAGCCCGCAGATGCTATTCATTTCACGAGCCGGGTGTAGGTGGAAGCATTCCACCCCAGAGCGCCGCTTCTGTGAAATCGGTGCCAACGCCGGTACACGTCCCAGTCGGATTTAAGCCAGCAGTGTTCTGTTTCCCTCTTTTTCTCTTCTTCTACTTCTCATAGTTCGTGGTTTTTGTAGACTTCTCAAATAGCTGTTGCACCGAGGAACAATAAGGAAAAGAAGAAAAAAAAAGGTTAGAAAAAGCAGTGTAGTGTTTCCGAATTAGGATTTTCCTTCTGTTGAGAAAAGCTGTGGTTTGTGTGACGCCCTCGTAAACCCAAATCAACAGGATGAGTCAGTCCACTGAAATGGACCCTAGCGAAGGCGTCGCCAGCGATGCCGCAGGAGCGTTGCAGTGTGCGGCGTGATCACGTTCAATAGCGGTCCGTCTACAAATGAGAGATTAGCTTTTCAGTGGCCGCTCTTTCAGTGTTCAACCTTGGAGGGAAATAGGCTGGGCTTAATGGCTGCTTTGTGTGCCGTCAAGAAAATGAAGAGATGTAGTAACCATGGTCATCTATTTGATGGAATCATTGTTTGATGACATATTGATTTGAGAATACAAGAGCGTTTTCACAAGAACAAAGAGACACACTTAGTGCTCAAAGCAGGCAGAAGAGAAAAGATGACGACCGTGAATGTCATTTCAAACCAGAACTGAAAACACAATTTTGTATGAAATGAGTATTACTCCACTCGATGTAAGATGGCAGTAATGTCATTATTTCTGTTGCAGATAAACAGTGCTTTTAAACCTGAATATGAGTAGAAAAGCAGTTTATGATGACTTAAAGTGGTTGAAACGTTGAGGCATTCGCAGGAGGACGCCCGAAGGATGCGGAATAGCTTCTTTTTTTTTTTGCGACGTGTCACGCCAACCGAAGGACACGTGGAAATGCTGAATGCCAACACCCTTCTCCATTCCCGTGTCTTTTATTCTCTGTTGAAACGGCTGCACAAAAACACATCAGGGGTGCAACAAAAAAAATAAAAAAAAGAAGAAAGAAAGAAAGAAAGGCGACAGAAGCATTGTGCTTTCACAATCGGCATCACATTCCCCCCCGTCCAAAAAACAACAACATAAAACCCAAGGACACAAACAGACACACAACCATATGTAACCTCAAAATGTCACAGCCGGAGGACGGGCCACCTGGAGCTGCAGAATGCAGAGGGCAATTTTCACTTATTCTCTCTAAGGCTTCATTCCTCGGATGAGGGGAAGGACACCTGGAGCAGCAGGCGGTGGGATCGATACCCAGCAGGCGCTCCAGCAGTACGGGGGGTCAGCGTGTCGAGCCGGCTGATTGGTGGAAAAGCCCGAAATGACTGGCAGGTTGTCAGGGCATCTGTGACCCCCGCCATCATTGACACAGCACTCGGCTTGATTGGAGAGCAACATCAACAAATACAGGTCTAGAATGGAGAGCTGTATTGGATTTTCGGCTCGTCAGTCTTTTGAGTTTTATCCATTTCGCTTTCTGGTTTTTGAGCGGACGTGCTCTGCTCCGTCTGGCGGGTCCTTGCTTGTTTAAATTGCTATGAAATTGTTATCCGGTGCCGCGACTCCCGCGGAGAGGAAAATACAAACCCCTTCGCCAACGCTGCCGCGGTGTACGACATGAGAGCTGATGCCCTCACTGATGCATCTCACCTTGGAAACCTCTGACCTATGCATTTAACTCGTTGCTGTAAACAATTGAAATGGTAATACTCAGTTTCAAGTCCCCCCTATGCAGGATGAGTGTTTTTTTTAATCCTTAGCCAGTGAGACATGAAATTACTTAATAGCCTCTCCACAAAGAAGCCGTCCCACCTCTCTGTTTCTGAAGCGGTCATGAGACGACCATCCTTAACAACCGGGCGCCTTCCATCCATTCTACCGTCCTTAACACCTTAAATAAATCCCCTGTCCATCTTAGATTGACAAGATAAATACCATCTGACAGAGAAACCTGTCCACCCCAGGGGAGCGTGCATCCACTTCCCTAAAGGGGAGATAAGGATAAGTGATGGTTTGTGAACCAACAGAAGCTCTTAAAGATAGAGTGAAGCTTTTGAGAAATGAGCTCTGGACTTCACACGGGGGATTTTTTTCCGTCCCCAGATGGAAGGGCAGTTATTAAGTGTTTATGATATCTGCTGATAAAGCAAAACTGGGGGGATTATTTTATATTCATCTGCATGTAATTAATTTTTTAACTCATCAAGACAAGCCCCACCCCCGAGTGGTGGACTTTACCCAAAGCAGTAGGAGATAAATAAGAAAATCCACCCTAAAACAAGAAGAAAGCTACTGACTGTTGCATTTAATTTCCAAACCAGGCCAAATAGAGACGCTCTGATTTCAGATACCTCCAGCAAAGCTGCAGAGGAGTTTGATTGCAGAATCCGCTATCGTACACAGCAGCAGCACTCAGCAGGGTGTCAGACCATCCAAAGGACAGAGCAACATCTTTTTTTCTTCTTCCCCCAAGTCTATTTGGAGAAATCCATTGCGGAGGACTGTTTTCTCCTCCCACAGTCGCCTCAATAGACCAGATTGCAATGCAGCAGGCGCGATTTGTTTTGGTGGAGGGACGCGTCTCTTGCTTTGTCTCGTCTCGACAGAAGCTTTGTTGCTCTTGGTGTTATTTCTTTTTTCCAGCGCTCTGTTCCGGCTGCTTGCAACCATTTCAAACGTGTTACCTGGCCATATTGGAAGTCATTCCAGGAACTGTGGGGAATCACAAATTCAAGTACAGAATCACAAAAACACTTTTGGGATGAATCGATCAGTGCAAATTGATGATTTATTGCAGCGTAAGATACAGTGCATCCGGAAAGTATTCACGGCGCTTCACTTTTACCACATTTTGTAATGTTACAGCCTTATTCCAAAATGGATTAAATTCTTTTTTTTTCCCTCAACATTCTACACACAACACCCCATAATGACAAAGTGAAAAAAGGTTTTGGGAAATTTTTGCAAATCTATTAAAAATAAAGAACGGAAATATAACATGTACATACCTTAAGTATTCACAGCCTTTGATCAATACTTTGTTGAAGCACCTTTGGCAGCAAGTAAAGCCTCAAGTCTTCTTGAGTACAATGCTACAAGCTTGGCAAACCTATTTCTGAGCAGTTTCTCCCATTCTTCTTTGCAGAACCTCTCAAATTCCATTTTCAGATCTCTCCAGAGATATTCAATCGGGTTCAAGTCAGGGCTCTGGCTGGGCCACTCAAGGACATTCACAGAGTTGTTTCCGAAGCCACTCCTTTGTTGTCTTGGCTGTGTGCTTCGGGTCCTTGTCCTGTTGGAAGATGAACCGTCGCCCCAGTCTGAGTTTTCATCGAGGATGTCTCCAGAGAATTTTGTTTCTCATGGCCTGAGAGTCCTTCAGGTGCCTTTTGGCAAACTCCAGGCGGGCTGTCATATGCTTTTTACCGAGGAGTGGCTTCCTTCTGGCCGCTCTACCAAACAGGCCTGATTTGTGGAGTGCTGCAGAGATGGTTGTCCTTCTGAAAGGTTCTCCTCTCTTCATAGAGCAACGCTGGAGCTCTGTCAGAGGGACCATCGGGTTCTTGGTCACCTCCCTGACGAAGGCTCTTCTCCCCCGATCGCTCAGTTTGGCTGGGCGGCCAACTCTAGGAAGAGTCCTGGTGGTTCCAAACTTGTGTGGATGATGGAGGCCACTGTGCTCATTGGGACCTTCAATGCTGCAGACATTTTTCTGTACCCGTCGCCAGATCTGTGCCTCGATGCAATTATGTCTCGGAGGTCTACAGACAATTCCTTGGACTTCATGGCTTGGTTTGTGCTCTGACATGCACTGTCAACTGTGGGACCTGATATAGACGTGTGTGTGCCTGTCATGTCAAATCAACTGGATTTAGCACAAATGGACTCCAATCAAGTTGTAGAAACATCTCAAGGATGAACAGTGGAAACAGGATGCACCTGAGCTACATTTTTGAGTGTCATGGCAAAGGCTGTGAATACTTATGTACATGTCATATTTCCGTTCTTTATTTTTAATAGATTTGCAAAAGAATTCCCCAAAACCTTTTTCCACTTTGTCATTATGGGGTGTTGTGTGAAGAATGTTGAGGGGAAAAAAAATGAATTTAATCCATTTTGGAATAAGACTGTAACATAACAAAATGTGGTAAAAGTTAAGCGCTGTGAATACTTTCGGGATGCACTGTATATAAGAGTGGATTTTCTTCACTCCAGCACACATATGCTAGATGCTAGCAAAGTGACAGATTTCTTCTTCAAAGTCCCAAGCTTGTTTTGTTTAGATCCATCCCTTTCACAGCGCAGCCTTTAAAACCCACCAAATAAATATATTTTCTGTCTTTTTTCTTTAGCGAAAGGAATGTCAGACATAAAAAAATTTTTTTAAGAAGCTTGCTTATTCATTTGAGCTTACAGATGTGGGATCGATATTCCTTGTTTTCACGAATGTAAGCCGTTAGCAATGCAACTGATGCTCCTCTGTGAGAGGAAGAAGCGTCGTTTTCTCCAAAGGATTGGATAGCGGGCGCAACACCTGTTCCAAATCTCCCCAAACTCCAATGAAGTGCAATTAAGTGTGCGAGGAAGTTCCGCAACGCACTAACAGCAGATGTGAGAGGGATGTTGGGATGGCTACCGCGGGGACGCTCTGCGTTAGCGGGCGAGCGAGCCGGTCGACTGTAAACGCTTCACGGGCCGTGGCGTGATTTTCATTAGCGGACCGGAGCAGATGTGACGGTCACCGGCAGCGGTCGCCGCGGAAAGACGGAGGAAGCAGATTGCCGGGGCAAGACTCGTTAGATGTGAAGCCATTGTGACGGCGTTGTGTGCACAAACACAGGCCTCGTTGGTTATGGAGGAACAATTGACCTCTATGCAAACGCACACATCGGTGTTCTCTGTTTTATGTTATTGTTAACTCAATATTTTTGGGTTTTTTGATGCAAAAATGGATTTCTGTGTCAGCGGGTGTTAAGTTTGACCTTGGTTTTGGGGTCGCGTTGGCGCAGCATGAAGTTGGGCAGCAGTTTGGTAGGCAGGTGTAGGCGGGAGGAAGAGGAAGAGGAAGAAAAAAAAGAGGGAAGGCCTGCTGATTGGTTTGACGGCATCGCTGCTTGGTGGTGGGAAGTGGGAAGGAAGAGCGAGAGGGATGGTGTCCGCTGACCCGTTTCTAATATTATCTCTCCCTTCCCTCTCGTCATCAACCCTTCTGCTGCTTTCTTTCTCCATCATAAAATGTTTTGTTTAATTTCCTCACCCCTGCATCTGCTATTGTCAGCTATTTGCTTTCCTGTCACTGCCCACCTTTAATTCCCCTCCTTTTATTATTCGTGCACCATTCCTCGATTTGTTGTCTTGTCATCCTCCAACATGGAGTATTTCACTTTTTACTGACTCTCTATTTCTTTCCCGCTGCTGTCACGTTCCTCTCCGTCGCCTGCTGCAGTCCCACTTCATTACAGAACAATGCCTCTTCCGCACTCCCGGGGCTGGTTGTCCTGAGCACACACGCTGGGCCACAGAGGTGTACGGTCGCCTTTAACCTTCAAATACCCGTCAGCTTTGAAAGGTCATCAGGTCTCTTCACTGTGAAAGGAAGAATGACCTAATAGCTTCACGTAAAGCTCTTGAAAATCCAACATTTTCCAGACGAAAGTGGATCCGACTGAAAACTAGGAGCGGGTCCAATCATGTTTCTCTCTGCCTCTCCATGTTGGATCCCCTCCCGCGTGTCCTGCCTTACTCCACATTCAGAGCTTGTTTTTGTTTAAACATTGCAGAGATAGCCGACTAGGAGGAGGCTATTTTTGATTCTGTGAAAAAGAGGAGGATGGCAGGTGAGAGCGGGCTCATTAGCCATGATTCAGTGACATCTCTGACATTTTGAAAATGAGTTTTTCTTCACTTACCTCTTGTCTTGATGTGTGGATAAGAGTATATATTTGATGTCAAAGGGAAAATGGCATGTTTGCATTTTTAGCATTCATGTTTGTCCAGTGAGTGCAGCAAAGCCAAAGAGTAGCTGGCATTTTTTTTATCACCAAAGGTCCAATGCAGAAACTTCCTCCCCGAGAACTTGGCAATGACCTAACAGAATAAATACGACCTAGTAAAATATAGAAGCATATGCTGTTAAAGGTCCAGGTGTTGCTTTCATTTTGCCCGGGAAGTGGAAGCAAGCAGCGGCGGGTGATGGGAGGTTTTACACATACAGGGACCAGTTCTAAGGGCCGATGCCAAATAAACAGAGACAGAAGGCAGCAAGGAGCGAAATGAGGTGAGACAGCAGCACTGATGGAGGATGTTTTGCATGTGTGTGTGTGTGTGTGTGTGTGTGTGTTCGCCTGCAGCGCTCTCATTAAGGACATCTCTCTATTCCAACACCAACCCCTACTGTGGTCTGATACACCCACACACACGCACACACACACACACACACACACACACACACACACACACACACACACACACACACACACACACACACACACACACGTGTGTCAGATCTCCCCCTCGCGTCTCTTTATTTCAAGTTACGGAGTGAGGAAACTAATTAATGGACTCGGTGTCTTCTCTTCGGAGGCCATTAGATTCACAGCTTATTGCTATTCAAGCTGGCCCATTCCCTGAAACACAACTTCCATTATGATTTTATGCTTTCACAATAATCAAAATACGCTGTAATTATGAGTTTGTGCTTTTGAAATATCTTTAAACCCACACAGCAGCAGCAGTAAACACCTCAGTGCGCTCACAGTCACAGTCACAGGCCTTTCTATGCATGCTGTTTATTAAAAAAAATAACACACAAAATCCGATTGAAGGGACACGGTGGAGGAGTTGAAATGGGGTCAGACCCGCGGACGGTGTCTTTAAAGAGCCACCGCAAGCTGGCAAAGAATATAACCGCAAATGTCAATAAATCCATCACACTAAATGCCAGGCTTGTGCGGAGGAAATGTCATTGGCTGTTTTTAATGGGGCTGCTTTCCAGAGGGAGGGAGGCCTCCTGCTTAGGAAAAGGCACAGCGCACGCAGAGACATGGAGGAGATGGCATCGGGACGGGAGTGCAGCTGGCGGAGAGGCACGGAGCCACCGAAGGGTGACCGATTAAACAAAAAGCCTTCTATAGGTGATGCCTTTTTTAAAGCAATTAACATTCTGCTACACCTGTCGAGCTTGGTGCCAGCATGTCTCCCTGCCGCGATAATCCTTAGCCACGAGCAGCTTTGCTTGTTTTTTTTTTGTTTGACAAAGATACAGTGTGAGCTGGAACCCCGCGTTATGATTTAGGTCGGCGTTAATAATCCGCAGATGAAGGTCACTGCCGCTGCTGTCGAGTTCTTCAGGCACGCTGAGAATCCTGCGCTTGTATTTTTGGGGTTTTTTGGAAAAGGGATGATAAAAAATGACAAGTGGCTCAGACTCTTTTTTTTTTCGAAATCAAAGGCCTCCTGCACACGGCTTCAGTGTGTTGAGAAATCAAAAGCTTGACTTGACTACTAAGCTACGATCAAGGTGGAAAGAGGGGGAAAGATCTATCGGCTTTACTCCCTGATGGAACGTTTTCATCCTGTCGGGAGTTGACGGTCGCTGGTCGGCCCCTCGCAGTGACCCAACACTTTACCAAGGCACTTACTGCAGTTTTCTCTTCCCCCCCCTCTCACTCGTCACCTATCTGCAACACTCCGGGTACTTAAGTGCTGCGGCCTCACTGCACAGAACACACTGCTCGGCTGTGGTTCATGCATCGAGTTTCACACTTCAAACCTCTTCGTTTGCAACTAACACCCATCTGTCCTCTGTGATTTCAATGGGTGTCACACTGCCCCGAGCCCTTAGATGACCAAACGGCTCTCTCATTAGCGGGTATTAGCTTTCCTGTCTACACGCCAAAATATTGATAACCCCCCCCCACACACACACACACACACAGACACACACACAGATTTTTCTCCCCATAGTTTAGTCAGCAGTGAGCAAATTCACTCTGTGTGTGCACTTCCTCCACCTGCTTCAGCGGCCTCTTCCACTTGATGCGAACTGGCATCGAGCGGGTAGCGACATTAATATTCAGAGCGCGGGGGTGTGCGTGGGCGTGTGTGCACACGTGGCTTTGCTTCTTTTTTTTTTTAAGTGTGCGCGTGCACTACTACCAGGAATGAATCCGCTGCTGAGGCGCTCACGTTCTGCTCCATCACTGTCAATAAACGCCTGGCCACATCAGTGTGTTTGTTTCTGTGTGTGTGTGTGTGTGTGTGTGTGTGTGTGTGTGTACTTGAGGCATTTACAGTACATTTAAAATCATACAGGTCCTTAGAGGATGAAACATTCATGTGCGGGCATGGAACCAGCAGCTAAACATCTGAGTTGGTTACACACACACACACTGTTGGAACACGTCAGCATCACTGCATGGAGGTTTTCATCTACTTCAGGGGACTTGCTGGTCTGTAATTTGGTTCACCGCTGTTGCGATGGAGCCTTTTCAAGGGATATTTTTGAAGAACGCTGCATTGCAGAAACTGTTTTTTTAAGAGAATTGTTTTGGGAAATATACTTGTAAAGATAGAGGAGCTCAATACCAGTCTCTTGCCATTGTGTTACTCACAGATCAGCTTATTTGACTAATACTAATTAGGATAATTGCAATGATCTGTTGGGGCAAAGTGCAGGCAGCTCTCCTGAGCAATCCTAAAATAAAGGCCCTTTGGTACATTCTTCCCCTGATTATATCTTAAAGAGACAAGCAAGTCTGTGTTTGACTGTTTTGGGACAACAACGAGGCGACTTAAAATGTCCTCCGGGGTTCAGCATCGCTCTGACACCCGGATCAGAAGCCAGACAGAGGAGCAGCGCAGTCAAAGGATTAGCATTAGCGCTAGTGGCTAAAGCGGCAAACCACAGGTCAGATTAACCGCATGTAAAGCTTGCACCTCTTACACCGCACTTTGAAGTGGGGCTTACATCCTCGGCTTCATCCTGTCAAGTGGCGTCCATGCTTATGGAAGCATTATTTCAGATTTCAGCTTCGGGTGACGAGCAATGAAGGATAGCAGGAGTCTTTAGGAGCTAACGGGGTCTCGGTCGGGACTCCAGCTGTCACTGAGAATAGGTAACGGTTAGCTAAAGGCGGGGAAGTGATTCCTTATCTGCTTGTTCCTCTTGTTCCCTGTGTGTTCAGCTGATAATTCATAGCAGTACGCTCTTTAAGATCCACTATAAACACTCATTCGTCACCTTTGTAGGTCCTCCTGAACCCTCACGCACCAACGTGATCTACTTTTATTTTATAGTTTGTACTTTTAACTTTTAATTGTCTTCACTAATGCAGCGTCATATCTTGGAAAATCCCGGCCCGTGGGAAACTGATTTCCTGGATTTATGTTGAGGAGATAATCACATATCAAGCCACCGCGATGGAGAAGTTTTAAATTCCTCCTGATTTTCCCCGTCTCGATCTCCGACCCCAGATGAACGCGATGCAATAACGTCCCTCAACGACGCGGGTTCGATGCCGCCGTCGACTGTGAGCTTATTGGAAAGTAATGCGTGTTGAATTTGTCCCGTGATTGATGTCGTTTTGAGGACACTTTAAGCACAGCTCGGTGAAATAATGGTGATGAAAATGAAAAAGAGGCCTCGGTGGGATAATTCAGAGGGAATGTTACTTTGAAGCTGGAGAATTATTTTCGAATAGTTCCAACACTGAACCTTTTTTGGGGATTTCACGTCCTTTAAAAGGACTTAGAGTCAAATATGCTACAGGTCTACAAGTCAGTGGGGAAGCACAAAATGCGAGTTATATTTATACGTTTTGAAGAACAGATTCACACGTATGTGGGACTTTTTCATTGATGTCAGAAAACTGTATTAAAGCATGTACACAGGAGGGCCCAGGCTCTAATTTGCAAGAGGAGACACGAGTTGGACACGCTCCAGTGACAGTGGATTTAAAAAAATTGACTCGGCAGACGACTAATGTTATGTTTGTCTGAACATTTCGGCTGAACTTTGTTTTTCTGTGGCGGCGGTGAGAGAGTGAAGCCGGGGCTGTATGAAACGTCCCGGCCCACCGGTTTCACCGTCTGACTGTCAGCAAGTGACATTTCGGCAGCTTTAATGATGCATTTACATTTCAGTAAATGGTAAACTGGATGTTCTGTGTTTTTTAATGGAGGGAAATGGAACATTTGGCGACCGTCAGGGACGGTAACGGCTGGCATCTGCACCGTTCTCCTCACTTTTGTATATGAACGGCTGCACAGTTGTCAGTAATTAAAATGTTTCAAATATTGCCTTTGTACTTTGGAGGAAGAAACAATGCATCATTCATTATTTTAGCAAGAGCAACACTTTCATATTATTTCTTGTTGACCACCATCATGTGCCTACAGACACCGAATATGCATGTATCATGTTTTAAAACCATGCACATTTTCATTATATTGCAGTTATTAAAGAGTTTATTTAAATATTGGGTCCTGTGTTGGACATGCAATCTACAAAATGTAGTTTATCTTTCACTAATGAGCCTCTTATTTCTCTCTTTTTGCCCTACATGTTCTCTGTGTGTCCATCTGGATCTGTACGCATCTTCTCACATGTCTTCTGTTGGCCAATGGGGATGCTCCATTTCTGCCGACATCATCAGGTAAGACAAACAAACCTTGCATAACTGTGCAGCTGCTGTTGGTTTGGATTATGTAAATGTTTGACATATTTGTGTTTCATTTGAATATGATCAATAACGGCAGATGGGGGATGTGGAGTATTGCTGGAACCTGATGTGAAAATAATTGAGGACGTTGTAGTGAGACGTGCTGTGTGTTGTCTTGCGGAAATTGACGACGTCAGGAGATTTTATTGGTTGTTGAACAAATTAGAACCATAAAAAAAGATGATTCAGCTGAAATGTCAAAAAAAAATAACCTCAAAAGACAGAAACTGACCCGATTACCAGTCGATGCCTGGGTGCAATAACCAGCGGAGCATAATCAGGGCTACACGAAGGCTAAATAGCTTTTAATAATGTATGGTCTGTTCTGCTCTTGGCCGCATTGATAAGCTGCCCGCTTTAACATATTGAGATCATGAATAAGTGATTCACACAAGTACGTCAGTCTGCATTCACAAACTGCAAAGCCAACAAAGAGCTGTGGTGCATGGCTCGGAGGTAAAACACGGGCGGCCGTGATCTAAACATCTTTGCAGAAAGGGGGAAGTCTTTAGCAACAGCTGAACTGGATCCAGAGCGTCTGGGCATCGACCCCCTGACGGGACGCGCAGTTCAAGTAGAAGTTTGAAGAAGAGCCGCTCCCGGCAATGTCACGAGCCGGGCGCTCAGGTTCGTTTTTTTTTGTCGCCTCGGGCATCAGGAGCTCCCTTCTGCTCTTTCATGAGCATCGAGTTTTTGTTGTAGTGTCCTGTACAATCGCCTAAAATCACCTGAAGGTGCTTGTTTATGAGCTCATATCGTATGTTCTACTAATCATAAATCCCATATATGAATCCCATAGCCTACCTATTGTTGTTTTTTTACCCCTAATTAACTAGCAAGTCCTTGCCTTACAATATCATATACGTACATTGTTCATGTTCTTAACATAAATCGACAATAAGCAGGAGCATAAACCATGAGGATGGAAAAGATCGGAAATGACTCCGTACCGTTAGCTTGATGCTACATGCGATTAGCGCACCTTTCTAGATAGATTACGACCTACTGAATCCGCCAATACCACCAAATCGTCTGTGGGGCAAGCACCCGCCACTTCCCAGCCATTTTTCACCCATCAAAACATGGAAATATGACTTACTTTTTGCTGAAAACGATGTCTCACATAGCTTAGCTTGCTAGCATTACGAGCGCCAGAAACGTTGTGTTGTTTTCTTTTCTTTTTGTTGTGCTGTAGTTTTATCCTTTCGGAGACTAGTCACTTACAAGACGAGAAAAAAAGCCCCTTTAAAGAAGTGCTTCCTCCGTCAACTCTTTGAAACGGTCGGCTTCGCGCTCAGGTTGAGAATTGAGGTCGATTTAAGGTGACAGGAGTTTAGGGTTGTTCGTGTAATAGCATTAAGCCTTAGCGTTGGGGTTAATGAACAAGTGTAAGTCAGAGGGATGCTCCCAAACAAAACTCGTATGTCTTTTGTGTGTGCATGCGCACGTGTGTGTGTGTGTGTGTGTGCCCGAGCCCTTAATCCTTTAACGGGATTACAAGCCGCATTGTCCTTTGTTCACTTGTTCCTTTCCACCCACGTACGCTGGTAGCGGAGATGTCAGAGCCCACATGCAGGATTACAGTGTAATGGGCCCTCAATAGGCCGGGTGAGAGGGAAGCCTGCCGGTTAGATTGTCATTTCACCATCTTCCCTCCAGCCATTACAATCGTGTAATGCAAACCGGAGACGCGGATACGTGTCGCCGGGTTTATGCGCCGGCAATGAGGTGAAGTCAATGGTGTCAGCTGTGCCCACATGTGTTCAGCAGCTATAAAGCGTCACGGATCACTGAAAAAAGCACATCGGCATCCCTTCAGCTCCAACTCCACGAGAGATGCGTGGAATCCATTAGAATATTTTCTGGCTTTCTTCGCCCGGCCTTCACCGACACACTTAACTGCTCCAGTGGCCTCACTGCGGTTATTTAAAATAGCGGCACTCTAGTGGCTGACGCTTGCTTTGCCGAGCCACTGATTACGCTCGGTTAAAAAACAAGGCTCCATCGTTGTGGAGCGGTGTTTGTACCGGTGCTGTGGCTTTTTTTTTTTGTGTGCAGACACTTCAGTCTGTGTTTGTGCTGAAAGGAACATGCCAGCAGTTTTACAGGTTTTAGTCCATTAGCCACACATTGCGTATCGCTCGCTTCACGGCTTCACATCTCAGTTGGCTCGTAAACATTCTTGAATCCATCAAATATACGTAATCGGTTTCACACAGTCCCGTGCTTGCTCATAGGTCATCCCCTGCAATGGATTGTGGGTGACATACCTCTTGTTTCTACAGATGACGTGCACATTTTTGACCGTCAGAACATCCTTTGTACCACCTGGGACGGTTTTGTCAGTGGCATGCGTAACCACATAGGCAAGGCAAGTTTATTTGTAGAGCACATTTCAACAACAAGGCGATTCAAAGTGCTTCACATGAAACCATTAAAAGCATCAAAACATAATGCAGAAGAAAACACTATTTAAAAACAATTAAGAACATTCATTAAAACATTTAAAAAGCAAAGTTGCAGTGCAGTTTAAGAAATAAAACGCAGTAGTGAGATGCAGAAATTGATTCAAACTTTTGAATCTGGTTCAATTAAAGGCAACAGCCAACAGAAAAGTCTTCAATCTGGATTTAAAGGAGCTGAGGGTCTCAGCAGACCTTTGTTCCAGATATGTGGAGCGTAGGAAGTGTTGTGAAAGGAATTGGAAGAGCTTATTGTCATAACGTACCTAAACGTATGCATAAAGCGGCAATCCAAAAAACAAATGTGATGCTTTCAAAAGAGGTCAGTGTAAATATGCACACTGGGTTAATAATAGGCTAAAATATGCAAACCACCATCATAGTGCTTTAATAATGTATGGGCAGGAGATGCTATCTATCATCTATTTATATCTATTTATTTATTCTTGCATGCAAGTCATTGGCTATACTGCCAGTCCTGCATCTCTTGGCCCACGGGGCAGATAGCTGTATTTCAGACCTGCAGAAAATAAATGGATATACCCATAAATACAACGCATTGTCAGAAGAAGAAGTGCCAAGTGACCACTTAGCCGGGCTCCATATGCAGGCGCATGGAGGCGAGGAGGCAGGTGAGTGCCGTGCCGCGCCGGTGAGGGAATGACAACCTGCTCTTGCATCCAAAGTCAACATCTGGAGGAGGGGTGGGAGAGCCCACACGGTCTCCCGGGGAACGGCCTCGTGCGGATCCAGGATGTTTTTGACGCCCGAGCTCGAAGGTTGTGTTTTTGTTGGCATATCGACCGAGGAGCTAAAAGTGGATGAAGGCCGGCTGAGCTCGGCCAATAGCAGCTTATTGAGACATTGATTTTTTTGCCAGTAGATCAAAAGATCTAGAAAGGCAAGGCCAATACCATGAACGGAACTATCTGCAATCCATGTTTCAAAATTGGACGCCATCTGCATTTAGATATTAATGTTGTCTGATCCTGTGCAGTCATGTTTTGACATTTTGACATTTTGTCCAAATCTCAAGTAAAATAGCAACCGTCTAAAAGTATTCAATTAATATTGTATTATAATACTTTTGATTTGTATTCTAACTATTTATATTCAGTGAAATTAATAAAAGCTCATAATTTCTTCTCAATCAAACACATATTCCAGTGTTTACATCAGTAATAAGTTGAAACAATATAGTTAACATGACAAATGCTCGTTCTTTATACGTCACAGTGTCAATGTGTTTGTTTCATTTGCATAAAAGTCATAATCCGTCAAAGCTGAACACACAGACTCGATACACACACAATTTTTTCAAGTTTTCTTCACTATCATATGATAATCAGTTGGACATCCATGCTAATTGCTAATTTGGCATTCACTTCATGTAAAGGGCCATCACATTTAATCAAACAAAGGGGCCACATCTCAAATATAAGTTTTTGCTGTCAAATATACCACCAAATATGGGTAGCAAACAGCACTTATTCGTACTTCTCTGTACAAGTGAATCATGTAATTGGTTTGTTTGTCTACTTTTCCCTCCTCTGCTCATCGAGCCTGCTGCGTCCTACTTTTAGCCTACTTCACAGTGCAGCAAAAACAATCTCCTTGAGAATCTCTGCGGTGTCAGGAGAGAGAGAGAGAAAAAAAAGGAAATAGACGCCGTCTTCTGTCAATTAGTGTGTTTCCACCATATGTGATACTCAGTTATTCTGTTTGTGAGTTGCAGAGTGGAAGTGTCATATCCTGTCTGCAGTAATCCGGTCCCCGGCGGAGGAGACTCCAGCCTTTGTGATCAATAATGTGTCGCGTTACAAAACAGCCACATTTTAATTGTAAACAGTTGAGAATATGATGATATGCACACTGAAGGGTATATGTAGCTCATTATAATAAGAGTTGGGGTTTATGGCCTTTACATGCTCTGTAATGCCCGTTCATAGTCGGTGTATTCATGCAATGAGGGTTATGTGTGTGTGTGTGTGTGTGATGGACTTTAATGATGCACATCAACAGCTCACTCTGAATCCAATTTTAATTTGTTTATGCATCACTTGTGTGATATGAACTATTAGCCAGAATACCGCTTGCATGCAAACGTAATGACAGCCGGAACGCTTGATTTGAAGCAAATCCAGCATAAAAAATAAAAAATAAAAAATACCACTAAAAGTACTAAATGCATGTTGTCCTTATTTAAGTGTAACTTAGCATAGAGTAGTACAATGCATGAGAGTTTTCACAGTTTGCTTTCACACAACACTGATGTGTCATTGGTGTGTAAAGCTGTTAATGTCACGTACATATACAGTATATATATATATATATATATATATATATATATATATATATACAGTATATATATACCCAGCAGACATAAACCGTATTATTGTTTAGTTTAAGTCCTGTTTCATTTGTCCACTTTTCTCTCGTACTCAAGGTCTCCAATGTAATGATTGAAACAAGCGTCTTTCTTTTTTTCACTTCCACCTGCGCGGGAAGGTCAGAGGTCAGGGTCATTCGCACAATTGTGCCATGGATTTCGTGTTTCGTGGAGTAAATTACCCCCCCTCAGATTCTCCCGGCGATAAAATGAAGAAAAGAGAAGAAAAAATAAATAAAAAATGATCCAGCAATTGAGAGCGAGATCAAACAAAGAGATTGAGGAGTTACGCGGTCAACGTGGCGAAGGGCGGAGAGTAGTAAAGTAAAGGTGTGCGTGTGTGTGTGTGTGTGTGTGTGTGTGCAGCTGTTGTTGGTAACTGAGACAAACTGGAGCTATTAGAGGGCCTATTGTTGCCCGGCTGGCCCCTGAAAGAACAGCTTGTCCCAGCACTTATTCAGTGAATAGATGTGCCCGGCACTCCCGGCTATCTCGGCTGATCGCACAGATCAATCTGGCCTGAACCTGCAGCGGCCGTGTTCGAGGGTTAGGGCGAGTTTTTTTGTTGTTGTTGTGTGGGCGTGAAAACGTGCACGTGTTGAGCGATTGTTTTGTGCCTGCAGATGTGCAGCGTTATAATTGAATTGATTGTAATTAAAAAAACAAGGCAGGTGTCTACCCTGATTCATATGCTATTACTTTAAAGTCCCAGAAAAGCCATTTTCACAATGAGCAATGGGGTCCACCAAAAACACAATGTTTCAGGGGGCTTTAATTAAAGGAAAGCTTCAGTTTACTACCGTACTTTTCGGGTTACAAGCCGCTCCTACGGCTGATCAGTGTCCCCGCTGTAGCAAGCTAGTAGCGCTGCTAGCTAGCGCTTCTGCTGCTACCGCCCGCTGCTGCTGCTACTGCCCGCGTCCCCTCTGCCCAAGTCGGGTGTCGAGCCTGGTCCCGCTACCTTCGGTGGTTTTCAGGGAGCTAGCGGAAGTTAGCGGGGAAGTGACGGAGCGCTAGCAGGAGCCCCAGCTGGCTACAGCGGGGAGCTAACGGGGACACTGACCGAAGGTAGTAGCGGCTTGTAACCCGAAAAGTACGGTACTTTCATAGTTTTTGACCATCAAATAAATTGGCAATCACAGTGTTGAACTCTCCAAGGTAATTGTAAAAAATGAATCTTGTCCCCCTCCGATTGTGTTGTCGAGAGCTACTCTTGTGAGTTTAATGTTATTAAAACAGACAGAAATGATGTTCAAAGAATTTAACCATGTCTTGGTTTGCCATTTTTCATCATATCATTTAGCATAGATTACACAATAAGTCAGCGAGTGTTGACATAACTCACAAACTCGGAATCAAAAGCGCAGTCGGCGCTGCAGGCTGAAAGAATCCATCATTATCCTTCCACACAACTGATCTCCCTCACTCCACCTGCGCTCGTTGCACAACTTCAAAGATGGCCGATCTAACCAGCGCTACCTCCCACTCCGCTAAACAGCTTCCAAAGCAGCTTTGAAGTAGCATCAATCTTCCTCCTGCATCTGTCAACGTTCTCTCACATCCACTCTCCGACCGACCGGCCCATCAAGGGGGAATCAAAGCGCCTCCAGGCGTTTGACACGCTGTAAATAGACCGGTGCGGATAAGCCGCGGCGTGAATTAGCTGCGAATGGGACCAGTCTATTTGCTGGCTCATAACCGTGCGGTTTCATATCCCCCACAGACCATATAACACGGACGTCCTAATGGTCCTCTCATCGCTTCAAATTCAACTCACGGGGGTTTTTATCACCCCTGCCTTAATTTGTGTGTGCATAATTGAAAGAAAATTAGATTTATGAGAGAGCCCCCACGTACAGTAGAGCGAGCCCGCGGCCCCTTTCTATCTCTCCCTCCTCACACACACACACACACACACACACACACACACACACACACACACACACACACACACACACGCACACACACACTGACCTTGTTGGCTTTTATTTACTGCACAATGACTGCAATTTCCAGAGTGTCATTAGAGCCGTTATAGCCTGGCCTTTGGTCTCAGTCATTTAGAGGTGAGCACACTATCAGTTCTCCCCCCTTTTCGCCCCACAAGTTTCCCATCCCACTTCTCCTTGACTGAGGCCGATACGAGCGTGCACGTCCTCTTCCTCGAGCCAAAAAAACAGGACCATTTTCATTCCGGCTACTTAATTAATCATTTCCCCCCGCATTTTCAGCTGAACACCCACAAATTGCCCTGGTCAGAGCCCGGAGACAAAGGGATTTTGTGTTAATTAAGCATACGGCAATTCATTTACACACCACTCCCCGTCCTCCCACTTGCACACATCCACTAACAGCAACTCTGCAGCTGTCACCGCTTTAATTTGTGTGTTCATTTTTCTTTCTTTGTCTTTGTGCTCCAGGAAGCACTGTATACCTTGGCTGTAATCACATTCAAGCGCGGAGAGGGGAAGAGGATTTTGGTTTCCATTTTTATTTATTTTTTTGACTGGGCATCTGCCTGATGAAAAGGTTGTTTTTTTTATTATTTATTTTTGTACAAAGGAGTCCAAGCTTCAATAACAGTGGTGCCTTCTGCCATTTTTCTGCAGCAGTAAAAAATATTATTTCTTTTGTATTGCGCCGAGAGTGATACAAACAGAATAGAAATGCAACAGCAATACTATCAAACTTTCTCTTGCTGCATTTATTTGCTCCCTCGTTCATTTTGATGAGTTTAGAAATAGTCCAACTTTTGCACGTAACAATGAGCTCACAAAACATCTTAAAAATGCATTGAGGAAGTGCTGTTGTCCGCGTGTGTTTGTGACATAATACATTAGAATCCATGGACCTTTTTGATACTAGGCCTGTATTGATTTCTCCTCTTCCCACTCCGCTACCACAACGGCCATCCATAACGCCCGAAACCAGCCCGTCAACGATTGAACGCGATGCATCTTCTCCCCCTCGCCGCCGCGGTTTATAACGCGTTGATGTATCAGACTGGAGCTGATGGACGACGGTGACCTTTCTCTCCTGATAGCCAGCGATGACCACTGTATATCAGCTGGCCGCGATCAATACGTCCATGTGAGACACACAAAGCCGGGACGTAGATGTGAGTAAATCAGGCAACAAAACCAACCCACCGGTGCACAAATGCACGTGCAATGCACATTTTAAATTGTGAATATCGAGACAGTAAGAAGTTTTCTTTTGTATATCTAAATGCTCAACATGTGTAACTTACATCTTTTCATAATTCAGTTTTTAGAATATGTTCTACCCTCAGTGAAGGCTCTTGTCTAATGTCGCCTAGCAAAAAAAAAAGACAGACATTTGAGAGCCTCCATGTCACAGTCTGTTACACTGTGCGGCGCCGAGGGAAAGCAGCTGTTTCTGCAGAAGCGACCGGAGACGGCGCTTTGAAAAAAAAACGAAAAAACGCCGCGGCTCTTTGTGGTCGGGGCTCGCCATCGCCATGGCAACACACATAGCCGATTTCAATGGGCATGAGACTTCATTAGTTCCGGGCAAAATGCTGCATTGATGGCCTGTGGAGCCGCCGCGACATTTTTTCTTCTTCTTCTCCCTAAAAATCGGATAGAACAAGTGAATGCACTCATCTGCTAATTGCAATGGCGGAAGGGGAAGGAGGGATGGAGGGAGGAAAAGAAGTGGAGATATTACACCGGTCCTTTTTCTTTCATTTTTTTTACCGACATGCACCGCTCCATCGTGTATCCGTCAGCAGGACGTGAGGTGTGTGCACCGGTGCAGCGAGGCAGCCTCCAGCAGCCTGACAAGCTTATCTTTATCACCTGTCACTCTGACATTAGGTGTCTCCGCTCGGCCCCAAAAAAACCTCCCCGTGACTCAAACCCACCCGCCACCTCTCCATCTCTGTCTCGTATACTGTATGCATGGTGTCCATACAGCGCTCCGTCACGCTGCGCTCACCACCTGGCTCAAGGTTGGCAACAAGGATGGAGGAAGTATAAGACGGAGCGTGATTTACTGGCCCGAGTGATAAAGCGGGACACAGGTAGAGGCGGAGGACGGGTGTGTGGTGCAGCAAATCAAGCAGATGGGCGGCCTCATCAGAAAGCCCATAATAGATAAAAACAAGTCATGACCTCCCGAAATACAATATACAATAAGTGACAAGACTATGTTAGCAGCGTTGTGAGGCTTTTTATTGTTTATTTATTGTTAGGCAGTCTTTATTATTTCTGTCCAAAATGTATAACGCTATTAGTGTCATCGAAAACACTAACATTTGACACTTATTTAGAAAGTGTTATTGAATTGCATTTCATTACATTATTGGATAAGTCAATACGTTATTGGGTTTTATTACAGTTTCGATCAGGTTAAGTGCAAATTCTATGACATATTAAGGAAATTGCTGCCGGGCCTCCTCCCCTCCTCTTACATAAAATGCACCAATAGTTCCTTTTTCTGCAATATAATAATTCACGCAATATATATATATCACGTTTTCTCTCTCCAGGAAGTGGCTTTTCAAGGGGCTCAATGCAATGTTGTGGCTTCTTACACTATTTCAGCATCTTGCCAGAGCTCCGGCATAAACACAAACAAGTGATTTAGTTCCAACCATTTGATCCCTCAGCATCATTTTGCACACACACACACACACACACACACACACACACACACACACACACACACACACACATATGTGCACTTCAAATCCAATAGCCACCACCGAGCTGAGAATGCAGACACACACTGAGGAGTAAGCAAAACCCCACAAATGCAATACCGGCGAAATTGAATATTGATTGCTGGTAATCTATGCACACCGGCTCTATATGAAATAGTGGTAAAGAGACAAAGCTCCATTGTGATCACGGTTACCTCACCGGACCCCTCTCCGTATCGCAGATAGCCAATCATAACCTTCAGGCCGTGATGGCAACATTGAGGTCTATCATCTTTACTGCCACGTGAAAGAGAGGAGATTCCACAGCACACATCTAGCAGGGAGTAGTTAATGAAGCACATTACGGTGGAGAGATGACATGGATTTTGAGGGCTTGAAATTGGCACCACAGATGCTCATCAAGCAATCAGCACTATTTGGATGTAATTTTATGGTAATCCTTTCATTTTCCGAGCCATTCTGTTCATTTCATGGATTGTAGACGCGGCTCTGAAGAGACTCCGGCAGGGAAATAGCACATGGCACACAATAAAAAAAAAAACGAGCCTCCGAAATTCAGAGGAATGCAACCGCGGTTAAAAAAAACGCGACTCTGAGTCGCTTAGTGAATAATTGTGTGGCGCGAGAATGACGTTTCAATTGCGACAAAGAGCACTGATTGTATTTGTGAAGCGCGGGGCCAATGAGATCTAGAATCCAGAAAAGCACTGCGAAGTGCAGAGGAGCCGAACAATGTTTCACACTCACAAACCATCCGGCGATGCGTTCACTGTCCCGGTTACTCTGAACTGGAAAGAGGAAACCAAACCGTTAGCGTGCTTATCTCCTACGCGCTCATTGGTAAACACTTGATTTTGAAGCGGTTTTCAGCGCCACGAGTGGACAAACATCTCTCCAATCAATGATTGCGACTTGAAAAATCTAAACCCACGGACTGTGGACCAGTTACTGTGAGCTCTCAGTCACCTTGATGAAGGAGCTGTCATTTTCAAATGCCGGTCATCTGACTTTAAGGGTGACGCTCGTCGTGTGTTGTTATTACCGATTGATTTATCCTCCCTGAACGCTCCGTAGGAACTTGGAGATGTTGCTTCCTCTGCACGATTTCTCAGAATCCAGTTCACAACACAAATCAAAGTCGTTGTCAGATTAATTGTTAACAACTGTTACTGCTGTGTTGCATATTTCCGTGAGCTGCTACCTGCTGGCGGAGACTCATTATTGGGCCCCCTGCTGGGCAATTAGTCCATCTAAATAAGATGAGGCCGTCCAGAAAACGCAAAGCAGCGCGCAAAACTTCCTACGTAGGATAACTGAGCCGCTTAATTACGGTGCTTATGCCGTGGGTGTTAACCTAACCTAACTATTAAAAACACATCAATAAGAGATGTTGCTTCATTTCCATAAATAATGCATGTTTACTTCTGTTTGAGTAGTTTTTGCTAACAATTACAGCTTTTTTAGGAAATTAATAACCCCTTTTTATTATTAAATATGATAAGACTCATTTTAAATATTCACATCTTTAATAAAAACAAATGGATTTTAGTGCCACAAGCAGACTGGAGGTGGGACGATATTCATAGATGTGTTGTTAGTTTGTGAATTTGACGATAAGAAAGTCATTATTTATTAATGTTGTGAGCCATTATATTTGAGATATGCTAAACAGAGCTTCACTACGCAGACAAATAGGGTTTTATTACAGTGGACATTATGTAACAGAGTTAATATTAATGTGACGAAAACTGAATGTTATTGGCACTTTCTTTTATCATAAGACAATCCTGCATATTTCATGGGTAATCGTTCCCGTCAATGCAAAGAATATATGCGATGAGTTGCAGAGAATGAATTCATTTATTCACCCATACAGGCTCATTTTGCCTCAAATGGAACATTAATCCAAGATCTCTTTAGGGTAATGCAACGGGATCTCTATATATTCATAAAAGCAAGATTTCATCTCGGCGGCAGTTCATTTTCCTTCTGTTTTTGAAGCCCTTCTGGAATAGAAATATGAGTATACATGCCGTCCATGCATGTAAAGCAACTCTCCTGAGCTCCGGCCCACTTTTACACCACCCCCAGGTTGATTGCAGCAAAAGAAGATTCAATATGTATCTGGTATATCCATTTGATTTGACCTCCCACAGATGTCGACTGGTTTGTCGGCATTTGGTGACCTTTGCTGTCGGCCCTGTGATTTTTTTTTTTTTGCAACGCAGACAGAAAAAGGTTGATATCGCATATGAGAAGCGTCCGTCTGAAGGACTTATTCGAGATGAGTTGTGTGTTATGGCGTTTTTTTTTCCCCGTCTGCCTCTTCTTTAAATGGAGCATCCTCTATTCTCAAGCCTTCGTTTTAAAAACATCAATCTCATAAATAAACATTGGCGTTTGAACGCTTTAATTAAATGCGTAAGTGGCTGGGGCCTGTTATTCCCTAAAGGTTAGCGCTTCCCAAGACAGCAGAGTCATTTACAGCGATGCGACATATTGGGGCATTTCCCCCTCAAGTTTGTTTTTCCCCGACAATGACAACAAACCGCAGCGTGAATCCAAAAATAGTTGGTTTTTCAAAGCCAACGTCCATGGGCAATTTACAGCTCGCTTTTCGGGAACAAATTGCTGATCTTAAAAAAAAAATGGTTCGTACACGAGGACTTTGAAGTACAAAATGGCTCTTATCAATTTTTGCCAGCTGTTTTTTAAAGACACCCATAGCTGCGTGCGTGTGTGTGTCTGTGTGTGTGTGTGTGTGTGTGTTGCATTTAAGGTTTCACAAAATCGCTTTTCATTCATGCAAATCCCCGTCATTGAGATTCAATGTGCATCAAGAGTGCACTTACCCAAGAGACGAGTAGATTTATAGTCTAAACAAAGTCGGAGCGAAAATTTGTGAGAGTTCTGCCCCTAGTTTCTGAATATTTCCTCTTCCCATTTAGCGGGGAGGGGTATCATTATCAAGTTCGCGGCTAATGGGATCCTCGCTGATGAAAGCTGCACTTTTCATCTTAAAAGCTTAAGGTAAACAGCACCCAGAAAGGGGGAAAAAAAACACATTTTCTTCTGGGTTTGCAAAATCCAGCATGTGTGGGAGAAGAGAAAAAAAGCCATTTCAACGAGTAAAAGATAAGTGTGAGTGAGTGTGCTGCTGAGCAAAGAGTCTCATCCTGCTAATAAATGTAAAATGGGTTTTTAAGACAGAATGTCGGAGATATTTCCAGGTTGTTAGATTATTGGCTGCAGTTGGAACAATTCAATTAACATGGATGAGATTAATCACACACACACACACACACACACACACACACACACACACACACACACACCTTGCCGGTGTAGTGTAAACTCCAGGCTGCAGCCAGAAGGACTCATTATGGCCTTAATCCATTTTCAACATCATGGAACGTGAAAGTAGTCAGAGTCAGAAGTTGGGCTGGATTTAATTAAGAGGGACCACCAGATCGTTATCTGAGAGCTTTATCTCGGAGTGTGGAGCTATTTCAGATGCTGTATGATTCACTTGAAGGAATAACGTGACAGGCGAAAGTGGATTCATAATGCAGAGTTATAGATTGAGGACTAGAAACAGAGATAGCATATTAGATACGGTGTCACATATAGATTTTAAAAGTGTAGCCCCTCCCCCTATCAGGACCACTTTGGGAGCAATTCACTTTGAAAGTTGGTGTCCAGTCATGCTTTGAATTCTTCACATAGTTTTTGTAACATAGTTATTATGGGTTTGTCTTGTTTCTGAATAGAAGGTTGCTTATTGAGCCCGATTTCATAACCACCCCTTTGAAATTGATCACAAAGAATAAACTGCGGTCCTCATTCACACATTGGACAAAAAAAAAAATTGCATCTGGTCTGCGATCATGAATACATGTTTAGATGGGAGGAGTTAGCTGAGCCGTGGGACGGATATCTCACGGCTCAAGTGTCTTGACGTTTAACACCCGGGTCATGTGAACGGAAATGTTTGGGAGGTGAGACGAAACGTTCCGGATCCTTCCTCGGGAACGCGACACTCCTGAACGAGCTCAGGTGATTTAATTTCCCCACAGAGCCGGGCTCCGTGTAAACGTGTGAGCTACGATGCTCCTGCTCATTCTCTGCCGTGATACGACGAGACGAATAGCGCTGTCGGATACATAAAACTATGCCAAATGAATTCACCGTGGAACGATAAAGGCAAACTGTATTTGTGTATCGTGTATTCTTTGGTCGAGGTTAATGAAAGAGGAAAGAGCGAGGAGAGTGTCGATGCTCGACGCTGCGACTCCGGTGTCAAAGAATCGGACCGGCAGGTGAACGACTCCGCATGACTGACCGGGCGATCGAGATAGGCCAGAATGGAGAAGGAGGTGGAGCGAGGGAGGCGGAGGGCCGTGACCGCTGATAACCGGAGGTCCATTGAGCGTTGGAGAGCTGAGCTGGGAGATGGATATCGCGCGTATCGGCTTGGCAGCTCCACAGAGCAGCTCGGGCAATTAACAAAGAGAAGAACCGGCGCCCTGACAGTCTTTCCTTAGATGTAAATTATGTGCCAAGAAAAATGAGGGATGTGGTATTTTTGAATCATGCCGGAACATTGTTCAATCCCTACATCCTTACATAGTGAACGCTTTTGTAAAAAAAATATCCAATTGCGATTATTTGGACTGACATTGCAAGTGATATCGGGAATATATAGGGAAAGATGATTTTCATTCTTTTCATTTTCTCAGAAAAGCACATTTTCACAGGGATCTATACCAAACACAGATGTTTTATTAGGGCTGTAGAGAATGATGTGTTGGTCAGGACTTTTTCTGACACACATCTGGCCTTTAAAAGTTCTTTATCTGATCTTCAGAGCATCGTTAGGGCATCAAACTACATAAGCTCACAGAGGCCGATATTCTGATATTTCAGTTTAATGAGCGGAGGACAAGAAACCCATCATCGAGTCACACATGCAGGTGGAAGTGATGGGAAGTGACACAGTAGCTGTAGAGACCATGCGTGGAGAAATCGCCTTCTAACTCCAAATCATTGGCAGCAGCTCTGGCATCGTGGCAAAAAAAAAAAGGGACCGCACTTTAATCCTAAAGCACAAAAAGATGCCGTTTTTCTTTTCTTTTCTCCTTCCCTTTTTTCGCTCTCCTCTTTTTTCCGTCCGGACCGGGGCGGCTGAAGGCAGTCGGGAGCTGGAGGGGGAAGCTGAGCGGTTGCCAGCGCACATCAAAGACACATCATCAGAGGAAGCCATCTGTCCTGCATGGCCCAGCCTCATCTGATGCGCACACATAGCCATGAGATTACACAATGGTGCGTCACTGATCATTACTAATAACACAAACATGTTGGTGTAATGAGTTAAGGTCAATGGAGCAGTTTCCCAGGGATGCAACTTCAGGATAGGCTCGCTTTCTATTCATTTCCTTGACTCTTTCTTTCATATCAAACTCCAACGCAAAGAATTGAATCTGTCGAAACGTTTCTCAGGGTTATATTTAAAGGTCAACGTCAGCACATTGTGAAGAGACAAATCCACATGGTGGAACTGTTTTTCCACTGATGACTTGAAGAGGTCAGGCCACGCGGAGTCTGTAGAGAACCGCTAAATAAGGCAAAAGATTGACTCGACTGACGAATAAATATCCCACGAGGCTCAGCGTTTGGATTAATCAAGTCGCCAGAAAGAGATCGCTGACAGATATAGCGCTGGAGTTACTGTAAAGAAATACAAGTCATAAACTCCTCTCTGAAATGTGTGTTTACGCATACCGACAGAATCATAATAGGCACTGTGCCTCAGCGGCTTACGCAGGCTCATTTGAATCAACAGCTCAGAGAGATAATTAGGGTTAGGTCATGCAGAGCCGGTAAATCAATCAGCGCGGTGTCTTAATAAATTCCACAAACGTAGCAGCTACCAGTGAGCAGACGCTCAAATGGGGGCAGATACAGTCGCGCACTAGTAGCCGTGGTCTCCTGCAGAATGTTAAACTCATGCTTTACTTTTTGCAGCAGGGCTTATGTTGTGACGGGTTTCTGCAAGGCTTTTGGACTGGAAGTGGCCATCGTTCATGAGCTGGCTCTGAGTTTGTTGATGCGCGTCTGCTTTTTAGTGCGTCTGCGTTGCTAACAAGCGCGCGTGCTTTAGCCTTGATGTCTTCAATTGAAACGGAAGGTTACAAAATTCCCACAGTCAGCATTTGAAGAAATAAAGACATCAAGGGAACACAAGCAATCAACTTTTAAAAAGATAAGAAGCGGGGATTGTGCTGATTTATAGAGATTAGTTCAGAGGAGCATTTTTGCTCTTGTTTTCTTTTATTGAATAGTACTAATTCCTTCATGTCCTGTGAAGAGCAAGCAGCTTTGTACTTTCCCACGTCGGATAGCGTCTTCGGCAATCCCTTTTGGACCGAGGATACTTTCATTAATCCAAACGGCGTGCCGTGGATTGTATTAGTGCTGAAAGCATCTAAAGAAGAAGAAAACAAGATCCCTGAAGCATTAATCAGATGAGTAAACTTTATCCCTGAAGCACAGTGTGGTATTATGTGGCAGATTTGACCACAATGCACTAGTGTTATAGTTTAGCCAGTTAGCATGAGGCCATTGCTGGATGAAGACCTTGTATCTCAAGTGTTGGCTATTTTCCATGTTTCAACTGAACCAGGTCGACCTTTGGAATGGATTTGTTAGCATGTCCTGCTACCTAGCTTACTAGCTAGTATTTAAGCTAAGCAGCCGGGGTTGTGTAAAAATACTAAAGCCCTGCAATCATAGAACATTGCATGTCTTCTTATGCAGCTTCAATCTTATGTCGTGTATCAAATTCATATTTAAGACCCTTTTGAAAAGATTCTCGATTTTAAACTAGTTAGCTGGATCATTAGCCTAATTACGTAGGTTGATCCGCCATAGCAACAGCAAGCAAAGGGTGGAGCACAGCAAACGATCAAGTGCAGGATTACGTGATTCATCTGTGGATGAAGTTAATTTTACCACTTTTGCTCTGACTGCATGGTCATCAATCTAACTGCAGCACATCTAAGGTAAGATCTTCTTCTCTAAATGCACTCCAGTGCATAGCCCCCATTCTGGGTCTTATCATTTTTACTACAACAACTGGAGATGGCCGGCAGATAGTGAGTCATTCATCAATTGGATCTCCTTGAGCAACAGTACATTCTTGTATTTATTCTTTCAGGAGGCGGCGGCTGCACTATTCTGCCTCTTCAATTTGTCGAGGAGGCAGACGTTCGTTTACAAAACCACTTTTCATGATCGAAACAATAGGCGCATTACTATGTTTGAGTGGGAATAAAGACCGAACACACTGCTGAGTGCATCGAAGCCTTTCATTAGCGCTGGTTGAGGCTTGGTGTCCATCATCTCTCCATTTTCTCTTGTTCACCTGTGGGGAATTGGCAGAGAGCGTTTGTCCTTCCATCAATGTTTGATGGTAACTCCCGGGGTCAATGCCGCCGTCGCCATTCAGTCCATTAGCAACCAGGGGAACATGCCCGACTTGGTGCAGACCTTGGCTTCGTGTCTTTTATTCCTTCTCGTATTCACTCAGAGGAAACCTGGCAGTTGAGTTAAAGTGGCCCCGTGCGACGCTTCAGGGCAGGTCAAGAAGTTTCTGCTCGAGATGGAAGGACTGCAGCGCTCTCCTCATCCCTGAGAATGAATCACTGCCACATCAGAGGCTTCGGGACATTACTTTGATGGTGTGGTCTGGTGTGTGGTGACACACACACACACAAACACACACACACACACACACACACACACGTATACATAATGTAAATGGATTCAAATAATGATTAATTGATGAATACATCATTTTTGGGGATTATTTATTCATTTATAATTACTTCTACCTGAATTTGTGTTATTATTCTTCTCTTACGATACAATTTCGATTTTGTTTTTCTTTCTTTTTTCTCCTCTTTTTTTGGGGGCACCACACAGAAAACGCTGCTGTATACGGCCTCCTCTTTTGTTGTTCCTGGCTGCAGATATTTGCTCCCATCCAGCCACAACTCCGGAGGTCAAACGCTGACGTGCCAGACCAAAAGTTCTCAAAACGATTAACTTTTACCAGTTTAGGCGTAAGGAATCAGATAAACGGCCAGGTG
The DNA here is from genome assembly GCA_038501785.1 of Myoxocephalus aenaeus. Lineage (NCBI taxonomy): Eukaryota > Metazoa > Chordata > Actinopteri > Perciformes > Cottidae > Myoxocephalus > Myoxocephalus aenaeus. The sequence goes on along the minus strand of JBAMJR010000047.1, from coordinate 1,179,643 downwards.
GTGGCGCTATCTAAACCAACATTGAAATCCATCATGTATTTTATGAAAGAACCAAGGAGTTTTCTTTCTGAGCTCACATCTCACTGACCTCATTCTCCTGCTCGTAACCACCGTTAAACAGAATGACTTGCTTCATCTATCAGATACCGAGACCTCTGACACTCGGCACGCCTCAGCGAAAGCGGCACGTGTAACTCTTTTCTCTTGGGCGTCATTCAGTTTAGTACAATCATTTCTCACCGGTAAAATATATTAAATATTCCTTACAAGAAAGAAAAAGAAAAAGAACAATACGTGGCTGCTCAGTGGTGAACTCGGGTTAGAGAATCCACTCATCTGGAGCTGAACTTTTCCACCATTCACAGCTCACAACCTTCACTTTAACTTGAACTTTTAACTTCTTTTTTTTTTACCGTTATTGACGTTACTGCCCCTCCATATCTCCATCCCTCGCTCCCGTGTCTTTAACGAGCCAATGAGAGACAACTCGACAAACATTCCATCACATTAGCATGGCGGGTGAGGGGGACTCGGGCTAGGGATTGTGTTAAGCTCAGCATTAGCCAGCCTGCCGCTGCTTTAATTGCGTTTGCTCAGCACTAGCTACTCTAATGGCGAGCTCCGTGCCACGTTTCTTCCCCGGTAGAAGGACAAGTACAGCTGCAGCTTTCCGGCTGGGAGGATGCTGCAGCTGCTGAGCAACGAGGCGTGCACAAGGAGTTATATTCATTTAGATACAACACCTCCTGCTGGAGCCGTGTTATAGGAATAACACGGCATTGTGCAACTGAGTTTTGAAGTAAAAGGAAACCTGTCTGCTTGTTATCATCTGAGTTATATGTCCCGCATTGTGTCCGGGACGTGCAGTACGCAGCCATTGACAGACACTGTTATTCCTGTAGCTCTTTTACATCACCGCCTTTTTATTTCCACTGCGTCACCTCCTGTTTTTGTCCTCCTGCTCACATCTTTCTCTGTCTGTGTTCCTTGCTGCCGCAGATAGTTATCCCTGTGGGTGGTGAAATCGCCGAGATATTATCTCCTCTTCTTTTGCAGCACAATATACACGTGTCGCTGCCTCAAATGTGGTTTTATGAATCTATAATGCATGACCCAACCTTCTTGTTCAAGGTCATTCTTTCATATGTTTTGACCGCTGTACACCGTGAATACCAATGAAATAACATGAAAACGGCTTGTCAAGGCTATGTTTGCAGCAATTACCTCAAACTTTGTAAATGATGTTTGTTCATTTCACTATAAGCAACCTCAATTAGTCACGTGATGGCATTGTTAATATGAAAAAATATGCATCATAGGAGATTTAGGTTTCATTTTCATGCTCAATGTAGAAATTCAATATAATGTGCGGTTCAAAGACGGACAAATGCCATCAAGATAATAACAACCCTGTTCAAATAATACATGATGTATTGTTAATATCCGCCCATGGCCTTGTGTCCATGCTCCCCCACGTAGTCTTCTTCCCAAGGATATGACATAAATATAATTAGGCCCATTTGTTAATCCAGAGCCGGCTGCATTCACAGACCAGAGTCTCTCTCTGCAGGTTAAGTGTGCCGGAGAGTGGAGGCCGAGCCGAGCATGTCGGCTTCATTCTGTCCAGCCATCAATCTTCCCATCTGGTTTCAGGACTCAGACCAGTAAACAGGATTCTGACCCCTTGGGCTACTGCCACTGCTGATGTTAGATTTGGGCTGATGCATTATGGGTTTGTGTCTGGCCTGTCGCCTCCGTACTAAATCACACATGCTGCCCTCCGCCTGAGAGGGTTTCTTAAAACAAGAGCGTAAGTCATTGATGCAAATGTTTTTATTTTTTTATTTTTTTAAAGGTGTAAAAACACGCAGCAGCTTCCTCATTGCTTTGATGTGCCAGCTATTCGGATCCCATGAAAGACACCTCGCAATTTACAAGATTTGTTTCAACTACTTGTGGATTAATGTCGGGTAATTAAACGTTAACTCTGCTGCAGCACTGTGTGTTTTGAGGAGGATTTTTTTTTTTTTACATATTTTATTTTTTTTACTGTAAAGTATGTGTACTTCCCGGCGTGTCCCAGGTAAATTAAAAGATGGGCACGTCTGCAACATCTGGCTGTGAAGTTGTCAAATCCAATGAGGAGAGAGAAGTCAGAGAATCGCCCGAGGGACTTTTCCAACAGAGCCGGTGAGATGAAAAATAACATCTCAGCGGTGCTCTGGCTGGTGTGCGATCAGGAGGAAGACATGTTGTGTGATAGAGACGGAAGAGAAGAAGAAGAAGAAGAAGAAGAAGAAGAAGAAGAAGAAGAAGAAGAAGGAGAAGAAGAAGAAGAAGAAGAAGAAGCGGCGAGCAGAGATTTAGGAGCGGGAGGTTCGAAGCGGAGCGCTGATTGATGAATTCAGTTTTGTTGAATCCTCGTCGAGGACTCCTGTCATGAGCACACACACACACACACACACACACACACACACACGTTCTACTTCGACTGGAGGCAGCATGAGGGCTTTGATTCTCCGGTGGGGTTTCATAGGAAAGGGTGGAGCACAAACATCCGCACAAATACCTTTTGACATCTCTGTGTGAGCGCCTGTCTTCCCGAAAAAACGGCACCTTCGGGATTCACTTTTTCGGGATTCACTTTTTGCGGTCCAGTTTGCAGGACCGCCTTTGTTTACTCTGCAGAGATCTGGCTGCGCCACGTCAGCTTGTGCTTGTTCCTGAGGTCTTGTAGTTGAGCAGAGGCGGGGCCAGAGGCGGGGCAAGAGGCGGGGCCAGAGGCGGCTTCCCAATTAAAACTTTCCAAAAACCCGATAGGAAGTGAGTCACATCTCAAATCCCCAACAAGAAGACGTCTCCAGTGTACTCAGCTGCCTACATTTGGCCCTGTCATCTTCCTCTCCTGCTCTTTGTTCCCCTCTCTCCGCCTCCACATCTCTTCCCTCTTGTTCTCCCCTCCTCCTGTTTTTTCGGCGTCTCGCTCGCTGCCACTTCCTTCTCCTCCTCTCCCGCTCAGCACAACAGGTAGCCTCAGAGCTTCCGACAGGTTTGATACCGATGCGATGACGCGCCGTGGCCCAAGGCACGACGCTGAGAACCGATTCCCCTCCTCTATCTCTCCATCGCCGCAACTTTTCTCTCCTCCTCCTCTTCCTCCTCTCTTCACGTCGCTTTGTTTTTGTCACTTTTCCGCTGGGAGGTGTCAGCCAGCGCTTATTATCCTCCTCTTACACTAATTGGGGGCAGACTGAGCCTTGATTGCCGCCTTCCCCTTTGCATTTGTACCATCCGCCCTCCTGTCCCCTGACACACACTCTTTCACACACACACACACACACACACACACACACACACAAACACTCTCACTCCAAACACAGCCAGGCGTTCATGCTCCGTCTCCCTTTTTGTCAACATCAAACACACCGCAAGAGTGGGCACTGACACAGTTACGTGGGTTTTGGCGTCGCCGCGCCCCAGATTACAGCTCCATTAGCTCCATTTCATTATCTCCCTCCGACAATGGCCAGATCTGCTGCTTTCCCCTCTCGCTGCCCTAATCCTCTTTGTTTTCGCTGGCCTTATTTTTGGGGGGGGCGGGTGTGGGGGGCGGGCCACGTGGTCTTGCATCTGATAAGTTTGTAATGAGCCCTAATGAGCCGTTATTTATTCCTGGCTAATGAGCTGCATATCGAGTGCGAGGGGGATCGCTGACGAGGCCGGTTTCCCGAAGTCTCGTTTTTCATGCCGGAGAAGGTTTCAGCATCAGCATCACACGAGCCGGGCCTCGCAGCACCCGGTTAAAGCCTTCGATGTGAGTGAAGTTACATCGCCGAATCGGAGTCGTGCTTCTGTCAGCTTCTCCATTCACGCCTCGCTGCACCCACACGGTTCTATTTATGATCCGTGTGTTTTTTTTTTCGGCACGGATGCACAGGTTGCGCTGTCCCGGCTGGGCCCAAACGAGAGCGAGCGCAGAGCTTTCAAACAGGAATTTTTGACTAAGTATTTTTAGACCAGAAAACAGCATGTGCAGTAGAAAATGGGTTTGTTTTTCTCCGTCACTCACGTGTGCACGGGCGTACACGAAAAAAGCCCGCGCGGCCGACCCCGACCCCGGCCGCGTCGTCAGCGAAGGAAAACACCCGTTGATTGGCCGCCCCTCCACAGTTTCAGAGGGAGGCTGAGGAAAAGTGAATTGTGTGCACCTCATCAGCGCCTCTCTACACGAGCACACACACACACACACACAAATATCGCGCCGCTATTGAGGTGAGGAAAACAGGGAATTTATGCAAAGTCAATGCAACAACTAAACAAAAGCATGCAGGGTGAAACAAATACAGCAAAAACCTGCACGTCCTGTCCCATTGTATGTTGTAAGTTACTCAATAATTATAGAAATGTACATTTCTCGGGGAAGTTGTGGAGCATGTTTACAATTTACAGAATATCTTCGTGTTTGGTTTGTGCATTTCAACCAGAGCTGCTGCATTGCATCTCTTCTGTGGAATCAGTAAAGCGCGTCCTTGGTTTTCAACTCGAGTGGCCACTTGTGAACGGGCGGATAATGAGAAATACAAATCCATTTTCCCTCCTCTTCAAGCTGAAATGTCATTTTTCTGTGTTTTTTTTTTCTTCTTCTTCTTCTTCTTCTTCTTCTTCTTCTTCACATTTAGACACGACGAAAAAGCAACCCGGGCATGAAATACATATAATGAACACAGGCGTGTTTCATTTAAAAGAGCCTCTTCACGATGTCAAGACGCATCATTTCAAACGATTGCATACATCTGGGTCACTTGGGAGAGATAAGCCAGGATTCATCAGCTGGCTTTCTCAAGCGGTGCGAGGGATTTGTGTAGGATTTTCTGGTTGTTTGCACAAGATCTACCTTTACCGATCCGCCTCCCCACTCTTTTGCTTTGGACCGCTGATGTGAAAAAGAAAAGAAGAAAGCATGATGTAATCGATGCACGTCACTCTTCTGAAGTCTCCGACAAGATCCCCTCTGCGTCTTGGGCTTCGGCCAAATGGGAATTTGAGAATGCACTTAACTCGGATCGGAATATAAACAAACACCAGCCGGCTTTCAAGTCCCCCGGCTAAGTAGCCATTTGAGGAACAAAGTGGTCGTTGCGCCCACATTCACACGTTCACACGTTCACTCCGCTCCGACTGCTGGCGAGCCAAGCGGCGCTCGCTCGTTTAGAGTCGTCGGGTTTCCCAGTTTCTGATATTCCTCGTCGAATATTTCTGTAAAATTAAGCAACTTGGGAAAACACGTGCTAAAAACAGCAACGTCGTCATAATCAGACGTTTCTTTTAGCCAAGGAGAGCTTGTTGTCTTTGGTGATCCGCTGTGTTCTAATATTGGATGTTTTGGAGGAACATATTAACTGATGAAATGTAAAAATAAAAAGCCTTTTTGTAGTTCTAGGGTTGGCAATGCTTGTTCCTTGGTCAGTCCATTACTTTTGTCCAGACTGAAACATCTCAACCTTTATTGATGAAATATGCTTCATGTATTCATGCCGCCACGGCTGTAGACATAGCAGACGCTGTGTGTTTCCAATTTCTAGTTTCCAGCGATATCATTGTAGGCAAAGTTTATATTTGTACAACTTTATTGTGAAAGTGATTGGTAATAAGACATATATTTGGCAACATATAGTTGGTTTACTGATTCTAAAAGAAATCTTCTATAACGTTGTAACTTTAAGGTTACAGTGGGCTTAAAAGCTGTTGAATAGTTAGCGTTTTATCGTGTTTTTTAAATGTGTTTTTAAGTCCACATTGCAGACAACAGATCATTTTCTACTTTGAAGATTCAGCCCTGATCTGAATTACATTACTAACTCCCAGTTACTAAAATCCAGGTCCAGCTGTCACAGTGGGAAGTGTTTGCAGCCCTCCGACTGGTACAAGCTTTTATTCCCCCCTTTCAGCGCGTATTGATTTCCGTACTGAGAAAACTCCTGTGAAGAGCGAATTAGAAAGGCGATTGAGGCTTCGATCCTCGATGCCTCCCTCTGCTCACACACACACACACACACAGACACACACACACACAAGCACACTTTGGAAAAGTGTCCCTCAGCACATGAAGACGAAGCTTGCGGAGTGAAGATAGTGGTTGCAGACAGCCGTGGAGGGCCGGCGATAATGGCCGTCTTCCTGGCAGCCCCAAACAGCCGTGACGGGCCGCCATTCCCTGCCAGCGCCCCACCGGCCGCCGATAAGGACGGGCCAGGCGGAGGCACATTGCGGCGGGCGATCTCTTTCTCCCACAGCACATTCACCCGCTCCCCGCGCTGACCGAGATAGCCGGCGAGCACGGTACACGATGTACGCTGTCGATTCATGGAATACGTATATATTATCCAAGTGAGTGCTGCAATTTGTACTGGAAGGACCATGATGGAGGCGGAAAAGAGAAAAGAAGCGTGTGTGTGTGTGTGTGTGTGTGTGTGTGTGTGTTCCACTGCTGCGTGATGGGTGGAGTAGCTTGCTTAGACTATTCTAATCATATTTGCAGATGAATATTGATTTGCCTAAATGATCCAGAATCAACAATAAATAGCTGAATAAATAAGTTCAGCATCTAATTAATCAGTCATCTATCAATTGCCTGCTCTGACATTTTCATTATTATTATTTTTTTTGCGCCAAACCAATTTCCGACAGAGTCCAATTAGTAAATGAACGTAGAAAATGAGCGTGGATAAATGAGCCATTATCGTTGGGAATTACACTGGCAAGTGTGATGTCAATTTAGGTCTTTCTCTGCCCGCTGCCTGTGTCAGTTTCCTGCTCGGTAACAGAGCTAAAAGATGTCACACACACACACACACACAGACACACACACACACACACAGTTTCGATTCTTCCCTGAAAAATAGACGCGGGAAAATATTGAGCACGATAAATCAGGGCGAGCCAGACTCCGCTAACAGAAAAGGAGTCTGCTTCAGGAGCTGCTCGTTCATGCTGACTGAAAAGAGCACATTTTCAAACAACACGGGAAACTGTAGCGTCATTTTCCGGCCGTGAGTGGGGACCACTGCATTGTGGGTAATATTGAAGACTCCTAATGAAATATCTCACAGCTTCATGATACTTCAAGCCATCTTGGGAGTCTGAATCCCACGGAGGAAACGTTTTACTTACTGTGGGCTTACTGTTAGAGGAAGGCCGACTTAAAGGATAAGGAAGGCAATAATCTCTATCTCTGTTATTGCCAACAAACCCAATGAAAAGTCTAAAACCAACAATGCTTTATCTGCCTTGCCTTGTCTTTGCACAAAGCCCAAAGGTTCCTACTGAAGATGGAATTCTCTAAAGAAACGTGACGCAAATATATAGTTTCACCTTTTAAACAATGACAATTTATTGAATGTTGATTTGGACGGTCCCAGAGTCCTTTTCGTTTATAGAAAACCTCTCGATGTACTGCATCAGGGTCTGACAGTCTGCAGCCATGGTTTTGCCGGAATCTAGCCTGTGGCACCGAAGTCGAGCATTACGAATAACTTTAAAGCGATTGGAACTGGAGAAAGCAAGCAGTGCATTTGTCTGGGACTATTTTCAGCCGTGGATTAAAAACCCAACGGCAGCGGCACGGTGGAAGTGGGATCAACTCAAAAAGAAACTGCAGCGCTGATGTTTATGGTAATGGGGGTTACGTTTCACCCTGGGCGATGAGTAACGCCGCAATCAGATCATGTAAGTACGCGTAGCTTTAAATCGCTGGATCAAAACAAACACGTTGACATCCTGATATTTTGTGAATGTATTTATGTCATTATGGGAAATGCCCGCATGAGTGTGGGTGTCTGTTGCAAAGGCAAATCGGCCTCAAGAAAGAGATTGGAAAGGATGAAACAGAAGAGCTGTCAGATGGATGGCACTCCAGCTAATAGTTTGTTGGCACCGGGACAGATGGCACCATTGGTCGAGGAAGTGTCGAATTCCTGCAGAGAGAGAGAGAGAGAGAGGCTCCGCCCAGCGCTGTTGGATCGCTCCCTTTACTCTAAATGGTAATGCCTCCCTCGGGCCACGCAGCACGCCGCTACACATGGAGCGTCCAGCTCTCCCACCGGGTGTGTGTGCGAGGACGGAGAGTCCGGCTGCGTCCTCCGCATTCAGCCGGCGGCGAATCGAACTGGATCTCACGCACCGTTGATCCAATCACCCTCGGCCCGTCAGGCGCCATTGAGCCAATCAGCTGGTACATACATAAAGACGAGAGCTCACAGTGTCATCATCTCACAGACCTCCAGCTGGTCCGTGTCGGTCTCCGGGGGGGCGTGTGCAAAACCCACCGAGCCACTCGCACCCGACCGCGTGAGCTGACATGCGCCACGGTCTGTGTTAATGAGGATCTAACGAGGCCCTGTCAGATATGAATGAGTCATTAACATGTTGGTGTCGGGAGCATCTGTGGGGCCTCCGTGACATGTTGTATGATGATGATGATGTAACGGGAAATTAATGGAGATTTAATGAATGCTTTAACCAATATCTATTTGTTTGTCTGTCCCCTGCCTCTTTCTTTCCATCTCTAATTGCATATTTAACGGTGAACATATGGCCAAAACTATGTGGACGCTTGGTCTCTGGCTGTTTCTCTGAGTTTTAGTCCTTATTACCCAACGCCAGGGGCCAACCTCACTAATGGGGCTCATTTCCTAGAAACGGGGAGGCTGTAGAAGCGTATTGATGCCCAGGGTTTTGGAATGAAAAACGCTCAACGATCACGTTTGGGTGTCCACATCATTTTGGCCACGCACTGTGCATTAAGGGGAGTATTAATATTAAAAAGAAAACAAGCACCCTAGATCCTCAGCGTGAGCCAGTAGATCAATTTATTCTCACAGAAAACCGGGATAGAACAAAGTTGATAGCGTTATGTAATAAGTAGTGGTCTCACAGGCTTCCCTCTCACTTATTATATCCACATACATATTTGGCAGCCAAGAGACTGCTTTCTTTCATATCTTCCATTTTTTTATTTATTTAGTTTACCCTCGTTTGAGTAAAGAAGGATTTCTAGGCATATAAAGATATGATAATAAGATGATATCTCTCTCGATGTACTGTAGTCCAAAACTGTCTCTCAACGGATCAATGCCACTCTGAAATGCTGCAGTCTCCCACGGAGAGTGGCTGGCGTTATTTCCTGTGGATATGGAGATAATATATGTGTTTATATCCATATCTCCAACTCATTAAGGCTCCATCTCATTAAGTGGACATTGAATTAACCGCAATTCAGCACGGAGCTCTCCAAAGTCAAGGACTTAAAAAATTGCTTCGTTTCTGCCTCCGTGGCCGCCACCAATCCATGTTGGATTTAATGCATTCACTGAGCTGCTTGAGCTGTGCGGAGCCAGAGAATCGAGGTGAGGCCCACTCACGTAATGACTCACCAAATCCAAAGGCACGACTCGGAGTTAATGGCTGGCGGGGCGCGTTAGCATTTCAAAAACAAGGTCACAGTCTGCTTCTGAGGCAAACCCTCGATCAGGAGCGTGTGATTTATCCGTCGGCGCAGCTCGACAGGGGTGGTCGGGTGGATGTGCCTTTTTCCCCCCCTGCCTGAGCGGTAATGAATGGAATCTAGAGGGTGTTAATTTGGAGGAATAACTGCCTCCTCTGCTCTCCATGGTGACAGCGGAAAAAAAACAACATTTAAACAAGTCAATTAGTCCTCTATTGACCCTTAAAAAAATCAGGAAAACGTGAACAAACGGCAATTCATTTCCATCAAACACTCAAATTTTGAAATAAATGACTTCATTTTATAGTCAATATTATATCTTGTGTGGCAACATTTTGGTGGCAACTGTTGTAGCCAGTGCAGTCTGTTCATGGTGGTTGCAAACAAATAAACTTCTCAAACCACTCCAGCAGCACCATATGTTCCAAACCCTCATTCTCTTGATATTTTCAAAATATGGCTGACAAAATGAGACATTTTGCTGTTATAGTATGAGCGTTTTCTTATTTTTCTATTATATTGAGCCCACTGTGTTATCTTATCTGAGTTATCTTCAGTTTAATCTGATTGGTTGTGTATAAAACCTGAACTGAAATCGTGAATACCACCATGTTTAAGTAGTAGAAGTGCTACGGAATCAACTCCATGTCATGTTGGGTACCGAAACTGACATTTGCTGCAATAAAAATGCAGCCTATTCCTTTAAGAGCCCAGCTGAGTCATGTGTCAGTACAGCGTGACATCACCGCTGGGTGTGGAGAGGAAACACTGCTTCTCAGTTGTTTCTTCTGCAGCTGCAGCGGACCAGTCCTCCGCCTCCTCTTTATCCTCTATTCTTTATCGTACTAAGAAGACATAGCTCTGTTTTTGTCTCTTTGTGCCAGCTGCGTGTGTGTGTGTGTGTGTGTGTGTGTGTGTGTGTGTGTGTGTGTGTGTGTGTGGCCATCATACAGATTATTACGCCAGCGGGCCATCTGTTGCCCGCTTAGTACTGGCCGACTGGGAAGGACAGCGAGCATGAGGTTGTCTCATAGACGGCTAATGTCCGCCGCTCTCTCGTTTGACTGCTCTCTCTTTCTCTGACACCTGAGCATCACGCGGAAATACATGCACGTGGACACACATTGAGGAGCTAATTGAGCCCGGTTTGGGGCTCTCTAAGCAGACGGGCGCTCTGTTAGGTCACCGCAGGTGGACGGGGGGGGTCCTGGCAGAGCCAAAGTCAGACAGGCACTGGTGTCCTGCAGGCAGATGGTCACGCGTGACCATGGGAGTTGTTCGAAAAGAGGTGAAGAAGTTAACAGAGAGTCTGATTCCTGGGTTTCCCTTTAATTCTGCTCCGTCTTTGTCCTTTCTGTTGATTCCCAACCACATGTCTGTCATCGTTCCCCGTTTTCAGAAGTGAGTGCTGACTGCTCCAGCCTGATCCCCGGTGTCCCATCGACGCACACGGTAGACATTTATACGACAACTTCAATCACGGCCCCCCAACCCCCCACCCCGCTCGCGGCGTCCTCGGCGCTTCAAAAAGATTTGGTTCATGTCAGTGTTCCTTTTTCATCTTTGACGTGGAATAAAATCACGTCATTTTCTGTTTAAAATTAAGGCTTTCAGGGAGAAAGTCGTCCTGCTAAGGAGTTCTCTTTAATTCTCTCTTCATGCGTGTACGATCCACAAAGAGAACGAGAAAATGCATCCTTTAATTTGCTTTAAGGGACGGATCATTTACTCGGCGATGTTTGAGGAGTATTCGCCCGGTTTGTTTGCAGGCACGCATGACACCGTTCCATGTCGCCTCGCTCTGATGTCGACACGTTTGAAAATGTTTTGCCAGTCTTATGAAAAGACTACTTTTCCTCAAGACGTGTTCAAATCACACGGACGTTTTTTGTTTTTTTGCCGGGAATCTTGTTCCAAGCACGGTGGATAAAAGCAAAGCTGCGAGGCGCTATCCGTCACTGCGGTAGAATATCTGTGCAGTATTAATAACAGCTTCATCTGTGATATTAAAAACAAAACATGAATGAGAAATTTGTCTCAGAGGGGGGTACTCTCTTGTTTTTAAGAATTGAAAGGCTGTTTGTAGTACTTGATATTTTAAACATGTTGGCAACACCTGTGGCTATTGTTTCATTGGACACAGCACATTGTCCCTTTAAGATAAAGCAGGGGTTTATATAGCATGAGCCTCTTTTATTGTGACGCCTCTGAGAGCACTTTCATCATGGGAGGATCATGTGAGGTGGAGTTTTCCATTATCATCCTGTACAATGAATCAAAGCACTTTATATTTGACATATGAGGTGTAAAGGCTGCTTTGTTGCCTCTGTGACCCCCTGAGGTTCATTTAAGGTCAACCAGATGCTCTTCCCGTGGGGGCCGAATAACTTAACGTTGATTATTTGTTTTGAGAATTTTGCTTTGCTAGGTACCTTTATAGAGACGTACCAGTAAACTATCGGCATTTTATGGGGTAAAAGGTAATTGCCGACATTGTTATCGGTCCTCTTTCGAGCAGCTGCTCCCGTCACCGGAGGAACATCCTGGCTCGCTGCGGTATTTGTAGTTTCAAAACAAGTGCAAAATGCTAATTTGTCTGTGGACATTGCAATCACATGGTAGTCACCACGACCCACAAGCGAGTCAAAAAAGAGCTTATTTTATGTTGTCAGAGCTCCCTTGAACGCCCCGGCTGTTTAAACCGCCGCCAGTGAACCTGCAAACAGCCACAACGCCGCCAGCCGGCATGAGACAGCCTCCAGTCGACGTAGCCGTAGCAGACAGCGTCCTTTCTTCTGCTGCTCCTGGCTGCCGAGCTGCTGGGTGGTGGCTGGCGGAGGGGAGGGGGGGTAGTTTTCAAGCCCAGAGAGGGATAAATAAAGCACTAGACAATAGAGTCACTCTCCATAGACTTCGGCCTCTGGGCGATGCTCCAGCCATACCGGCCAATTGCTCAAATGGAAATTAGAGGCAAGGAGACAGATTGTGAATAGTACATTTACTCAAGTCGGCCCGGACAGATCGATGGACCAGATTCCGCAGGGCAAGACGGCCCAGCGACAGAAATTGGGGTGAATGGGGCAAGGAGTGTATGTGTGTGTGTGTGTGTGTGTGTGTGTGTGTGTGTACATAGATTTTGTATGTGCTTCGTCTACCCGTAACCTCATAAGGGCCAGGAAGCCTCCATCCACTCACACATCCAGTGCCGACGCACCTCGTTTCCCAGCGATAGCCGCCATTGTCTCTTCCTTCAAGTCGCTCTCAGCCAGAGAACACACACACACACACACACACACACACACACATTCAAGACCAGCCACTGGAGAAGCCACCTCCGCTTGCCAGGGGTGTTGTCGACAAGCAGAACAGCCTTTAAACAGGGACATTGTTTCCTTTGTCCCCGAGCCAGAGCGCCGTTTCAGTCGCCCGAGCGCGGCGGTAAACACACCCGAGAGCTCGGCGGGAGGTTTGAGGAGCGGCGTGGCGGGAAAAGGATACAAACACGGCGCCATTTAAACACATGGTAATGAAGGAGCCGGTAATCAGTATTCAACGGCTTGTTTTAAGGGCCTCTTGGAGCGTCCATCGAGGATGTGTATACCAAACAGAAGTGTGTGTGTGTAGGTTTGTGGCCACTGTGTTGAAGGAGGTTAATGGTCACTCTGAGGTTGCAGGTAAGGATTCCACTTGTAGCTCTGAGTGTATTTGGAACAAGATGAGAGGTGTTGAATTCACCTGAGACGACCACAACCGCACACCTCTCGGCGATCAGATCAGTAAAGTTCAAAGAGAGAGAGAGAGAGAGAGAGAGAGTAGGGCGAGGGAGGCAGTACGCCACTCTCCCGTATTTGCCGTGCATACATCACCCCCGTTGCGGCGCCGATAACCTTCTGCCACCGTTATCTGCACAGGCCGCAAGGAGAGCCCAGTGTTTACAGCCCCTCTCATCCCCACATCACAGGACATGGGGGGCGGGGTGGGGGGGCTCCCCTCCAATAAATTGCTCCTATCAGACCAAGGCATAAGTCGCGGTTGTTGCATCAGATTTAGTGGCGCCACAAGGCTCTAATGAATTCTCCCTCCTCGCCCCCGCACGTCCATTGAGCCACGCGGCAGCCAGTCTTTCCAATCGGCCGGGCTGCTCGGCGTGGAGCTATCGATAACGAGCCCTGGCGGGCTCGCCAGCGGCCCCGTAATGAAGGAGTCCGGGCCTCGGCCGAGAAAACAACCGGCGTAATGAGAGGAAGGTTGGGCGCAGCGGTTTGCCGGTGTGAGTTATCGCAAAGACGAGCTCGGGGGAAGTTACTAAGGAAGGGGGTTTTGACATGGGAGATATGTGTGTACGCGGACATGTGTGTGAAGTCGAGCATGATGTGGGAGGTGGTTCCTGTCCGTGGATCGCTAGCATTGGGGCGGGCTGTAGCTTCATTGGCAGAAACGGTTCAGCTCCATCTGTTCAAACATTCTAGACACAAGCAAACATGTGTTGGTTCCTCACAGAGGGCAGCGGTGGAACAGCCCCGGGTTTGGCTCACTGTCTGTTGAGTCATCCCACCGGCAGCCGAGCGTCACGCCACTCCCGTCTTTGCACGAGAGTTAATGGTCTGATTAGTGATGTGCGACTCTTGAGCGATTTGTTCCATCTTTTTAGTGGATTGGGACCGCCGATTCACCCCGGTGAGCCGCAAATGACCGATTGAATGAGCCATTAAGAGAATTGTGAACTATGTCGTGTCGATTGAGCGCTGCTGGAGGCGGGGATACAGTTAATCATTAGTCGCAATCGGACAAGCGGCTGGCAGCGTTGAAGTCGCGACTACTTTCTTGATTCTCTTTCAAAGGTTAATGGAGCTTCGTCCTGCCCTCGTGCGATGGCCTGGTATTAGCCTGCAATGTTTATTTTATTTGCACTGGGATTTAAAAGAAAAACACAGTGGTTAAAGGTGAAAAAAACAAATACGGATATAAATGATGCATTTTTGCTCCGCAGACACGACTGGACTCCGAAAGAAGTCCCAACACAATACAATTCAACCATATTACCCCATGTTTTTGTGTCTAAGTGACTGATTGGGACAATATTTCCTTGCATTGGTCAGTATTGAGTGATACTGCAGATGGCAGCTGCTGAACGGGCTGTAATGTGATTCCTCTGGGAAACTGTCCACTGATGCTCAGATTGTCTGACAACATTAGAGAAAGAACCACAGAGAAATGAAAGCTTCTTCTCCCACCTTTTGTGAAGGTGAAATCAGCTTAATATTCAATATGTCGTTGAAAATATTTGAGCTCTAAGCTCAAACACAACGAACTCTGAAAATCTCCAACTCGCGTTTTTCGCCATTGTCTTCCAGCCAAAAGTCACATGACACAATAACATACAGACCAGATCAAGATAAAGAAGGACGTTTCATTTCTCCGTTATGTCCTCCCCATAATGCCGCCAGACACTTATATTAACAATTTCTGTCCGAGTTGCACCGAGCGATTACACTGCAGCCCGTTTAGCAGCAGAGTTCTCGCTCAATATTGGACCAATTTCATTTCCATCAGTTACTTAGACGCGAAAATAGGGCCCAGGTTGAAAAACTACCGGAGTTGCCCTTTAAAGAAACAATACCAACATCATATCTCCCCCTAAGCACATTAAAACATCATCGACCAGCTGTTTTTTCTTAAACTTTTTATAATTGCCTCGTCAATCTCCTCCCAGCAGGGCTCTTATCGCTGCTGTCACACCCAAAGGTCCGAGAGGTCAGCATGTTAATTTGGAACAAGCTTAGCTTCCCCGCTGCCTGTTATAGACCACGAAGTATCTCAGCGCCACTAAAACAGGACTGACTTGGAGTTGCAGCAGTAAAATGAATTCTTCCAATACCTGCTCAGTGTTTGTATGCGATATCTGTGCAACCATCTGTTGAAGTCTTGGAGTCGGATCATTCAGAATAACAGGCTACGAGTACGCAGTAATTAATTTGGCAATCCCTATTAATTATGTAGATGTATGCGTCTCCCCTTTGCACTCTATGCCGTAGCATATATTTTGCACTCCGACTGAAAGCAGCCTCCCATTTCTTTCAGCGCTCCGACTACGAGACGAAATTATACTAACAGATGATGAAAGAGAGACGCTTGATGCAGATGGATGTTCTGAAAAGAGAACCATCGGGAAATAGAGTGCGTGGGCATGATCCTGTGAATTAGGATAAAATGGAAATCCATCTCTCTGGTTGTTATCCATTTAGCACAAGCTGTATTGAAATGGGTTAAAGCTTTAATAACCTGGTTAAATCCCCAATGTGAGCTGCCACCAGGAATACATGTTCTGTTTTGACAAGTGTCGGCTTAACAAATATTCCACAACAATCAGCATGTAAACTTAATTACGGTAATGTTTTATGAAAGGGTCGCTGTGAGTGGGGTTAATGTAGCTGTCGCTCGACTGGCCTCGCTTTAAATCTTCTTTCACAATGGAAAACACCTTGTTGTTGCAAATCTGACCAAAGAAGCAGCTGAACATGTCTTTTGAGCATTTCAAACAAAAGCACAGGCTCACTCAAGTATAACTCTTCAGGTTTCAGAAATAAGTGCAACTGGAGCCAAATTTCCGCCAAATTCCGCCAAATTTTGCAAAATTCTGCCAAATTCCGATAAAACATAATTTGGGCTGGAGGGAAAGATGTGGGTCGCTTGTTTTAAAGGCCGCTTGTGGGCCTGGCTCATCACTTATTGCACCTTAATTGACCAAGGTCAGATCGTTGAGGTCCCAACATATGCAGGACCCAGAAGTTTAGAGACCTGGAAGCCAGTGGGCATCTTGACCTGGAGTAAGCAGGGCTAAACAAGGCCTTGGTTGTGTATAAAAAAGGGCCTCAGCGGTGAACTTTATGGTCTGACTGTGGATTTGTTCACCATCTGGGCTCAGAATGTCAGCACTGAGCACTTTGGCCTCATTTCAGCCATTGATTATTCTCACCTCATCCCAAATTATCATCGAGGCACCAATCTGTGTCTTGTTTCAAAGATTCTTGAATCAATTTGAGCGTGGAAACGCATCTTCTCTCCCATCCGTTTACTTTCTTTGGCAGCGTTGGCCTTTTTGGATGAAGGGCATCATTATAAATAAGATTTTCTTTTTTTCTTCTTCTTTTAATTACACTGAGATTCCCCACCCATCGCTGACATAAACGATCCTCTAGGAGCTAGGATGCTTTGCAGATGTAGAAACAGAATCAAAGTTGCCTCGTCATGAAAGATAATGTAACCTGTAGCATACAGATAAGCATAAAGACTCCTTTCCACTTCAGATTTATAAACAGCACCTTATCCCTTGTGTCCCATTTTATGGATTTCCGGCTTCAACGTGATGAATATCATCCGGTATTTTGTTTCCTGCTTGACTTGATGTTAAGCAGCAGGTTTTTGATTTGCAGCGGTCCCCATTGCTTCCATGTGAGTGGAACCCAGGATAAAACCACAATATATTGCGGTCACAATTGATCCACGGCATCGAAACCGGCGTCAACATCACCACTACATCACTGCCTCAACACTCATACGAATGCTCGTACTTATTGATTTATATTACATGCACACCCGAGCCTCTGTCTCCGTAGTAAGCCAGCGTGTTATACATAGCTGCATCATGTTATTGCCCACAGTTGACTGATGGATCTCTGCGGTAAGAAAAATCCCCGGTAGATACACCGAGCTGCAGGCGGGGAAGGAGTGATACTCTTCCAGAATCCTTTCCAGCGGGGAAGGAAACCGCCGTGAGAGAAGTATGCATGGGACAAGACCCAGTTTCTATGGAAACAAAAGATGTCTGAGGAGTAGGGGGTGGGAGCGAGGGATAAGCGAGAAATAAGAAGAAGAGGATGTACTGGAATGTTTTTGGAGATGGATGATCATGAGAGGAGGTAGCGTATGTGAAATGCTGTGAATGTGGGCCTCCCCAGTGGTAGCCACTGTTATTTATTCATCAATCATATGCATGGCACAGCAGCCCTGAGAGCTGCAACCCGTGGCTCCTCTCAGAGCCAAACAACATATCAAAGTATCTGCAGAGCTCATATGCACCTAACCTACTCCTACATATGAGCATATGTGCGGTTTATCATTATACAGCAGCTGAAGTGATGCTTTTCTGTGTCAAGCGGGAGGGACTGAAGGTCTGCCTCAGCTCCCCCAGATCAAGGATGTTATCCACTGTTCAAGCTATCATCCGCCACAACCCCAGGCTGCATGTAAACACAGTTTCTTTTAAAGCAAAAAAAAAAAAAAAACAGGATTCCAGGCAACAATGGCGAAAACTGAACAGCCTCTCAGTGTGAACTATTAAACAGGCGGCTCCGTCGATAACCGCGCCGAAACCGCAGCTCATTAACGCCGAGTAGTGAGACTCGGGATGACTGGAAGAGTGAAATTGAACTCTCTTTTTTTTTTTCATTGATAGTGGAAGTTATTTCGGCCGCTGCAGTGTAAACAATACCCGGGCGATGCGGCCTTGACAGCTACGATTTTCTCCAATGGTCTCGCTCTTAAAAGACCTCACGAGACACCTTTGTTGCACAGAAACACAGGCGCGTAATGCAAATACCTGCCGTATTGATATATAAATATACGTTTAAAGCCTTCGAGGTTACCACTTCCTCCCTGCTCGCTCCCAGATGGCGCCGCTCATTTTCCAATGCGAAGCAGGAACGAAGCGACTGCTTCTTTCTTCAAACAATTGTTGCATTGCGTCAGAGCCGCCCAGGACGGCCATTGTCTCCGGGCCACCGTGGCGCAGCCGTGGGAGCCCGCAATGCCACCCCACCACCGCCTCCCTCCTCTCCCTCCATGCAGCCCCGACAACAAACACTATTATCAACAACAACAACAACACCAGGAGGGAAAGAGCAAGGAAAAACCCATTGGAGGAGAGTGGGGACACATTTGCATGCTCTGCAAACCCAGCGGGGACTCCGTCTCTAAACGTCGGCACGGGCCTTTGCCAGTTATTGTGCGGAAACAGCCGCCGACACAAAGGGTCGTCACAGTCGGCGAGCTCGACGCTCGCCCACCAGCCGCCGTGTACAATTAAATGCAAAGTGGTGAAATGAGAAAATAAACAATGGGAGTAACACCAGAGCACTTTGTTATGAGCTTTCTTCTAAGGGTTGCTTTTATTAAAAATGTGCTTTGAAAACATATCTCACTATGAAGCATGGTTGGACCGCTTCCATATGTTTGCATACTCGGGAGCATCGTTGCGCACATACCATTAAAGCCTTAAAGATGATTGGTTTGCTTCCACTTTCTCATAAATCCGCGCAGAAAGGGTTAACCCCTGTGTCACGAAGCCGGAAATCGATAAGCTCCCGTCTCCCTGTCACAGCAGCACAACAACTTTTTGGGGAGATGTGACCCAGCAGCGAGGCAGCGGCCACCAGGGGTTTGCTGAGCATTGATCTCCACCGTCTATTGTACCTCGGCCGGCTCGGTGATGTGTGGTGACGGCCCCTCCTCTTGCTGTACCACTGCCCCGCTGCTTCGTTCCCACTCTCCCGGCTCTATTTCGCCGCCGCCCCGCTGACACACACGTCACCTTTTGTTGTGGATCACAAGTAGCAGAAATTGCCCGAAAATGGATGCGAGGCATTTCGAAAGCCGCGTCAGCTTGGCGCCGACACTTTGGCCCGCGTTTATGAGTCATTTCCTGTTGGCAATCAGATGGGTGCACACATCGAATGAACCCGGCGCCACTGTTCTCGGCTAAAGGATGGAATGGGACTAGTAGATGCGGGAACCCATCAAAGTTTAATATCCTTGACCAGGATCAAACAGAACCTGATATACGGCCCGAGAGTGTGTGTCATTAACTTGAATGAGCGGAGACGAGAATGGAGGGGGCACTTTTACGAGCACATCCGACCCCCTTCCTCCTCCCTTTCTGATTTAGAAAGCTGACATGAGTCAGTTGGCTTTGGCAGTGCATTAAAGCTGGAGTACCTGCGCCAGAGCCGAGCGGTGACATCGAGAGTTTACAGTTAGCGCCCCGGATGGGACGCCGCCGTAATCGTCGCCACATTTTCATCCGCCGCTCCCTTTTCATTTGCACACGAACGCAGCAAAGTCGGCCCGGTCGACGACGTCACGTCACCGAATAGTTAGCGTCCTGTGCCACGCGCTCATTTCTATATTAATTTTCCTCCTTCCGTTATTTTCCCCCAGATTCTGTTTAATCAAATTCTGCTTCTCGTGTGAACATTATTGAAAGCATTTCATTTGCCAATTAGCCAGCTGTTCCCCAGTTAAATAATGAATATGCTAATTCCAAAGCTGGGGGATATGTTGTCTTTCGAGTTACAGCGACGACAATTATCCGAGTCGGGGATGCTCTTGCAGTGCTGCACTGTACGTGTGTGTGTGTGTGTGTGTCACGTACTGCAAGCCGCCCCGGTACGCGCCTGTGAATGTGATGCATTGCTGCATAAATGTTTGGTGAATAAGTGGATTCTGCCTCGGCCCTACGGTTGTCAAGTTTTAATGCCAATTTGTGTGCATATGTGCGATGGGAGGGCGGTTAGTTGGAGAGGAACACTTGCCGCCGTGCATAGTTATTTGTTTGCCTACCTTTATCTCAGCGGGGCGCTGAGTGCATGTTCCTGACAGTTCTAATTGAAGGCCATGTGGAGCGGAGCCTATGTATGCAGATACACACCCCGCTATCATCCATCAGCTCAAGGGGTGTGTGTGTGTGTGTGTGTGTGTGTGTGTGTGAGTGTGACACATTCTTCTTTAATGTGCTCACTGCAATACTCAGCGCCACAGCTGAGCAATCATTCAATGCGCGTATAGTAGTGTACCTTCACACACTCGGCGATCTGTCCGCCTATTTATTATAACTGTCACCTACTTATAGTATGAGACAGCTGAAAGGCCCGAGAGCTTCTGTCTGCCTGTCTGTCTTCCATTCACCCATGATTTATGAACTTTATTTTATAACTGCCGATCAAATAGGTTTCCGTCATCTGCAGCCTCTCCATATTTGCTTATCTTCCATCAGATTTAATAATGACTTCACCTTTGGCCACGAGACGGGAGAAGCCAGATCCACGTTTCTAATCGCATGCGGTTTGCTAAAATACATATTGCGCGCGTACCTTTTTCACAGATTTGTCCGCCTCTCGCAGACGATATGTTGTGACATTTAACATCAAACATCGGGTGTTTAGTCGGAGATTAAAGTTCTTTCAGCAGCTCCCCTCCTTCTGCACGGCGTGGTGAGCGGCACGGCGGAGATCAAACGTGCCGAGGGGGGGAAAACATCCTTTGAATAAATAAAAAGCTAATCAATGGTCGCTCACTATGGGCTTTTAGAAAAATGCTAAGCAATGTCCGAGAGTGTTCCCGTGTCCGGCACGCCCCGGATTTATGGCGCTCTTCAAAGTCACTACACTCACATGAGCATGTTTCATGGTGGTTGTAAATTATCCGTAATGGATCCCTCAATCAGCCGCGGCGTAGCGTCTGAAGCTTTGCTCTTTTTTTTTTTGTCTCCGCTAAATGCTCAGGCTAACCTTTGACCTCTGGGGATCGTCGGTCTGTCCGTCCTCCACTGAAATACATCGGCCACTGCTGGACTAATTGCGCATGGACTTTGCATGAATTATAGTGACGTCGGTGATTACCTGACTCTTCAGGGGACCAACAGCATCAAAGTGAAAAAATGTCCTTCTATCCATTACTTTGATTTATGACCAAAACACCGGGACAAGAAATGACCTTCCCATTAGAATCCGTTTTACTTTCTGATTAGTGCTAATTAGCAAATGTTGAAAACAAGTTCTGCATCATAATTCGGATGCTTTTCCACTTTCATACACTTACTTTCTTGCATGGTGCATGGAATTGGACGGGGGAGTGTCTCAAATTGAGAGAATTTAGCTTGAGGCCCCACTTCCTACTCTTCGTTTGATGTTATCACCTTTTGATCATGACTTATTTTGTTGTCAAAAAGTTGAAAACAAAGGCAAAGTCAAAAGAACCACAGATAAGTTAGGTGATGATGTTGAGCAACACAATGTAGTGTGCAGAAACATGCCAATGCCTATCGACCGGGCGGATTCCTCCTCTTGATCCCGATTGTCGAAATAATGTTTGAGGAAGAAGAGAGGGAGAGAAAGTTTTGAGTAATATCTAAACTGGCAGGGGTTCGACTCGACGGTGCCTGGTCCTGGCATCCCAAATTCCAGGTTGGCCGGGCCGCGGTGACAGTTGGTGGCAGCTTCTGTCAGGAGCGCTGCATGGGCAACCACGAAACTGTCAGAGAGAGAGAGAGAGAGAGAGAGAGAGAGTGGACAACAGACAGACATGATATCCGAAAGGAATCAGGAAAGGTGAACAGGCAATTCATTGCACAATGAAGCAAGAACAGGGAAAGATGAAAGGCTCTGACTTGAGTCAAATTAAGGATGATGGGTAGGAAGAGAAATAGAAATACAAAAAGTGTGCTGAAGTGGAAGGAATAGGACAAGTTGGAAAGTGAATAAAACAGGTTGAGCCTTTGAACCACTGATCTTCAGATCAGAGGGGAGAATGACGTTAGACTGCCAAGCCGAATGAAAAAAGGATCCTCATTATTAGCCGTTTCCTTTAGAGACATTGTACTCATTATTAGCGGATTTATGAATGTAGGACAGGATTATTTCACATTTAATTTTACTCTACATGCATTGTTTTTTTTTTCCACGGCGACACACAAAACGTAAGTCAATTCAGAAGCCGCTCGGCTCATCGTGCAAACGCCTCAAATCCTGCCTCGTTTCCAGCTCCGTGTGATTTGGGATTCAGAATCCAATTCATACTCAAATTGAGAGCCCAGCGGTGTCTCCCCCCCATTCAGCAGCAGAATTCAGTTTACAATGCGGTGGATTCCAGTTAGCGGGGTGTTCCAGCTTTAATGGTCTGCAGCGGTATTGTCACGGGACGTGCCCTCGCAATTAGGGCCTTTAAACCTTTTTGAATTCCACCTCCGACGGGCCGGAAGAAGACGTCCATGCCTTTGCCCGAATCCACCTCCCCCTATCACAATCCCCAGAGACTCCCTCTCTGAGGCCTGGCAGGAGCCACTGACCTCTCCTTTGTGACCGAATTAATCCGCCGGCCTGAGATAATGGCCCTGTCACAGCCACCGGCGGGAGGCGGCGGGGGAATTATCAGCCCCACCAAAAAACGTGCCATTTCCAATCGCCGGCAGAAATAGCGAGCAAACGTGTTTCTTCTCATTTGCCAGCGTGCATGGAATGAGAATGAAGATATCAGCCGTCACAGGCAGCAGCAGCAGCAGCAGCAGCAGACATGCACACCTCAGCTCTCGTTTTTGTTTTTTTTTGCACGGGAGAGGGTTTTTGATTTCTTCTTGAATCTGGAATCCATATTTTGTCTGTGTTAGCAACACGATTGAATTAACTTGATGTGCATCGCACGTATAAAACATTGAATAGTCGAATGAGGAAAATGTTACTTTTGGGGGCGGTCTGACTGGCAGCATTGCATATTGTCAAAGTGAGCCTGACTAGCCAGCTGAGACCAAATAATACTCTCTGTTCAAAGAACAGGGAGAAGCTCCCAGCTGTGGATGAAACACAAGTGTTTATATCTTGTCCTGGGAGACGGCGGCGTTGCACATCTTTACTTTGCGTTGAACATTTGAGTCTGAACTGAAGGAACCCGAGAGTTTCATGTTAGTGCGAGAGAGAAGAAAGCGGTGACAGGAGCGCCGATGAAGCATGGCGCTCCAGTCGTCTGCTCCTGACCCTCTGTCCCACAAAGATGAGTCTGAATTCAGTTGTCTCGCTCAGCGGGAACCTTGGGTCACCGGTTCAGATTCACTTGTAGTCTCTGGGGAGGAGGAAGCTATACATCACAGGAGAAAGTTGGTTTGCCCTCTTTATGGAGCATTGGTGCATTGTTCTGTTTAAGGCTTTATTCCACAAGGAGCTGCAACCTCCGATCATGCTACGATTAGCTGTGTCATTTAGCGATGTACTTTTTAGCTTTTGTTTGGTTTTATAAGTCTGTCATTTGTGTTTTCACGTGGTGAAACTTTTACATCTTGGCCAGGAAGCCCTTGTACAATGGCCTTGACATCACCCTGGATAATTAGAAGTTAAAGTACAATCCAATATCAAGCGCTGAGTGCCCCCTGTGTCTCTAAATTGCAACCGAGACCCCTAATTAAACACAGAAGCTGTGTGTTGACGGCAGTCAGAACATTGCATAGCTTTTCTCCTACTACTTACGACTTCCAGGTCTAATAAGCTGCTTATTATGTGAATGTACCAGTGTTGCCATAATGAGCAGTTGTTAAAGATTTTGCTCCCAGTCTGTGAGCAACTGGTCTCCCACCCACAGTAACTACTGCACTGTATCCTGCCCTCTCCGAACCAGTTACTGAGACAAGCTAACATTAGTGAACCGGAATCCTAATTATTGTGATTTGTGTTGCTCTAAAGACGTTCAGAAATGGCTCTATTTCCAAACAGCTGGCGGAGGAGAATGGCTGAACAAAGAAATGGATTACTTCTATTTTTGTTTGCGGGCTGCTTCTTTCTTGGAGAGCGCCGTCAACAGCGAACCTTTTCTCTTGCTTCATGTTTTAGTAAATCTGACGGGTGCAACGCCTACGCGCCTTCACCGGGAAGGCTCTTTCTGCTGACGGTAGCCCTCAGTACTTCTGGGTGTTTTTCGTCATGACACTCATCCCCTCTTTGCATCTGGCTTTGGTTTTGATCGTATGGCCTGAAACTGCCATTTATCTTCAAAGATGGCAAAATAACGCGCATCATTTTACAGGATTTGATACAATAAGCTCTTTTTCCATGGAGAAATAATGACTATCCATGGCTGTGAGTCCACACACACACACACACACACACACACACACACACACACATTTCGTTGCTCATCTGTCTGCTTCTTACAAATGTTGGACCTTCCCTCTCCCGCAACCGACGAGACTTCCCTCCGCAACGCCTGGAAATCAGAAACTGCCTCCGAGGCCTTTAGGTTTTTATTACTGAATCACTCTTGGCCCAACTCAATCGAGTCACCTCCTCCCACAGAAGCAGGAAAAAAAAAAAGCCTCCCATCACTTGTGTGCGTGCTTATCGAAGGCCGGCGCAGCAATCAGCTGAGCTCAGCGGGCCCCCGTCCACGAAATCAATATATTATGCTTGTTTGAACGGCAGGACATTTTGAGCGCGACCCATCATCAGCCCACCGCTCGCCCGCCTCCATTGAGTCTACATTTTGACTCCGCTTCCGTCTGCTGCACGCTGTTGTTACTATTTTCAGAGAAAATTCCAGAAACAGCTGAAGCCATGAGACTCTGACAGCCTGTAAACTTCATAACCAGCTGCCAATGTGTGCCCTGCTTATGCCATAAATGGCGCGCCGCCTGACGAGGTGCCACAACGACAGGGAAGTGTGACCAGGCGACAAAATGTTGATGACGTCAACGCAAAATGTCCTTTTTCTTCTCTCGACCTCCAGGGCACTGTTTTGAAAGTTTTGTAGTCCACAGTGAAGCGTTGCTGAGCGCCACTAAAGTGGCAGAGGTGGCCTCTTAATACTATACATATACATGTATATATATATATTGAATGAGCTTGTCTGTATTCAGAGAAATGGCCGTCCATTTTAATTGGCTTTATTACCATAATCATTTGACGGGAACCTTTTCGTCTTGATGGATGACCTTATTACTAATACGTAGAAGAAACTGACACAATCCTTTGGAAACGGAGCCGCTCATTAACAGCGTCAGCGCTGCTCCACTTGCTCTCCTCCATTCATGTTACAAGCTTTACACCTGATCAACACATCATTAGCAGTCAAGGCCAACATTGATGAAAAGACACCTTGATTTTGATTGCCACGGCATTGTTCCACATCGTCGTAAAAGATAAAAGTGGCATAACTGCAACGCGAGTCGATGGAATCGCTTGCCTTACCGGCAGGTTCTTTTCCACTTGGTTTGAGTATTAAGCCGGGCCTTAAGAGAGAAAGGCTGATGGGGGAAGAATTGAAGTAAAAGCGTGGGGCGGCGTGAAGCAAATCATCCCGTCTGACTGACGGGCCTGGATTTATCGTCGCCCCAGACTTCCCTCAGCTGCTCGCCGATGCCGCCGTATGCAGAAAACCACACTCACTGATGTCGCCATATGCAGAAACAGGTTGGCGCCCGAGGACAGGGGGAAACAGGAGGGATAAAAAAGGCAGGAAATCGAGACTCGGCGAAAAGAGATAAGACAAAATAAAGACTAATAGATTAGACACAGGACTCAGAAGTACAGAGAGGAAAAAGAAAGAAGTGGTGGACGTTTCTGCATAATTCCTATTGGGGCCATCGTTCTATTTTGGAATAAGGATGAGGACATTATTTCGCACCTATGTTTACGGGCCCCATTTTTGTCTTATGTTTCCATAAATATGAACGCAATATCCGAGCAAATGGGATTTATTCTACCGCATTGTGGTGCTCCAGTTCGGAGCGACAATCTTGGAAAGAAATCATCTCCGCGACGGAGAATAAGGAAGACGGGGGGATTACGAGACAATACCCGGGTCCTCCTGGAGTCTGTTTGTCTGAGCGCTGCTGTGGTCTATGAATATTTTTTGACATATTGTCCTCTACTGGTGTGATTTTGCATGACCGTGTGCCTGTGTGTGTGCACTCGGACCTTTGACATCTAGAAGCTCTGATTGCAATGTAGAGACTGAAAGGAATTGGAACACCGGCCGCTAACCGCTCCTTCTTTCCATCATGGCCGATGATTGCATCGCCACTTTGAGCTCCGCTTTTTTTTCTCGTGCGCTCTCTGACACCGTCTCAATTATCCCACCGGCTTTTCAACAGCTTTAGTGTTCAATTTGTCCTCCGGGAATATAGTCAGCTTCTCATATGGACTTGAATTGATCAGATTGATTGTAAAATAGACACTTGACTATTTCACTCTATGGCACCTTGATGCGTTGCCATAAACACCAACAATACTGCCGCGATTGTGCTTTTCTTTTGGTAAGAGAGACCGAGATGAATCAACTGAGGCGAGTATCTAAGTTGATTAAAATGTGTCTTCAGTGCACCTTTTCATTTTCTCTACATGAAGGGTTTTTCTACTTGAAAGATCACATTTACATTTGTTTTTGTGTTTCCAATCCAATATCGACAGCAGGAGCTAATAACGGACTGCATTTTTCATTTTCATAATTACAAAAACTCCCTCTGCTTGTAATGATAACTTTGGTTTAGGGAGTCATGCAAAAGACATGTCGTGTTAACGCGGTACTTTAGTTAGTAGGTACAAGGTCGTTCAATACTTTGAAGAAAAGTCACTTTCTCACACATTTCAGGCCCAGCCGATGGGACTTTGATGAACTGTCATAATTTGAAATGTTCCCTACAGCTCGTTGTATTAATCTACTCAGCGGCCCGAGGGCTGCCGGCATAATTGCTCCAATCTACTGACATGACGAGCCACAAATGACAAAATAAAAAAAATATTCTAATCCATATCAAGCCTGCAAAGATGTTTCCAATATTGCTCGTATTTCGGATAGTTTCTTTCTCTCCATCTGCAAAAGGAAACAGAAGCAAAACGTTCCCATCTATCCACCTGCTGGATAATATCAAGTTGCCTTTTTCTCACTAATTAGCAAACGATTTCACATCTGTGTGAAGCAAGACATCTGTGTATCTGCATGTTGCCGTGCATGTGTGTGGAGTTTCATGGTTCGCGGATATTCGCAGAGTTCATCACGGCCACCGCAGCCTGGAGCACGAGAGGCTTAAGGAAGGAGACGCAAATCGGAGAGCAGTTGGTGAGCGAGAAGCAGAGATACAGAGAAGGTGGGAGATAATAGGTAGCTGTGGGTTGTGCCTGAGACTCCACACGTGGTCTGATGCTGTACGTCTGCACGATTGGATACGGTCGGCTGAGTAAAAGCGGCACTCTCCTCCTCCCTCTTCTCCTCTCCGGCATGGAAACTGACAGATATATATGACCGGCAAAAACCTCACAGGTGCGCTCGTAACTGATTCACAGGAGCTTCCTGTACTATGCAAAGTCAAACGTCCCGATACTGGAAGTCTTTCTACTCACTGCTTCCCGTCTTGGTCCCGAATTTTGAATTATATTGTCAGTTGTTATGAAGCATAATTTACTGAACAAATTGAGTTTGTCTCCTCACCGCACGGCCTATCTCTTCTTCTCGCTCCGGTTTAAAAATACAATGCACTCCATTTCCCAGCATGCAGTGCTCCCTGATTGGGTTATTATGTTTGTTTGGAGTAGCTGTTTTTATCTTGTTTATGGTGAGAAAAATTGAACTGGGATTCTCGGACGGAAAAGAAAACTTAATTGGACTACAATGCAATGTTATCATATATAATAATATAGCAATAGTAATAATGCCAGCTTTTAATAAAGTGGAATTTTTCTCTTAACGAAGACATCCCCGACATCTGCACTTTCCCTCCGTCCCTCACCTGAGCAGCGCTCAAGAATGCCGACTGTTTCCTGTGTTTTGAAGCGTACTTCTTATTGGGAACCTTCTTCTTTTTTTCTACCTTCGCTTACAGCTTTTGAAGAAACGCATGAGACGCAGAGGTTTCGGGTGAATACAAAACGTAGTAATTAGTATTTTATCTCCTTGCTCCTTTTGCTCTCGCTCTACCCACTCTCTTACTTCCCGTCTTTGTCTCGCTCTGTGTCTACGGTTCAAGGGAAGAATTCCCTTCAACTCCTCCACAAAATCACAGACAATTAAAGCAGCATTTCTTTCGCCTGAGGGTCTATCTGCGTTGTGTGCTTAATACATTTGCACACACACACACACACACACACACACATACAGTACACCCCCACACACTCTTACGTGTACAAACATGCACACAAGCACTCAAAGGCACGTTCTCTGTGGAGCATTTTGTTTGGCCATGGCGTTTTATGGAGTACAGGATTATGGAATCACACTCTACCCTCCGTCAATCAAACATTGGATTCATCCCGCTGCTAAATTCGACGGTGCGTTTCAGTCTGCTCCAGATTTAGTCACACTGACTTAGCTGCTGGCAAGTGGCGCGCGATGTTGCACGGGGTCCAGATGTCGCTGCCTCGTGTCATCGGGGTCCTCCTACGCCGTTGACCTCGATGACCTCCATTCGAGGAATTGAAGGATTTGGCGTTCGTTTTTTGGGGCGGGTTTGGCAACTTCAAATGGTTGCAAAAGTTGAACCCCGTAATCCAAACGTGATGGGAGTAAATTGCACCTTGCGGTTCCTTTCCTCGCCTCCTCTCCTCATGTATTAGTCCCTATCACTTAAAGGTGCGAGCGGAGAAGGTGAGGAAGAGGACCACCTTGCTTCTCGGGCCCCATTTTAAAGTGACTACTATGAAACACGACGTGTGGAAGTAGTCGCCGTGATGCCACCGCTATTTTTTTTTAGGGCCGTTTTGAAGCCTTCTGTTTGGCTTTTTGGCCGCCGCCATCTTGGTTTCTGGAACCAGAAGTGACACGAGAAGGTGGAGCTATACGTACAACTGAATACGATATTTTTAGGCTACCAAAATGTTACAATTAACTTTAATGAACTGAAAACACACTAACGGGTTAATTAAAGGTGGAAGCAGCAACCAGACAACACCGTGGTGAAGACATGTCAATCACAAGGTTGCCCCGCTCTAAAGCAACTCTCTGGTCAAAGTCCCGCCTCTTTTTATTTGAAACCACAATTGATGCTGGAATTATTATTATTATTATTATTATGGAAGTCTCACCGCAGGCAAGTCATGTATGGCGTCGACCGTCTCGGACACGTTACAAATGGAAATCAATGTTTCCGTCTGTTGTCTTATTCTCCATGTCGCCAACCCTTCTTCGAGGAGCTAATAATTGGAGCTGATAATTGCTACCGTTCTCATAACATATTGATGCAGGCTCTGAAATAAGCAGGTGAACGCAGCTGAAAACATTCCATTTCTGAAAATGGATATAATTAGTATGTCTCTTTGTGTCCACACCAGGCGAGACAGTGTTGAATAAACAAATTCTCCAATTTCTAATCCAGTCAGCATTCTCATTAAAATGCCAATGCATATCCGCTATGGGGATTGTTGTATATTTCCGCTTAAAAAGGCCCGAAGAACGATTATATTTTCCAGGTTGGACTTAATTACAGTATGTTATCCACAACAATGACTCTGGCAGCACAGAAAAAAGAAAAAAAAACAAGAGCTCATGCCCCTTTTTCTTTTGCCTGCTAGGTTTTGTGAGGAACTTATTACGCGATCAATCACATACAGCATGAACGGGCCGGGATCAATTAATAATTGAAAACCGTTAAACTACTTGAAGCGCTGATAGGAATCTGCCTTAAGTCAGAGGCAAGGCTGTGTGGAAGGGCATCGGGTTAAATAGACATGATTAATCAACTCCAGAGCAGTATTTGCATTCAGTTGAAGCTCTACATGTGTATATAGGGGGCATCTGCAATGTATAGTGCGTTTACTCTCCCACAATGCAATGCACAAAGAGCTGCCTACTGATTGCAGATGGCGGTGAGGAGGCTCAAAGAACCCTTAAAGGGCAACTTCTGTATTCTTCAACCTAATTTTCCCATGTTTTTGTGTCTAAATATCTAATTTGGGCATTTTTTTTTTTAAATGGTCAATATACTTCCACTAAAATCTGACATTTTTCTTTACCTTTCGTTGTCTGTTGGCTCTGAGAAATATTCAGCCATGACTTTGGAGATCTTTTAGGGAACACTAAGCTTCACACCGACGACCCTCGCTGCACCACGCGATAACACACATAAAGCGAAAGGTGAAGGAATATGTTTTATTTCTCTGCAGGGTCTCCCCCCCAAGTCACATTTCCATTGATGCAGAGGCTTGTCTCGAATATGTTCCTGTTCATACGAAAACGTCCTACCATGAAAATGTGTGCGCATCACAGTGGACTGTGGATGCCATTTGATAGGAGGGAACATGTGTGGCTGTAAATGCGTCGCCCTCTGCTCTTAAATGTGATATATAGCAGTGGCACAGCAAAAATGATGGAACGCATCGATAAGGCGGTCTTGTTTCGCCTCCTCAGGCGACGGTGGCAGTGCCTCTCTACTGCCACCTATAGGCAGCCAGTGAGGACCCCAGTGCGCCGCCGCCGCCGCCTCAAACCGCAGATAATCATGTCATCATTTCATCCATTATTGACTGGCGCCCTGAGCTCTGCTATTGAGTTCCCATCGTTGTGAATATAATTAACATCCATTAGCGTGTTATGCAGCATGTGTGTGTGAATATACTGTACGTGTGTGTGTGTAGCTGGAGTTTGATCCTAACTAGAGGAGTAACGAATGAGGAGCGCGGGTATGACAGGCTCATCAAATATCTCTCCTCGCTCTGCGCCGCGCGGCGAGGCTGCCGCTGCGTCGAGAGGCTACCGCTGCGCGGCGAGGCTAACACTGCGCCGAGAGGCTCAGACCTAAAAATGACCCTCTCCCCGCTGAGTTGCCAATCATTGCTCATCACATTAGACGTGTAGACACACTCTCTGCTCCACCATGCAAACACCCCCACACCTCTTTGTCAGCACAGCTAATCTCCTGCTTCTCTTTCTCCCTTTTTGGGAAATTCACGTTAGCTAAAATGGAGCCAGCTTACTGCCTTTCAACGCGTCCAGCTGAGCCCTATGTTGTGTGTGTCTTCATACAGTAGTTCTGTCATTAAGGTGGATTACTTCCAGCGACATTTCCAGTTAGCTTTTTTTCTTCTTTCTTTACTCCAGTGTGTTAGGCTCTCAAAAGAACCTTCATGACAAAATACAGGAAACCGCAAGCAGTTATTTGCCAATCTCTGCTATTTCTCAGCCTCTTAGCAGCCCATCCCACTGTTGTTCACTGTTGTTCACTGCACACGCTCATTGTGAAGAGCGACAACCGCAAATAGCATTACCTCCGGCTGAAAGGATCCCGCTCATTGTGAAACTGACTGACAAGCCTGTCACCAGCAGACATGTGCCTAATAGAAGGTATCAAGCAAGTATGTCTCTTTGAAAGGAGAAATGGCTGAACAGGAACTTTGAAGTTTGGATAAAATATAGAAATTGTTCTTTTCACCAGGGACCATCTTGTACCTACAACAGCTGCAACTGTGGGTTATTTCTAAGAAGCTTCAGATTCATATTGAGGGATATTTTGCTCACTGCTTTTCATGTAAATGCAATATATGGTGGCTTTGAGAGGGAAATGATTCTCAGATAGTTAAAAAAATATTGCCCAAAAGAAGGAAATGAGCCACAATGCGATGAATAAACTGACACTTTTTGAAAGTGATTTTGTGTTGTCAACAACTAATCCATTTCCTCTTGTTTCTCTCTTTCTGTCTTTCTCCATCCTTCTTTTCCTTCTCTATTACAGCTGCACTGCAGGTGTCCATATCCTTGAACAAAGTGGAGTTAAGTGTCGGAGAGTCCAAGTTCTTCATCTGCACAGGTACAACGGCCACACACTGTTTTTTATGTGGATGTACTGTGTGTGTGTGTGTGTGTGTTTGGAGGCAGGTCGGGGAGGCACCAGGGGGCCTTGCATCGCCGCCTCTGAAGCCTGTTTGTGGTTTGTCTGACAGTGAGCGCGACACAATCCGTGCTGTCCATATGGCGAGTGACTCTTTGACTCAATGGGCACCGACTCCACACCGGGACACCTCGGCCCTCCTCCTCATTGTCCCCTCAGAACTGTATATCAACACCCGGCTCCAACAGAGAACCTGCCGCCCGCTGCCAGCGGCTCCGTAGGGTGGCAGCACACTCTGGCAGGCCCCGGCCCGCCTCCTGCCGGCTGCCTCTTCTCTCCTGCCAGCCCACTCAGCGTGGCGCTAACAGCCAAGGGAGTAGAAGCGCACCCCGGGAGGAGCATCGGCGGGGTGCGGAGGTCTAACGTGTGCTGAGGAGGACAGAATGGAGGGGGGTATAAATGGAGTTGAATGGAACCAAGCTGGCAGGAAATGAAAGGCAAAGGTAGACGCTTTTATTGTGAAAGAGCTCAAGCGACAGAACTGAGAAGAAAGGGAAAGGCCTTGAGGCAAAGGAGTGTTGGAGGTGGGAGATAAATAGTCACCATCCAACGTCGAAAATGCGTGGGAGGAAGTGTCTGTGTCGCTTTTTCTTTTGCCCTTTTCAGTTTATTTTGTTTTGTTACCACTGCCAACTGGAGTGGGCTAAAAAAGCTAAAAAGCAGGGGCAGAACAGTCAGAGGCAAGAAAAATAAAATAAAGAATAGCCCAGTGAACCCAAAGTGAGCAAACAAATAGACTTTTAAAGTGACTTTTTAGCTTTAAGCTGCTGGGTCCCGCTGTGCGAATGTGGCCCACATGAATATGGATTGGAAGAACAAGAAAGGAACAGCAAGCACAGAAAGGCAATTATATTGTATGTTGATTCATGGGTGCGTGCCGTTTGTGAGGAAGAGGCCGAACAGCGAGGTGAATGTGTTCTTGAGAGAAAAGAACCCGGGTGAAATCAATTCCCTTGTTCGATACAAATCTGTCTTGTTTCAAAAGTTTGCCAGGAAGAATTGGCAGTAGGGTTAAAATGATTGAACGGCTCATTTCTTCCAAGAGAGCGCACTTTTCTTGAAATTGCTTCAGACGCGCTGTTTTTAGGTCAAAACGCGGTCAAACCCGTGTCAACAGCTCGGTATTAAGTTGCTTTTTTCTTGTCTGCTCCCAAATCTTTTCTACTTTTAAACCGTTTCAACTGACAAGGCCTTTTCTCGTTCATTCAAAGCCTCTCCGTTCTCATCGATACCCATGAGTCAATATAAAACAATCTTGGTTGACGTTTGAGAGGGAAAAAAGTCAGTTTTTGATTGGTTTACTATTGCAAGATAATAACTCAGCTTTAACTTGAGCTGATGCTTATTTGGTCACTAATATTTCAAATGTTTATCTGCTGAACAGACTATGGATTTCTAGCCATCACACAGAGCTTCAGAGCAAGTATATATCATTTAATTGCAATGGTTTAATTAGATGATTTGTACAGTTTTTGCTGTCGACTAAATGTCCCATCAAGACTGAAGTGTGTACAAATATTGTGAATTGATACACGTCAATGGAATAACCTCTTTTTTTTTTTTAAAGCCTTTTTATCTTCCGTCCTCAGAGCGACGGATGTGGCATCTATTCACGAGTTCTTGCTTTTAGGAGAAAATGCGACACGCGTCTCTCTCTCAGCTGAATTTTCTTTTTATTCATTACCTCGCTGTACCGACGTTTTTTTTTTTTTTTTCTTCCACGCCTTGACAGTGAAGCGCTCTAAAAAGATGTTTTTGCAGCGCAGATTCTGAATTGAGGCTGTGGCATAAAGGAACAGCAGAAGGTGTCTATGGGGTCGGGAAGAGAAAAGGAAAACAGTGAGTGAGAAGCGGAGAGCAAGAAATGTGGTGCTCTGAGCTGCAGAGATTGTCTTTAGAAAATAGTCGGCTCTAAGTGGCCTGCAAGAGAAAGAGAGAGAGAGACTGCATTTGTGCTGGTGTCACCTTGCACCTCGAGTGAATTAGTTTTCTTGGTTTGTTTGTTTCCATCATAGGTGTGGGAAAAGGTCAGAGGAGTCTCTATGGTAAATGCATGATAAGAGTGTTTCTACACCAATGTTCCCAAACATCATTATGGCACTTGTTGTACAATAACATGTATTATGTTATACAATCAAACCTTGTTATTTTGCAAAGATGCATTTAGCTGTTTTTAATGGATGCAGGATGTTTTTGAATGCACATATATGCTCCAGTGTTGTTGTTTTTTGCCATATAACCACACCTGGTCATATTATTAAAACATATACACACATACAGATGCAAGAAACAACTGTGTCCAATATCCAAAATACATTCCCTCATTTTTTAATGATGGTAGTCTGCTGCAGAACCTGCTCTGCTCTTTTGTTGGACCACTTTTATTAGGCCTCTAAAAGAGATGGCCAGAGGAATTCTTTTTACAGGTTTTCCATACGACTAGTCCATTAGATTTTGACGGCCAAAGGTCAAGGTCACCACGACCTTGCGTCCATCCCATTGTCGTGTAAATGATATTTCAGGAAACGTCTTGAGGGAATTCTTTCAAATTGTTTCCCAAACGTCCACTTTGACCAAGTCACTGTGACCTCACATCAAAATCATGTTTTTGAGCCATAACTGAAAAATTCACACAAACGTCTAATAGGTGAAATGATTTTCGGACAGACAACTGGTTTTGTTATCTGTCTAAAGTCTCCAATTGGCGCTCATCTGGGTTGAGATTCATTGTATTTCCTTCAAAACCAATATAAATACTACCAGGCTGCATTCAGTTTGAAATGCTCAATTAGACCTTTGTGAGGAAACAAACAAAGCCCAGAGAGAGAACGGCTCTCCTGTCAGTGTTATATGAAGCTGAGCTCCTGGCGTGACAAATAAGGAGCTGGATAAACTGCTGTTTAGGTGTGTGTTTAACCTCCCCTAAGACTGTGGTGGCAAGAAGCCAGAGCAAGTGTTGGCTGCAACATTTAAACAAAGGCGGCTACAAAGGCGGCCTCGCTGGTCAATGGAGATCCAACAGTCCCGACGCTTCCATGTGGTTTTTCCTTCAGATGCGGCTAACGAGCGCGGGGAGGCGGTCGCAGCCCAGTACGCCCCCGACATTACAGAGCAGGCCCGAGATGAATATGTAGCCGATAATTTTGACATCATGTCAAGCTACCCCCCCCCCCCCCCCCCCCCTCATGTGTACATGCTGACCAGCGTGGTTCCTTTGCCTGCTCAGCTCTTGTTTCGGGCACTGTTATCTACTTCCCCCGGAGACCTGAATCAATTACGACCGCGGCTCCATGTGCCAGCCACCGCGGGGACGTGGGAGTGCTCGGGCCCGCGCTCGAGCTAATTCCGGCGCCAAGGGGCACGTCTAGTCAATAATCTGCCTGGTGCAGGAGGCTTAGATCGCTTCAATATTTCAGTATCTTTATATTGCTCCCTCACTGCTGAGGAGGATCATAAACATTGTCTGAAAACACCTTCCAGACACAAAGCGCTGCCGCTTCCCGGCAAATTTTTATTTCGATGTGCGGTTAAAAAGAAAAAATCAAGCCGAAACCACTTTTTTTTTCAAGCCGGCGATCAATCAGCGCGCTGCTGTTAAGACATTTTGGAAGCACCGAGAAAGAAATCTTCATTGTCTTTCCACTCCACCGTCAGAGGAGTCCGTCATTGAGCGCTCGCTCCTGTCAAGAATCGGTAATAACGCCGGAGCTTATGCAGATTTGACAAAATGTGCGAACAGCCATTCGTTCGGTCGTAAGAACGCACGCGGGGAGGCGGGAAAAAACAGGGCAGCGTGCTCCACACGCCTGTCTTCTCAGATCATCTGTGAAGCAAATGGCCTGTCAGCGCTCCGGCGACATCATCTTCCAACATATTACGCTGTCTGCGCTGTCAACAGACTGTAAAAAAAAAAAAAATGGCAAGGGGTGATAACGCTGTAATGCTAACAGGTATAAAAAGACGCCTGTAGCGATGCTCGACACTTATCTGTTCCTCACAAGTACCCACCCGGTGGGAAGCGGCGTGTGAAGGAAAAGCTTCTCCTGTGATATGATTTCAGTCGCGCTCCGTGTGCGATTGCCTTCGTCGGAGTCGCTGGCGTCGAAAACATAACGAGCAGCGGACACGCGCAAAAAAACATTGCTATCGCTGTTAGCATGCTGGGTTGATGGGTGGGAGACTGCTGCTTTTATCTGTGGAGAGAGAAGAGGCAAATCAGCTCATCGCTTCCAATTAATGGATTTTCTTCTACATAACCGTGCATGCTGGATAAATATGTCCGACAACAAGACATCTCCTCGCTAGGAAGCTCTTAAAATGAACCGTCGCACATCATCACTCCAGCCCTCCACACTGACACTTTTATTTGCAGTATTTACAGGCAAAGGTCACCTGCTGCTTGCAGATGGCCACATAATCTCCCACAGTAGCCTGCAGAGGAGTTCATGTACATATGGGCGCCATTTTTTTGACCAGGGTTGAAGTCAGCTTTTGATCAGGCCATCATTTCCTCCTGTGTTTAGTGGCTCTGTTTGTGTACGCGCGGAATCTTAGAAACGAGAATGGGATTTACAGCTTACATATGTCGCTATTCCTTTACAGATTTATAAATTATGTAAATCCAAGATTATGACTTAATCATATAATTTCAGGGCCATCTGTTCCCTCTGCAAGTTCCAACATGTACTACAACGTCGGATGGTCTTCGGCTGTTCAGCGGACCAAAGCGAGCAGCGATGCTATTGCATTGACGTATAAAACCTTTAGCAGCTCTGTATGAATACAAAACATGCCCAATACGCAGTCGGACTTTCATCACATCAACCAATTAAATGAATTATCGTATAGAACACCAACTCATTCAGATGAGCACAAGACGCACAAACAAGCAAACAAGGCTCCGAGCGTCCGATACAACCAAAAAAAAAGCTTTTCTTAAAACCGCTTTTCTTAAAACCTCTGCAGGCCGACTCACTTCATGCATAGAGATGCCAAGGTAATGTCACTCATGGGCAAAATGGTAGCGGGTGCAACTTATTGGACCAATTTATCAAATGTATGAAGCGGATGGAAGTCAACCAAAGGCAACCTTTCGCAAAGAACATGATCAACTCTCTTTAGGCGTTTAAACGCTGTGAACAGACCTCAGCGGTGCGTGGGAGTAATCCTGGAAACGTCTCTTTCTGAACGCAATCATCATAATCGCTTCATGTTCTCTCTTCCTCTGACTTTTTTCCCCCCCAGCTATCGGCGAGCCGGTGAGGCTGGAGTGGTACAACCCCCAGGGCGAGCGCATCCTGGCCTCCAAGCGCATGGCGCTCCACACGGAGACGTCGCGATCCCGGCTCATCATCTACAACGCCATCATCGAGGACGCGGGCATCTACCGCTGCCAGGCCGCCGACGGCAGCGGCCACACCGAGGAGGCCTCGGTGGTGCTGGAGATCTACCGTAAGCTCGGCGGATAATGTGCACTCACTGACACGTTCACCTGCAGACGCTCTGCGTTTTCCCCTCCCCCGAGGAGAGTCGGGCATGAAGGGAATAAAGCGCTCGCATTAGTGTTTGAACACAGCTGTAGCCGGTCTATTCATATTCTCAGCCACGAGCTGGTGCAAACGTCAGCTGTATCTGTGTGCATGTGCATTTTCGGTCCACGTTGTACCTCTGACTTTGTGTGTGTGAGACTTGTTCTTGTGATTAAAGTGTAATGACAGCGAGTAATGCCATGGGACCCGGGTCCTGCCAGGCATAATGAGGGACGTGGCACCGAGGCTCACCCGCCCTGCTGACCCGTCACTATTTCCTGGGGAAAACCTAATGTTACGAGGCGGGGGCGGCTCTGTGGTTACAGAGAGTGTCCCGCCGAAGCCTCCATCCTTCACGGCGAGCAGTGAATTAATCAACTTTTGTCCCGTTACAGCGTCCTTCAGCGAGACGTCCAGCTTAAACCCCCATCAGCTTGTTTGCTGAGGATAAGAATCAGATCTAGGACTAGCAGGGTTGGAGCCACTATTGAGGAAACAGAGATCACGTCCTTCATGTATTTTAACGGCTGATTTACAGATAACTACATAAATGCAACAATTAAGATTTAAATATCTAAAAGTATTTTAAATTCTGATTTAAGACTTTACATTTGGTGTCTTGTAGAAACTTTCTGACGAGTGTGGCGCGGACTTATCTATTATGTATGTGTTCATTTACTCCACCGATGTGGTTGCACATATGAACTCACAGACTTTCACTGACAGTGACTGTAGGATTTGGCATCGGAAATAGAAAAATGAAACATTGGCACTGTGAAATAGAGAGAGAGAGAGAGAGAGAGAGAGATGGATGCAGGAAGACTGAGATTGACGTATAATTTGCATACTTGCAAGTGGGCGGGACCCGCAGCCCGCCCACTTAAAAGATGTTTAATTATTAATGCCTGTGTTTTATTTTCCAGTGGAACTTTACTCAGTGCTATAAATTATTTTCTATTTTCTAAGCCAAAACTTACTGTCACTTGTCTAGCTCCATAGTGGTCAGCAATGGCCCCTCCACCAGATCAAGGTATCCCAGCACAGCCCAGTGGGCGTGGTCTCAGAGATTCTCAGGTGACGAGACGTCTAGCTGCACAACATGTTGAAAAGTTTAAGTTTATAAAATCCTAGAATCCTTGCCAGAGCCCCATTTAGATACAAATGATACATTTCCCCAACAAAGTTACAAAACCTCCCTTCACAGGTAGCACAGTGACAGGAAATGCATCAATGTTACAATGCATGCAAAAGGCACACACACACACACACACACACACACACACACACACACACACACACACACACACACACACACACACAAAGATGACATAAAGAACCAAGTGAATTCTGAGAAGTGAATAACCTAAATACTCAGATACACCGGGACTTTGATCAGGAGTTTTCCGCCGACTTTAATTGGAGGAAACGTCAAGACACGGGGAATTGATTCCAGCAGACACACACACACACACACACACACACACACACACACACCTCTGGATAATCACCTGCTGCGTGGTTGCCTTTTTCATCCTCTCCCGGTAAACCATTAGGGGAGACATCGCAGCCTCAATCACACCTGCCACCACTCAGCACCTCGCCTCATTCCCCACGTAACCAGCTCCCTAAAACCATTGTTTCCATGGTAACAGAGCGTCACTCACTCGGGTGCCCCCCCCCCCCCCCCTCTCGGTATATAGATTGCATGAGCAGCATGCGGATGAAAACCTGCCTGAAGCTCCAGCCTGCCGTTCTGCCAGCGCACAGCCGGAGCAGCCGAGTGCTCCTCGGGCCCGGCGAGCTGCAACATGTCGAACACCAATATCACGACCTGAGGGGGAGAAAGTGTTGACATCCTCTCAGTGGTTGATGACACCTCCATGATGACCTGGTGTAATCATGTTACATGGAGTGGGAGATCAGTTTGGAGTCCAAAACTGGTGCCGGGGCTTTTGGTTAACTTCGTACAAACACACTAAAGCGGATCGCTGCGGCTTTTCTGGAGCTTTTTGAAGCCGTAATGGAGTCACGGCTCTATGGATAGCGATGTCAGTCGGATGGCTGGTCCACCGCTTCGGGCCTGAAATATCTCTACAATGTTCGATGGATTGCCGTGAACTTGTGTCCCGACATTCAAGCTCCCAAGAGGATGCATCTCTGGACAAGTGTATGGAGGATTTCCATCCATGGTAGGACATCACCAGAGGTTGAGGCCTAAAGACTCTGGTGATCCCCTGAGTTGCTGTGGTGCCTCAAACTTGTGATTTTCTGAGTAAAATGTCTCCAACCATTGGGTGGATCATCATGAAATCTGGATTTTCCCCTCAGGATGAATCGTAATAACAATGGTTAGGATTTAACTCTTCATCTAGCTCCATCACCCAGTCAAAATATCACTTTTTATAATACCTTTGCTGTCTTAATACTTGCAAAAATGAAAGACACCATGTGTATAGTGATGAGCAAATGTTGGCATCACTGCAGCCTCACAGAGCTGCTAGCGTGGCTGCCGACTCGTCCTCTAAGATAAAACTCTTGCCGGCCCACACAGAAGATGAAATTTTAAATAGCTTTTCCCTGAAAGTTCCCTGATAGCTGAAATTCTGAAATTGCTTTGAATTAACTGCAGCAGTTTGGTGCCTTTTTGCAGCCACACAAGGTGACAGGAAGCTCATAATAAAAGTCAGCCAGTACAGTGCCGGAGCCAGCTCCTTTCATTTCCTCTCAGTTTATTCATGGACAAAAAGCAGTAACGCTGCAAAGCCCATTCTTCTCAACCAGCAAAATTGGCCAGTAAAGACAGGAACCAACCTGCCTTCCAGTTGAGCGAGGTCCAGGGAAATTGGCTCGTCAACATGTTGGACACTTATCCTCGCGGTGGTGTGTAGGCGAGCGGCGAACGGCGAGAACCCTCCCGGAGTACTGAGTATATTTTCAATCCGCCAGTGTCAAGTGTGCAGTAGAGTGTTCCTCTGGAGAGGATGTTTCCCTTACTGATTCTCTTGTAGAGCGCAGTGTGACAACAAAAGGGAAAGGGAATGGATACAAGGGGACATCAGAAGTGTTCAAACCTGAGCGAGAGAGGGATGGCGGGAGGGAGTGAGAGCGGTAGATCTGGGAAATAAAAGGGACACGAGAGGGAAATTGGTAAGAAAGAAAGGGTGAATGACAAAAACATGCAGCGGCATCCTTGAAGTTAATGAAGACGCCGCGATGCCGCGCACGTTCGCGGTGCGGAGGGTGCAGCCGAGGAGAGAAAGCTCATTTTGGGGAGCAGCCTGGCATAAATCACACAGCAAAATGCTAATGCCGAAGCCGCCGCTAACGGAAGAGACTGATAGGGGAGCCGCCGCCGCCGCCGCCACTGCTGATTTATTCACACCTTCACAATACAGCACGCAGACGTTGCTAGCTAACGGCGCCAGCACATCAAAGACGGCTATCCGAAAAAACGAGAGCGCGGGGTGGTTGGAGGGAGGATCAGGTGCTGTTTGTGCATACGTGCTGGTCCAAGAACAGTGTCCCCATAAAAGCAATTTGTCAAAACACCAAATGTTTGTCAAGAGGGAGGACGCAGCTTCAAACCGCCACAGAGTGGAATCTATTATTGAAGCGTTCCCGAAAACCAAGAAAGAGTGAATCAAAGGCTGCCTGTGTTCTTGTCTAATTATGCAAACACAAGGGCTGCGGAATAGCTCAGCTCATTGATTTTTTCTTCTTCTTTCTTTTTTTTTCTTTCGCCGTTGTTGTGATTGGCAGCAAGTGTAACAGCCACCCTTCTGTCTCCTGTTCTGTTTCATCTGAATCGCCTTATCTGTGTCCCAGAAAACAGTCAAAGCCGGATTTAGCGTTTGTTTTATTTGATTTTCGGGAGTGAATCCATCAGTCCATTTCCAAGGCACACATTGTTTCCTGTGTGCCCGTTTCCCCAAATACTTTTACGCCTGGATTGCGAGGCATTAAGTCACATGACAGCTGCGCTTAATGTAGTTTTTGGCGACTAGACCTGCAAAGTTCTACGGAAGGGCAATTTGGATCGGTCCAGATGGAAATGTCTAGAAACTTTTGGATGGATTACCATGGTACAGACATTCATGCCCCTGTGAGGATGGATTATTGCAATGTTGCTGATCCCTTTACTTTTCATTCGAAGCCATCATCCAGTCAAAATGTAAATCTGTCTAAGACTTTGGTTTATCAACCAAAACCTGCAATATAATAAAAAGCAACTAATGACATCAGCCTCATATGAATGTTGTGTTTAATTAGCGAATGTTAGCTTTTTAACACGGTGAGCATGGTAAACATTACACCTGTTAAAGCTCGAACCAGTACGAAACAGTAAATACAGAGTAAAGTTATAGTTGTAGGTGGAAAGACACATATTCATATCGCACAAACACAAAAGCCTTGAAGAAAACCACTGATTCATAAAGTCTAGGGGGAACATGTATTTGCTTCTAGTGCCATGCATGTCTTTAACTCACTGCACACTGGAGGTCATTTTCAGTGAGGCCATCCCAACACTTACACCTGCATCATCAATACAAAAATATTTACTATAATAAAGGATCTTTTCCAAACCCCTAACCCCAGATTCTGTCTCTAAACCATCATCGTTAACAGGACGGCAGAAGAGGAGCAGTTTTCTTTCTCCATATTTCCCTTTTGATGTTTAAACCTGCGATAAATTGCTCTGAATGCTCGCAGAATGAAATGACATAAAAAAAAAAAAGCCATCTCCATCTTGTTTGATCTCTCCTCAGAGAGGCTGACGTTTCGGGATGTTCAGTCGCCGCAGGAGTTCCGCCACGGCGAGACGGCGGAGGTGGTCTGCGACGTCATCAGCTCCCCGGTGCCCGTGGTGGTGTGGTACTACCAGGACAAAGAGATCACCGAGGAGCACCACAGTAAGTCTGCTCCTGATTTCTTTTCTCTCACTTTGTATGAAAGGTGATTACTGTAGAGCGCGCTCAAAAGGCCAGGTGTGATGAGGGAGGATAGATGATAGCAGCATGTTCAAGAGAAACATCTACAATTTATATTCTGGAATCATATGTATGGAAGCCCATTCCGCCAGTAAAATAATTTATACTTCCCTATCTCATAATTTCGACTTTCCATCTCATAATTTCGACTTTCCATCTCATAATTTCGACTTTCTATCTCATAATTATGACGTTCTATTTCATAATTATGACTTTTTATCTCATAATTTTGACTTTCTATCTCATGATTTCGACTTTCTTATCTCATAATTTTGGCTTTCTATCTCATAATTATGACTTTCCATCTCATAATTTTGACTTATGACTTATTTTCTCATCTCTCTTTTACTGGCTTCCATAAATTTGATACTGTTTAAAAAAATGTTTTAGCTCTATTGTTAGCTGCTTTAAGGAATGACATACAATGAGTAAATTAAAGGTACCCTATGGAGTTTCAGAGCAATGTTTTTTTTTGTATCCCGTGATTTAGTGTTGTGGTAACGTGCCAAGAAATGTAGAAGTATGCCAAGAAATGTAGTGAAGAAGAAGACTGTTAGTAAGCAAACATGAATATGAAATATGTAGGTTTTAAAGTCTTCGGAGAAAAAAAACAGCTTTGTAAATGTTTTATGAGGATGGAAATGCGTCGGGCTTGTTTATAGGGCCCTTAAGGATACAAAGAATGCGTTTTCAACACAACATTGTTTGTTTACTCCGCATGGTACCTTTTAAAACAAAAGGCCTGAATGGGAACAATAGTTTAGAAAATGGATGGAAAGATGGAGTTTTTTGGGAAATTAGATTTTTTAATTAGTTGATTTTAATGAAGTCATTGGAAACATAGTTTTATAGCTTCTTAGTATGAGCAGCGGGGTCTTACAGGCTACTCTGCTAAAGTTCAAGTAGTTTTGTTTATTTCACATCAGAGATTTGTGTAGTTGTGTTTTTGCTTTTACCCGATGAAGCAGTTTCGCTTCGGGGGTTTAGTGTTTAAATCTTAATAAATAATAAGGTACAATGTTGTTTATTCAGATATGAATATTCATGTTATAGAGAAATCACTTTTGTGATGAAATAAGTATCACATTTTGCGTCATCAAACAGTAGATTATGAAGATAATCAAAGTTAAGTAAGCAGCGATCTCAAAAGAATTACATTTTGAATGCAAACCTGCCAAATGCTCTTATTAAGAGGAAAAATGCTCACGAGTCCCATTTGTCTCTCTGCATGAACAGAAGAGCCAACGTGCCAAAAAAACCACTGTTCTCTAGGAAAATGCTATTTCCCTCTTTTGTGTGGCTTCACAATAAGTCAAGGATATCTAATGCTATAAATAGAAATCCCATCAGCCCTGGAGGAGGCGTATAACTTGGACAGAAACCATGTTAACAAGCGACTGAGACAATGGATTATAGAGCGGTTGGACGGTGACATTCGGAGATGCCGCTTCCCGCGAGATGCGATGCAAAACCAGCCGCCTGCATCGCCTGAAAAGAGCTATTCCTAGCAAAATATAAACTCAAGCCTACAATAATTCACAATCGTCTTGTCAATCATATTTGATCCAAAGATAAATCATTTTTTAAAGCCCTTCCCCTTTAATCCCACACTTGTGCTAAAAAGGGGCCGCTAGAAGTGGAGAAGTACTCGGAGGACGGATTAACTGTCAGCAGTATTATTTTCTGAGAGAGGCAGGTGCAATAGTAGGAACCACTACACTAGGTTTCATTATTTCTTCGTCTCCTCCGCCCTGATTTACAACTCTCTACACCGCTTCCCCATCCTCCATCTAGACAAAATGCACGCCTGAACACTGATTAGAAAGAGTGACCCCTCGAATCTGTCACGTTTTTTAATTGAAACTCAAATCTTCCCTGCCACGGTGACGATGAAACACGGAGGAGACGGTTTTTCTTTTTTTTTAATCATTTCACTCTAATTACAATGCACGGTTATAAATATCTTTGCTTGAGAGGAATGAGATAGAAGGTTCCATCACTCCTGGCCAATCTCACAGTGGCCACAATGGGAGAGAGTGGAGACTGTAATTGCGCGAGTGTTTATCTGTGTGGACTTTATCAGGTAAATGTGCTGAAGTGAAGATTGACAGTCCACCGGAGAGTGGAGATGGCAATTTTCTCTGCTGTTTTCCTAACTTTCTTATCTCGCCTCTCTCTCTATCATACACTGTTGTTCTTGTGTTGTTTCCTCCTCCTCTCTCTCTCTCTCCTCCCGTCTGTCCTCCTCCTCTTCGCCCGTGCTGTGAAGGCAGGTTCCAGGTGCTGCCAAACAACAACCTGCAGGTCCGTCAGGTGACCAAGGCCGACGAGGGCGTGTACCG
This sequence comes from Myoxocephalus aenaeus, assembly GCA_038501785.1. NCBI lineage: Eukaryota > Metazoa > Chordata > Actinopteri > Perciformes > Cottidae > Myoxocephalus > Myoxocephalus aenaeus. Next base: position 1,134,656 of record JBAMJR010000047.1, on the reverse strand, counting down.
CTGCGAGGCCAGCGTGGAGGCCCGGGGCGAGATCGATTTCGTGGACATCGCCGTGGTGGTCAACGGTGAGCTGCAGTTGAAGATTTGGGATGAAACACATACAACCACACAATGCATGAAAGGGAGACTCACATCCATTAATTAATCAAAAACAACCTATTTTTAGGCCCTTTCCTCGAAAATGTCATCCCCAAACTAAAAAGGGTGTATCTCTGCAACCACTAGGGATATTTTAATAATGTTGGTGTTATAATAAAAGGTACACATGTGATATTTTGTTCAGATGTGTAAATATCAGTCTATATGTTACTGGTTAAGAGTAAATGAAGATGACACACAACAAAAATGAAAAGGTTTCAGGTCCGCCTAGAAAAAAATCACTTTCAGGATGATTATTTATTTGAAATGACGCAGCTGTAAGGTCCAACTCTAACCCAAATCATAACACAATATGTGAACATTCTCTAACCCAAATCATAGTACAATATGTGAACATTCTCTAACCCAAATCATAGCTCAATATGTGAACATTCTCTAACCTAAATCATAGCACAATATGTGAACATTCTCTAACCTAAATCATAGTACAATATGTGAACATTCTCTAACCCAAATCATAGCTCAATATGTGAACATTCTCTAACCTAAATCATAGTACAATATGTGAACATTCTCTAACCCAAATCATAGCACAATATGTGAACATTCTCTAACCTAAATCATAGCACAATATGTGAACATTCTCTAACCCAAATCATAGCACAATATGTGAACATTCTCTAACCCAAATCATAACACAATATGTGAACATTCTCTAACCCAAATCATAGCACAATATGTGAACATTCTCTAACCCAAATCATAGCACCATATGTGAACATTCTCTAACCCAAATCATAGCACAATATGTGAACATTCTCTAACCCAAATCATAGCTCAATATGTGAACATTCTCTCTGCAAAGGTTGACTTTGACAAAGTGAAGTAGAACAAAGTTAGAGAGGGTTTTAGTACAGAATATTCAGGCGAGGTCTCATTGGGGCCCATTGGAGCCCATTTGGGCCATTTGAATGCTATTTAAATGTTCTCATGTACTAAACCATATATTTTACTTGTATATTACTTATGGTGTTCAATACATCCAAATACAGCAGTTTTGGGCTTTTATAAAACAGATTTTTTTAGAAGAGTTGAGGGGCCAAAATATCCAAAGTTTAAGTTCATCCTGTTAGACTTTGAGTCTTTCTGTCATTAGTCTGATATTATTAGCTGTGTGCTTTGACTGTGACCATGAGAGCACCAAAATCCTAAAAAATCTATGTGTTAAAGACATCGTTGGGCTCAGCCCGTTCTCAAACTTTGGGTTTTAGCTAATCTAATGTTCAAGAAGACGCATCCCTGCGTCTCCACAGTCTATGCCTCTCGGTTCCTCTTGCAAAGTCTGATAATGCGCAGGAATGACATTCCAAAGAGTCTTGAATTGCTTGAAATTGTAAAACCAGCTGCAGGATAGTTTTAGTTGTCAAGCATAATCCTTTTAGGGGTGACATAACCCAGTAAACAATCTGGTTTCTCTTACTGAGTACAAACACAAACCTCCAAAAACGAGCTGAGAAGTGGCGGAGCGTTAACCCTTTAAAAAAAACAATGCTTTAAAGGGATTCAGTCAGAATCAGATGTTTTACATCATCTCCTTCAAGGGAACCGACCCTTTCGGTCTGGTGAGGCGTAAAGCCACATGTATGCATTGAGTGTGTGTGTGAGCATAGCTTATTTGACATGCAATAAACTTTTGTTAAATAAAAAAAATGTCAATCTGGAAAGCTGTATTTAGGCGTTCTGGGTCTCCACCTGAAGTTTGGTGCAAATGCACATTTTCCTCAGCGAGTTACAGCGACTCAGCGATGCAGAACACAGACACATGCTCCTCTTCACAGAGTCCACAGATTAGCATGCATTAGGGATGGAGTTTCCTCTGCATACACAAGTTATCCTGTCGCTGCGGGTTTCCATGAATGAACGCCGACCATTCTTTTCCTTCTGAAGCCTACAAGGCGCCTCAGGTCTGCAGATGCGAGTACAGACGTCAGTGTCACATTGTTAAGCTTTTAGTTGGTCTGAACAGAGTTGTCAGCTTTGACGGATTCAGACTCCGTCCGATATCTTTTAATCCTCCACATTCTTTAGTGCGATGGGACAGTTTTCAATTAGCGCCGTGTTCGGGCTTCCTCGTGGGCCCCCCAAAAAATCCGAAGGATGTCGTTTTAATTTTCTCATTTGTCCTCATTTACAGCGAGTCACCTGAGACCGGCGAGGTGATTGAAATGTGGTTTCGCTCAGGCCACGAGCGTCGCGTAACGGTTGAGCGGCTGCAATATTGTCCCTGCCTATGTAATTCTCTCCCACCTAATGTAATAGCGTAGCGGCCCTCCGCCCCAAAACTATGAATTGCATTCAATTTAGCACACCACTTACCTCACTTCTGAGGAAGATCCAATAAGCCTGCTCAATGAGGCACGACCTATTATTGCAGCGACACGAAACTTGCCGTGTGGAGCCGAGACGGGACAGTCTGCAGGAGGAGAAAAGCTCCGTCTCTGAAGGGAGAGACTTGCCTCGGCCCCCAGGAGCCTCACTCGGCTGATCCCGAAAGACTCTCGCACTTAGCGAGTTGAGCCTGAAGTCAGAATCTGATTTAAAGCGATGCCATTTAGTGTGGAATAAGTATATTAAGTGCTTAGACAAAACTTAATGAAACTAATGAGTTTGTCCAATATGGCACCGCCATCTGTTACAGCAGTTCATCTTAAAGCTGTTCTTTCAGATGTCTTTATCTTCTAACTTTTACCATTTATTTAAGCTTCTTTGTTTTACTTAAAGCTGCTAAAATACCATTTTTATATCAACAATTATTCCAATGACTTTGCCTATTGTGAAGGGATGGCTCTGACGGATGAACCTACGGACAATTATCAGTTTTTAGGGTCTTTCAGCTCTTTTTGGGGGGGTTTCGACAATCCACAACTTTAATGGTTTTGCTCACTCTCATCAGCAATGTTTCAAGACTTTCGTTTATGCTCACACGACCCCAAACACCAGACAACGTTATCAACCAGTAAGTAAACTTTTGTGGAGAAAATAGAGCTGAAAGGATGGTGAATATTGGACGTATATTCATCGGTTTGCTTGAAAGGCACCTCCAAATGAGTGCTTCTATCAGTGGTGGGATGAAGTGATCAAAATGTATTATTGCATGTTGAATTTGCCTGTCTTCGTAGTCCTTTGATCATCTTTCGCCATATTGGTACGTCTGTTGTCCTGGATTATCAAACCGACAATCAGACCAGCTCTTGTGACAGACATGGAAATGACACCTACTTAAATGCCAATAAAATGAGCTGGCATCCAGGTATGTGCTTGTTGTACAACAGCAGTTCCACAGAGTTGTTTTCCTATACGCCGAGGCCTGTATGTGATGTTCATTCCCCCTTTCCTGCCCTGAAGCTAGACGTGTTAAATCTCTTCCCCACTCTGAAGAACTATTTTTGTCGGTCTAGAAACAGGGAAGAATGGTGTTCTCTCTCTATGCCACTGCCTTTTATATTTATGGGCCTTGTCACTTGGAGAATTCACTGGGGTTATTCCCTTTCGTGAGGGAAAGAGCGGAGCAAGAATATCCGTCTTAGCAGAGGATTTCCAAAGGAACAGGAAGCCAGAGAATGTACTTTATCGACAACAACCTGGAATGGTCGAACAACACAGAGGCCCTGAACACAAGCAGATAGAGCAGATTGCTGGGAGGCTCGGGTATATCAATGAGTGCAGCACACTGCATGTTTTATCAATCAACCGCGGATGGTGGACTGTTTTCTGTTGTGGCGCCTGGGGATGTACCAGCGAGGCAGGATAAACACACTGATAAAAAATAAACAGGTCCATGTCTGGAGACCCCAGGAGGAAGAAGAAAGGATGAGGTGTAAACCGAGAGCATCTTCAGGCTGCACCTCGTCCCCTGAGGTCCGACATCGAGCACTTTAAGCGCTCTTTTAAGCCAAAGTCAGGCTGGACATTGATTCCGGTCCATTCAGAACCAGTGATAGCCAACGGAGAGCTGAAACTACCCAAATCCTCCTGGGCTGCTTCTGGAAGTCCAACATTCAGCCTCAGAAAGCACCCCTTGATGATTTCTTTCACTCAGTTTATGCATTTTGTGATCGCATTCGCCGGAGCCGAACTCGGTGGCTGAACACGTTTCATCTCCTATAAATTCTTTCTTCTTATTGCAGCTTACTCGTCCTCCCCGCAGTATTAGCAGACTCGTTTCATTGAAGAAAAGCCGCTAATAAAGCTCGGCGAGAAGATTGCCTCGTGAATCATTTGTTCAAACAGCAGTCAATCCATATTTTTTCACAAATCCTTGCATAAAGTTGCAAATTGCGTCTGTGAATTGGTTACCGCACAGCTAACGACCAGCTGAGCTGATTGTCTGATTGAATGCGGCGCTGCCTCTACGTTTCGTTTTTATCGTGAACTAGGATTGGACTTGATATATTCCGCTCGTAGCAGAGATGTGTCACGCTGTTACTGCAGCAATGTGTTAACGGACGTTGCAGAACTATATGTTTTTGCAAGGCTTCAATAGTACCCCCCCATGAGAAGTCCTAAATATTCATGGGTCAGTTGATAAAAGCGTGGTTTTCTTGCCCACAAGCATGCAGCGAATGGAGCTGGGCTGACCCGCTGCAGCTCTCAGTCTCCAGTGTGCCATCAAAGCGGACCGTAGATGAGGATGATAGCGTATCGAGGACGAGGGCCACCCGCTGAATGGCTAATCGACCCCGAGGCCAAAACCGGCTCCGTGTCTGGAAGGACGACAGAGCTTTTCAGGAAGTGACTTCAAAAGTTATCTCGGATGAGTTGTGTAAGCCTTTCATCCACAGTGTGGCGAAATAAGGGTATTAAGCCATTCAAATGATTGTCACTTGTAATAAAACGTGGACACAGGTAATTTTTCTCTCTGTATGCAATACGCTTTTTTAAATTACAGGGCAGCATCATAACAGTGATGCTCTTCCTCTCAGTTCAGTCTATCATGGACGTATTTGTCCTTCCTCTCGTGACATGCAGCGATTTTTCATCCCTGGACGTTGAGCGGAATCTCATGAAATAAGACATATTATCCCCTGTGGGCTCTCCACATCAGATCATACACTGGCAAACATAAATGGCATAGACTTGAACAAACTGGCTTTCTCACTCACTCAATTTACATGTTTTCAGATAAGCTAACTTGCTTTCTTTGGATAAACAGTTGGATAAAGTTAGCAATGGTCGATACTGCTCAGTCCAGTAAGGATAAGGCCACAAAAACTAAATAAAAAACCCACCACATATCTAAATGTTGAACAACAAGTTGTGTTTTTAAATGGATCTAAGAGCCGGACTAATTCTGGACCAGGAACCAGAAGTAGTTGCCTCATTACCCTCCAAACATGTTACTTGACTTTTGAAAGAGCCAGAAATGAATCAGATAGAGTCATACGTGGCATACATCTTGATGCAAACGTCTTGATGCATACATCTTGATGCTAAGCTAAGCTAACAGGCTCTAAGCTAACAGGCTCTGAGCTAACGGGCTCTAAGCTAAACTAACAGGCTCTATGCTAAAGGGCTCTAAGCTAATGGGCTCTAAACTAACGGGCTCTAAGCTAACGAGCTCGTAGCACCATGTGCGTAGTTGCCGTACAGACATAAGAGCGGTATTGATCCTCTCGTCTGGCGTATTTAAAAAACTGCTGCTTTAATGCAAATCAGCTTGGATTGATTATTTAAACCGTCCAAGATTGTAACTCATATCTGAGGCCAGCGTCTGCCAACAGCTCCATTTTGCTCCCTTCAATAGAGCCAAATGTTTTCCCCCTAATCAGCATTGAAGATCTCTCCGCTCTCCGAGCTGATGACCCCGATCGCCTCGGTAGGTGCAGTTTGTTTCTATGGCAACTGATGGAGATGCAAATAACTTCCTGATTTCCCCTGTCCCCCGTCCAAGACACTCTCACTTAATTGGCGGTTCACTTACTCGCACACTACACCGGCCATTTCCCCTCTTTTCGGCTGTCAGTTGAAACTACCGGCTGTGTCCTTCAAGATTATTCCGTGGCGACATCAATCATAACCGCTTGGTGTTCGGGAGGAGAATAAGCATTATGTTTCCTGTCTCAATTATGATTCGGGGCTGCATCTGGAAGGCCAAACAAATCCCTGATAAAGCGCTCCGGCAAAAAGGTCTTGTTTCGCTTGCTGTGTTTCCAGGAGGTGCGACGCGGTCGCGACATTCACCCTGAACATTTCACCGCTTCTAAACACGCCTGATCCTCAGCTCATTGAAGCCCATTAGCGCCTAACGGGAAACAACTCCTCCGGCTCCTCGCGGATGCATTTTAAGAAATCGGGTCCAAGGCCGAGTTCTGCATCTATGAAATATGTTTTTGCCGTGTGCACGAGCTCACGCTAGCGGGGGATGTCTGTAAAACCCTCGCAAACTCATCTCCACCGAGCCTCTGAAGTTTCAAGAATATGACTAATACATGAAGAATCCGTACAGCTCGCCCAGATTCTTTTCGGGGCGCTTAAACCCTGTTGCTGATTTGCTCTTTTGAAGTCTTTCTGCTTGGCAGAGTGTCTTATTAGCGGGGCTGTTTCAACAAGCCTCACTGATGTGGGAGTGCGTTGCATAGGAAGAGAGAGAGACACTGGAGAATGGAGATCTATTGGCGTGGAAATCAATGGTTATCATGTCAGGCAGATGCTTGCTCTCCTCACTCGCCGAGTCAGGACTATTGGAAAGGACTCATGGTGTTTGATTATTGCTTAGGCCATTTTTATCCCTGAAGGTCTTTCTGCACCTTGATGTGCGTCTCTGCACGTGTGTGTGTGTGTGCGGTTCTCAGGCGCATATTATTTGTGTGTCGATTTTAATCTTTTTTCATTTTTTGTTCATGGCAGTAACTAAACTGATAAATAGACGCCACGAGACGGCAGATAGATCAGACACTGTGGAATTTAGATGTACCGTGAAGAGTTTTCCATTTACACAGTGATACACACTGGTGTCGTTAGTGTAATTGATCTTTTAAGAAAGACTCCAGTACACTGTGGTGTTTGGTTCATTAGGTATCTCGGGTGATGCTTTGTTTTGATTAGAATCCCCCATTCATTATCCCAAGTATGTAAAATGTTTAATGTTTTTCTCACCAACTTCACAACTGTGTTTTCATCATTTTAATGAGATTTAAAGCCATATTTTGTATTTTGTTGTTGTTCTCAGATCTATGTGGAAGTCAGTGTCCTCCAGATGACATCGCTAGTCAAATCAAACCAAATGCACTTCATTAACCTTCAGTAACTCCCAACACCAAATTACAGTTTTTGTAAATATAAAACAATTCAGCTCCGTTTTCCCGCAAAGTGACACCTCAAATGTCTTCCAAAGCCCTCTTTTTTGATCAGAGGAAAACAAATGGTGCTGAAACGCCATCGCTGTGCAGCTGCCAGTTACAATAACACATATTTAACACAAGTGCAAACATCTGTTCAGTGGGGTTTTTCATTTGCAGGATGAGAACAGTCGAAGACTCCGAATTCAAGATGTTTTTGGGACATGATTATCCTTTATTTTCATGCTAAGTACGTGTGCATGTGGCTTGATTTTCTAGTTGTTTTGCTGAAAACAAGACAGAGTTTGATTGCACCAAAACCAGATATTTTCAAACATTTTTGCTTACCTATTGTCTTGTGACATTACAAAGGTGCGATGAGTGAAATGTAATAACACTATCTCGAAGTTTAGACCTCATTTGCACTCGGTGTGATCTGTATCGATAAGCATTAACTGGATAATGACATCTGATCACAGGCTTTTGCATTTACGCTGCATTAATAGTCGTTGTCATTATCTCGGTTATGGCCACATAGTAATCAGATCTCAACATGCAAATGGTTCTATGGGCTTACTTATTTTTTTTCATTTGCAAGGAAGGGGTCTTGTGTAGCTTTTTGCAGGACTTGCTTGAAATAGAAGGAAGATGAGGAGTTAAATGACCTTTCAAAATGCAGAATTTCAATTTTCAATGAAGCCGAACAGTACAGATTGCATTGGTCTTCTACTAATCCTCTGGGTTTAGACGTGGTGGGCTCGATCCAATAGCATTTCACTTGTGCATGTGTGCGTGCGTTCACATTTTCCTCATCCAGAAAATATAGCCCAGATACAGGATGTTTGTCAAGGATTTTCCGGGAGCTTTTATACATTTTTTATAGAGATTTTCACTGTAGAGAGATGACAGGAAATGAGAGGGTCGAGATGGGGAACGGCATGCAACACAGGTCCAGAACGAGGGCCCTTGAAGTTCACGGTCCTTGCATTAAACCCCATGGGGGCGCCCTTATGTCGATAACAATCTTTTTTATTGGACTTTTGCATCCTTGAGGTGAAAGTACTTCAATATCACAATATATTTTTTATGCAGCTAAATTGTAAACACATGAATACCTTTTTACCATCTGCATAAGCATAACCTTCACCCCTGCATAAGACGTGTCGCTCAATGAGCTTTGTTTTTCTTCCTCTGCATTTCCTTGCGCTGTCCAAAAAAACGTGAGTTGTTGCTGGCTCGCATGTCCAGTCACCCTCAGGTGTTCAGGTGGTGGATTCAGATTTAGGGTCGCTGCTCTCACCTGCCCAGACGGAAGCAAACCGAGGGACCATGCTGCGTCCAACATGCCTAATCGAGCCCTGAGATTGGACCAGCCGGGAGCCGTCGTAGTGGGAGTAGAAATACAGCATAAGTGCAGGCTTGAGAAATGGACTGAGACCTCTGATATATAAAAAAAAAAGCTTTTGCCATAAAGCTGTCATTCCCTTGTCACTGCAAAGGCAAACAGAATAAAAGGCCGGGCCTGCTCTCCTTTTACTGAATGACAAGTTGACAGTCGTCGACCGAGTGGATGGTGAGGACACGCTGACAGCGCTCAACATATACGCTTGATAAAGTCACGACCGCTGCTGTTTATCAATACTGCTGTTTGTAAGCCATCACCAAGACATCCTGTACGGTATGTGTGCTTGATGGAAATGTTCACCTTTCAGCACGACAAAAAATATATGCTATTTATTCTCATGGTTTAAGAACATGACATGTGACAAAATATTGTGTCCTGGAACTAATATTCAGAGTGATTTGTTGTGATGTTGCAGTTTTTCTTTTTCCGTCACATTATTTGTAGTCATAACAAAGGAACCCGTTCATACGTTGCATACCTGAGAGAGCACAAGCTTTCCCAGTTTGTATTCACATGTCTCTCAAGCCACCGATCGTACGATCACAACAACGAAGCACTTCTAATTTCGACTCTGAAGAAATTGGCCCCGACAAGACAAACAATAGCTGGAGCTCGAGCGCTTGACGGGGACTGAATGCTTTATTCACAAAAGGAAAAGTGGCGTCATTCAGAGATGGTACAGTTGTTTTTGATGTCGGAAACACATTTTCTGTCTCGCCATTGTTTGTATGGATTTAGCCGAGCATTTCTGAATCAGACAATGGTATTATGGTTCCACAACGCTGTGTTCGGCTCCTTTGTGTTTTTACCAAAGCTGGGTCAAAATGTTATTTGAAATCCCCACGGGATTACCAACAGAAGTAGCGTTTTCACTGAGTGTTTACAGGCCACTCGCAAAGGCCAATTTAATCCATTTGACAACGTTAGCCGTCATCATCTGGCTCAATAGACACTGTAAGTTATTTTAAAGTAATGGTAGTCGTTTGCTTTGACTGATTCATCCTATTAACTCTCAGGCTCTAATGAATGTCTCTGTGTTTTCTGTCTGCAGTCCCTCCGGTGTTGTCGGTGTTCCAGCCGTCCTTCAATGCCACCGCTGACTACCAGGAATCCGTCACCTTCACCTGCATGACCTCCGGATCTCCTGACCCCGTGGTCACATGGCACAGGTACCTCCTACTTCCTCAATGCGTCGCTTTGGTCTCTGATAAACAGCTCAGAAAATATGGCGCCGAAAACATCAAGCTGTGAAAAAGGGTGTGCCCTTCACGCCGAGATAAACGAACCCATTCCAAAAACCCAAATGAGCACGGACCTGCTGGTTTAACAGCCTTTTTTTTGTCCTCCTCTGGGAATATTTTGGAGGGATTTGTCTCCCATTCAGCCACGAGAGCATTAAATTAGGTTGGGCGATAAACTCTGCCTCGCATTAGCGTTCCAATGCATCCCAAAAGAGTTGGTTGAGATCTGAGCTCGGGCCAAGTCGAGTTCTTCCACAACAAAGAAAAGAGCATTTCTTTATTCACACTGCATTGTGCACTGTTATGCCGAAACAAGAGCGGGCCTTTCCAAGCTGCCACAACACTGGAAGTACACTAATGTCTCATGGAACTAAAGGGTCCAACCCAAATGTTCACATACTGGTGGCTGGCCTAACCTCCTTCAGATAACCTCTGTGCTGCTACACGTCTTTATTTGTGTTAATAGTAATGCAAACAGCCTGCTCACGTATACAGTCCTTTGGTTTCAGAACAATATCCTTTCACAAAAGAGGAATTCATAGTTCGCCCTCGCACATTGCCCGAAGCATCCACACAATAGTATCCACATGGCACGTAGCACCAGTGTGGAAATTTGCACCTGAAGAGCATTTGACTCCCCAGCATCCCGCTCTAGAGCTCGACATCCAGTAATTGGCTCGCACCCACTCAACAGCCAATCGTGGCAAGCTTATTGCACCTTTTATTGTCATGCCACTGAAGTTCATACTTTTTTTTTTTTTCTGTAAATGCACTTGTTTTTTTCTTCCACTTAATTAGTTTTAATGGACCATAGGTGCGTTGCTGTATGTTTGAGCCTGTTTAGTACAAATCAATTATGCCTTTCATGGTGGCTGACATTGTGTTGGGTTTTCGATTATTTAATTTTTTTTATGTGCACTTTCTACCTTCTGGGCAGCTGTTATTTTCACACCAAAAAATGCATGGGAACGTTCCTGACGTAATCCATCACAGTGAAGATCATAGTTGGATTATCATTGCATGATAATGCAGAGGAGACGTTTCAAATGATTTTGAAAAGATGTGACATTGACAAGGACGATCCGACACCGTTTTAACTGTGATGTATTGCCAGCCTCGAGCAAGTTGTTTTTCATGCTGTACTGAATTGAATGGAAATCAATGGCTGCCCTGAAGGAACCACAGGGGGGGAAACCATTCAAAAAGCTGCTTTGAAAAATGGTTATAGGCGAAGACATGCAAAATATATGGCTGCATTGTCCTTCAAATATCAATATTTTGAACTTAATTCTGTTTTTCGGTAACTTCAGCTCCAATAATAGAGGGGAAAATAAAATGGTGGCTGGTATAAAATAACACTTGGATCGAACATAATGGCGCGCAGCAACATTTAAGTGGGAAGTCTTAAACACCCACACTTAGCTTTCATTCTCGGCAATTTGAAGTGATTATTTTCTGTCTTTAATTACCATGTGCTGCAGTCGTTATTGCAGAGTAGAGGAAGTTGATTGTGCCGGGGCCGATTTGTCGAGGTTGAAGTATAAAGCTTGTGACCAGCAGGTATAAAAAGTGACACAAATGACGTAACAAGCTTTTGTTGCTGAACAATTACTTTTCTCAATACATCATTGGTATACAAAATATTTTAAATGCTTTGGGCACAGAAGGAAAAAAGCATTAGTGAAGGGGGTCTGATGTCCATTACAAGGTAAACAAGCAAATATCTACATATATATATATATATATATATAAAATACATATTCATCTCAAGAGGTCACATGTTGCAGCTTTTCATTTATTTAGCAACTAAAATATCCTGTAAAATCCGTCCTGTACATTTGTACCAAAACCTGCAATTCTATATTCAAACCGTACAACAAATAAGTACAAAATTCAGTTAAAAGCAATTTATTACTGTTGGTTTAGAACATACAAAGAAATACACTTTTAAGCTTAATATATAGCATGTTGGCTGGCATTAAAGTTGGATGGTTAATTAATTACCTGACCACGTCGCCATGCTCAACCTCTTTGGCGCTGTTTGCAGGTGCGCTAACGTCTTAGCTTTCAGGCTATCAAACACAGTCCACTCCTCAATTACTAGATGTATTTTGTGTTATGCATAAATATTTCAGCAAGTACTGTCTCCCTTCAGGTCTTGAAATATGGCAACGATTGATTTAACGTGACTCTTTCGTACCGACGTCATTTTGGTCGTTACCCTGAAAATTACAGAGTCCGGTACCCAGCCCTTATTTTACGTGACATTTTCTCCACGACTGATACACAACGTAATGCGAGCTGAAGTCTCTTGTGCATCACTTTGAAAGATAAGTTAATTATTGCAGGAAATAAAAACACACAAAAACGAGGCTCGTGCATCACTTTGCGAAGTACAAACACAATTTGAAGACAGCGCGCAGCTGGGAACGACTTCAACTTTGTGAGTCTCATTCATCTTGCTCTGTGGGTCTGCAGCGGCGATGTTTACTCCGGGGTGTGTGTTACCTTGTCTTCCAGCAACAGAGCAAAGTGTGAAAATGTGATTTTAATGATATAACAGCATGCATAATACAACGCGGCAAATTTCACAGTGATGATGGGTGAGAGGTGACGCATTGATCCCTTCTTACTTTCATATTGAGATCCATGTGGCAGCTTTGTGAATACATAATCACTCCATTTGCTGTCACATTTTTTTGTGTCATGTTCACAATTTGCGTCATGTTTTTATGGAAATCCATTTCCACAAGTAAAAGAAAAAAAATAATGAGATAAAAAGTTGAAATTATCAGATAGAAAGTCATAATCATGAGATAGAAAGTTTTTATCTTATCATTTTGACTTTCTATCTCATAATTATGACTTCCTATCTCATCATTTTGACTTTCTATCTCATAATTATGACTTCCTATCTCATAATTTTGACTTTCTATCTCATAATAATGACTTTTTAACGCATAATGTTTTTTTCTTTTACTGGCAAAAATGAGCTTCCATACTTTTGAGTGGTGAATACAACAATAAATGAAGTAACCTGTTCGCCTGAAGAAAAGTATTTGGTCCTATTATTAATGATATTAATGTATACCCCAACAAACTCTGGCTTTAAGGCCTATAAAGTCCTAGTCAAGGGCAGACTGCTGCCTCTCACTTCAGCGCCGTTAACCTCCGCAGCGTCCACCGGCTGGCGAGCGTTTCATCGAGTGCGTCTTCATTTCCCAGGTCAGTAAGTCCTGCGTGTCACTCCGAGACCACAGAATTAAAACAACAGAGGAATCGGCGCTCGGCGTAAACAACAATCACGACCCAATTTAGTTTTTTGCTTTTGATGTCACCCCTCCCAGCGTCCTCTCGGCCTCCCAGTTGCATTTCCTGTCAGCGCGAGAGGTTTCTCGCCTCGTCCTCTGTGCATCTTGGGTAATGGACTACCTGTCAGCAGTCAGTCAGCAATAATGACATTCAGTGCTGCCGCCCGTCCTGCACTGTCCGTTCCAAAGATGAGGCTTCTCTTCATTTCCTCTCTGGCTCGCCAGAGTTATTATTACTCGGCTTTTGGTGTTTCCTCCGTCGACTTTCAATTATCCTCCCTCTCGCTTCCACAGCGAGGCCCTCGTCCTCGCTGCTCAGTATCGCTGAGGAGTCGAGAAATCTGCACAGCCACAATAATAAGATTGTTTTTATTTTTCCATTCTCACAGCAGACTATACGGGCGGAGGCCACATCGAGGAGTCTCCGACTATATTTAGAGGCGTGCGTTTATTCTAAGCTCTGTGCTTCTGAGCTTTTGAATTCAATTTACACACCAGCTTATGAGGTTCAAAAAAGAGGGTGCCAGATTCAGATTGAGGGCATTATGATCCATATTGAAAGAACAGGTAAAAATAAGAATGTGTTTTTCGTACGTATTCTTCATGCTTTTGGGTTAGAATAGCTTTTGGAGTGGATTGGAAGTAAAGTGCAAGTGATGATATTAAGCTGTTTTCTTGGTATTCTTTTATCCCACGCCAGAATTATTAAATCTTTTAAGAATCTCTCTTTCAGCGATGCCCTTTAACCACCGCTCGCCATTGAAGCAGCTGGAGGTTAAGTGCCTTGCTCAAGGACACACAGGTTATCTTTGTTAAAGGAGAGGAAGAACATTACTTATTCATTTTTGGGCTTTCTGGATTCTCTGAGCTGATCCGTGGGTTCAAACCACTTATCAGCCACAACACACGTCTGAATGTCTGACCTCCAGACGATCGACTCTCGGTTTCCACTGGATCAGATTTTGTCTTAAAGGGACCGCTTACCTTCTTTTGTATCTTCTTTTCTTCAGACTAACTCATGGATAGCAACATTATCATTCATTTTGAGTCACTCAGTCTGAATGTAAATACACATTTCACTTGTCTTTTTGCTGTTTTGGCCAAATACTGAAAACAATATCTGGCTCTTTGGAAGCTAAGCGCTCATCTGTCCGTCGTTTGGCGCTTGGCACGGCGTGCAGGGGGGATTTATCCCAGCGGTTTCGCGAAAACAAGAACCAAGACGTTAAAGTTGCGGGCCGTGAAACTCAAAAACGTACTGAAAGATCCTGAAGCTGAGTCGGGATAATTCTCTGCTGGTGCAGCACTTTGTCACATTGCACATTCGACGCGGCGTTAATATGAAAATATTGATCAGTGCAGCTTTAAGGAGTCAAATCAATAGTATTCTTCGACGTGACGTCGCTGCAGGTAACAAAACCCGAATGAAACCAGTGACTTTGCTTATTTGCTTGTTAACCAGCCATGAATCCTTTGAGGAATTTAAAGGTGTATTTCCCCCCTTTTCTTTTTGCCGTCTTTGCTGATCCCGGACATCCAGTCATTATCTCGTACTTTTATAGCATGCATGCAAATGGCATAAAAACGCACCCATGAGTTAGTCAAAAAAAAAAAGACGAATCACCCCCCCCCCAAACCGGCGATCCCTTTAACCTTCCAGATTACACGGCTGGTTAAGCTGCGGTAAATCAACAAGCGGGGGAGGCTGCAAACCTGCTTCACACCATTATGCTTAAATATAGACATGGATCAATTTAGCTGTTGCTTTTGCTTCTTTTTTTTCTGACTAATTTCCCAACAGAGTCCAATAAGAAAAGACATTAAATCAGCCCTGTGTGTTGCAACACCACACCGGAGCCATTAAAGGAAGCGCTGCAGTCCTGCACTGAACGTACACAACAACATGAGAGAGACTCAAACGCCTGTCGGAGAACACAAAGACGTAGAGTGTGAAGAACGCCACCCTACAAATGATTCATTGAACTATTGTATATCAATTAGAGTGCGATGTGTCTATCCGACACAATACTTTCATCATACTTGAAAGGGTTTCTATAAAAAGTGTTTTGGCCTGTTTATGTGCTACAGAGATAGAAATAGCTTCAAAGTCAAGCTGGCTGCACTTAGCCTTCTCTTTTTATGCGATCAGTTGACACCCAAAGTGCCCAGATTAAACATCTGTAACATCAAACACGTGCCGCAGAGTGTATTTCTGCAGAGGTCACCGTCAGGTGGGATATATTTGCTCGCTCATCTTCTGCGTTTTTTCTTCTTTTTGTCTGTGCAGGAAAGGGCAGCAGCTGGAGCCGTCTGAGCAGTACATCATCATCCGGCAGGAAGGAGGCCGGAGCATGCTAACCATCCGCAACATCCGGCAGGTCGACGGCGGCTCCTACACCTGCAGGGCCACCAACAAGGCGGGATCCCAGGAGAGGGAGATCTTCCTCAAAGTGTTTGGTGAGCATGTTGAAGTTGATGCTTCCTGATTCGTCAGTATTTTTGAACCGAGGAGGCCGCTCTCTTTTTTTTTTACCTGACATGAGTACATTACGTAAAGTATAAAGGAGGCTTCATAACACTTATAAACCCAAACCTCGCTCTTTTTAGGTGGCCTAAACCGGTATGACTGAGCCATAGCGTGGGCTAAGTTGCTCCACCATTATTGAAAACTATAAATCCCCCTGTTTCACTGTAAAATGAAAATGAATAAATAAAAAAAACCTCTCTCACCTCTGGTAGAAGTCAAGCCATGTAAATAGTTTTAGAAGAACATATATTCACTTTTACCGTTGGCAATCCAAAGACAACTATTCACCATTTATAGGGACTATTTCTTTAATATAGCTGGACAGATAAAACCAAAGCTATCTGCATGGATATATGTATCTCAATGTGAGTGGAAAACTTTATTTTCATTTTTTTATTTAGCTGAACTGACCTTTTTAATCTGGTTCATCCTCAAATTATAAAACAAAATAACACAAATGCTTCCGATCACTGAAGAAGTTTGTTTTCATTTTACGTGATCGGTCGTGCGGTGTTCCTCCAAAGCTTTTTAAGTGTAATGGCATTGCCTATGACAGTGAACAGTGTTTTATGCTGATCCATAAAGCTTTATTGTGAGGACCTCCACACATTCCAGTTCATAATAAAAAATAAAAAAAAACGTTTTTCAAATACCACAGATGTCCAAATAGCCCTCAGCCCACAACAATAACAACTGCATCAATATGATATATCTCTGCCGAAAGAAAAGATCTCATCTATTGCTTCATATTTCATTTACTGCTCTCCTAATAAAAAATAAAAAAATTCCATTTATATTTTCATAAACCTGCTGGCTATTCCCGCACAGATCGCTCCGATAGTGCATGTCCCGCCCGTGGAAATGTATGGAGATTTGTGCTCTTGTCATCAACATCCTTTCAAGATGTGAGCGGCGCTTGTTCTTGAAAATGCACATTTAAATGAAGGAGTTAAGTGTGCGGGGAGGAGTCGTGCTTTGGACTGTGTAAGTTAGTTTTATTACCCTTGACAGCACGGGCGGGTGGGGGGAACAGGACATTCAAGTTAAGACGAGGTGTGTGTGCAGATGTGTTCTTCTCTCAGGGCTTCACATTTCATGTCAGCCACATTTCCATTCGCTTTTTTATTTATATATATCCCAAAAAGAAAAAACACCAGCTAGCCAAATAAATTAATTCTGCGCTGTCGGCATTTAACTCATCGTATCCAATTATTGTAATGCTAATACATTGTTAAAGCTTACAGTGTTATGATCACAAATATCACAAGCTTAGACGTTAGCTCCTTTCTGTTGCTGCGTGGTTATATAGAGTGAAGGCAATATGATTTCAACCCAAAATGAGATGAAGGACATGACAAAAAAATTATATTTTCAGTTTTCAAAGCTGCAGCAGCTTCTGGGTATTCCCTTCCACAGATGGCTTTCTACACGTGGACCAATGACTACTAGTTGCCCCAATTGTGGCAATTAATTGCTTGAAGCCCTAACCCTAATAACCCTAACCCTAACACCTAATCCTATTTATTGTTTGAGTTGTGTTGATAGGTTGTACATCGGGATTATATATTATTGTAGCCCTGATTTTTATGTTTAATTTGATACCTAACATGTTTTTTTTTTGGGGGGGGAGGGATTTATACCATGATTTTTTCTTGATTTTCCTGATATAAAAGGGTCCCCCAATCGGGGGACCCTTTTATATGGCTGAAGGGTTTAATGGCTTGAAGCCGTTTCACTTGCAGAGTAGGCAGGATCAGCTGCTATCAGTCTTCAGGGATTACGTCTTTTATGGCTCCGGGTCACTTGCTACCGGAAGGAAAATTATCCCCCGTTTATACTTTTTTTGAGAAATGGCTGCGTTGCATTTCTTGGCCTGTTTTTTGGGGGATAACTTCTGGGCTATCTGGAACATCAACAGTAAATGTCAGGTTTTGTTAAAAGAGCGAGGTGTTTTCTTTCTTAACTCTCCATTAGTCAGCGGTGTTCGGCCGCCGTACGGGGAGGAACGCATCATATAAAAGGAGCAGAGATACACATCTCTCGGCAGACGGACGCCTTATCCTCTGCAGTCGGCCTCCGCTCCGTCTTTTTGACCTGCTGTCAGCAGTCTGTGAGACACAGCATCCTGTTTAGAGGCTGTTTCATTATTGAAGTTGTGGACACCTCGTGGCAGCCTCCTTTCTGTTGATGAGGAGCACATGCTTCCTCATCAACAAGCAGAGCGAGAGGAACAAAAATAAAAATAAACGGCAAAGCACGGCCTGACATGCAGTTTATAATCGAGGAGTTTGATGGTGAGGAACCCGCGGAGCTTTGAGGAGTTAAAAGAGGCATCGGGGACGACAGGAGAGAATCTATACTGACATTTACTTTGTTTATCTGTGCAGCCGAAACAACAAATGCACACACCGTATCGTTATCAGATCCAGGCGGTGCCGTATTATATTCTCTGCCATCTGTCAGTAGGAGCTTCATGTAAAGTCAAATAATGCGATAGGGGGATGCTGAAGAAAGCAGCAACGGCAATAATGGTCCACAACCAGCAAGAAATGTGAAAGTAGGCCTCACTAATTCTTTTCTTTATCCCGTCATGAGCCAACAATGAATAAACTGCTCACTCCTGTATTTATATATGTATTTATATGTCAAAAAGCTCCATCAGGTGTCATTATGTCCCTTTCTGCTCAACGCTGAGGCCATTAATGGCCTCCTCACAGGGTGAGGGCAAGACTGAGCCTCTTTCTAGTGCAAAAAAAGTGTCAGTACTGACAACATTTGCAGTTTAATTAATATAATAAAGTGTAATTATAGTTGTTAACAAATGCTGGAATAAAATACTCTTGTTTTTAATAAGTGGGTTATTAGAAAGCCTCATTTAAATGTACGCGTCAAACTGAAAAAAAAATTAAGTATACCCCAAACCTGGAAGGTCAAATTAATTCTAGATTTTTATCTTTTCAGCACACGGATGCTGTTCAGTTCTTTCCCCATTTAGAGTAGAAATGTTTTAGATAATGCGTTATTAATAATGTTCCCTGCAGAGTGGTTTTGCACCATGCTTGATAAATGAGACGTTTTCCCATTTAATATTTGCATGATGAAGGGCATCTGGGGCAAAACGGCTGCAGATAAGGCGCTGATGAAGAACCGGTTCAGACCGGTCTCAGAGTTTTCATCCGTGTGGGTCTTCTTGGAATGCGCATTATCGAGGAAACGCGTGTTTATCTGGAACACAAAAGGCACCGCGAGGTTTAATAGACGTAGACGATCGACTTGAGTGCTCGCCGCGTCTCCCTCTCTGCAGAAATCATCTTAACAAGTTGTTTAGTCTCATTAGAAGGCTTTAAAAGCAACGCGGATGCCAGTGGGTTCAGTCGTTCTCACCGCCGCTTCCTCTTGTCGTGCAGACAAAACACAATCAGGCGGATTGCTGCAATATTATGGATCCGGATTCTCGAATTGAGCTAATTTGTTTTATAAACAAGTGTAATTATCCATTTGTATTGGCAAATTAGTTTGACTTGTCTTTGCAAAAACAGATTTTATGACTCACTTGTAGGCTGAAGAACTTTGTAGGGTCGTTTTGAGGCATAGGACTTAACATAATTAATATTTATGTTCATTCCTATCGGGTGTGGAACCATTTACAGTTAAAACGATTAGGGAGGGAATAGGTTACACAGTTGTGTATATAAGGTAAGGCTCTATTCTGAGAACATTGATCTATCACTGAAGGTCCCTGCAGGTATAGTGTGCGTGTGTTTGTTTGTGTGACCCTATGTTTCGACAAGCTCCCCAAAATCCCGAGAGACGGCTCGTCCACCTCCAGCTGGAAGCCACGGGAAATTGCCAAACACTCTGCAGATCCCTCCTGGGCGGCGGTAAAAGCCTCCAGTACAGTAGTCACTATTTTCCGTTCACTACTCTTTTCCTTTTTGGATTTTATGCCATGCTACTTTGTAAGCACCCTGTTAAGGATTTAAGTGCAGTGTGTGTGTGTGTGTGCGTGTGTGTGTGTGTGCGTGTGTTTGCAATCCATGATTCATGTGCCATGCTCCGTGGCCTTGCCATGCTCGGGGTTTCAGGGCTGGCTTTATCAGGAGGAGGAGAGCAGGGAGCAGCTCCCAGCGGCACGCTTTGCAGCACTTATCGTGGCGCTCGCTCAGCGTCAGAATTCTCCACGGTGCCGGAGAGGCATCCTTCCAGACTAAAATCTATATCTATTTAAAACAAACTCACCAAAAAAAGGTGGACACGCACAGAGAAGAAGAGGCAGGATTTGATCTGCTTTTTTTTTTTTCGCTTTCAAACTTTCGCAAAGTCACTTTTTGGTTCGTCACCTGGGCCAAGAAGTGTGCACAAAATAGGCCGGAGGGCGAGCTTCCCCGCTCCGCCAGAACTGTGGAGTGTGTAAATGATCTTGGCCCAGACTGTCAGTGCCAAAGTCATGCATTAGCCCTGTGTTTAAACCCCCGTGGTACAGCCTTCATCTCCCCTCCCTTATGAGTCACATCTTTGACAGTTTCTCCTTACACAGCCTTTCAATCCATTCTTCTTCACTTATCTCACTTTATTTCTCTTTTTCACTCCCTTCTCTCCCACCCTTCCAGTCCAGCCCCATATCATCCAGCTGAAGAATGTGACCGCCGTAGAGGGCAGCGCCGCCATGATCTCCTGCGTGGCCGAGGGCGAGCCTCTGCCCGACATCTCCTGGAGGAGAGCCAGCGACGGCCAGACCTTCGTGGATGGAGACAAGGTAGAGACTGCCAGAAAGTCCATCTGGCTCTGTGTGGATGCTGGCTATAACTGTACACACACACACACACACACACACACACAAAGGATGCATATCATAATGAATATACATTGGGCATATTGACGGAAGGAAAACAAATGTATGTATTCAGAATATTTGTGTGCACATGTCGGTGGCATTTACTTCTGCTAACTAGCTAACCAGCTAACCAGCTAACCAAAGAACCAGCTAACCAGCTAACTAGCTAACAAACGAACCAGCTAACCAACGAACCAGCTAACTAGCTAACTAGCTAACCAGCGCGCCCCTCGTACGCCACTGTCGAGACCAGTTTTACTTTTTTTTGAAAGTTTGTGTATTTGATTAAATCCAAAAGTGGGAGAAGCAGAACAACTTTTGTCTCGTCCTGCCCACGACGTCTAAATTATACGATGACGATGCGCTTTGCATAGACTGAAATGTGTCTTTAAATATTCCATTACTCCCTCGTGGAAACCTCGCATTTGCCAAATGTCAACTTCAAATGACTTTGAAATGCAACCCCGTTTTCATCTGTCGCCGTTGACGTTCACTAATGAGGTTTTAAAAAGGTTTCGCTGAAACAAAGGTGTCCTAAAACCGCCTCAGAAGTTAAAGCTTAATAAACGACTAAAACGAGGGTTGCAACGTGTCCGTGCAGCAAAAGCAATAGAAGACAGTACAAGTACACGAGAGGTGTTTCTCTTCTGTTTCCATTCTCATGGTGACCGTTAAAATGTCACATTTTGCGGAGAGAAAATTGGACTGTTTGAGCTTAGGCTGAGTGTGAAAAAGAAATAGCCCACATTAACAGGTAAGTACTTGTATATGTCCTCGTAAAAAAAGTAAAAGCAGATATAATCATTCCCATCTGCCGTACATGAAATGTTGCAATTGCAGTCCTTTATTGCTGGCAGTGCTGCTCAAGGCCGGTCTGAAGGCAGATGTTTACCTCCAAGTGCTGATAATTGATTGTCGGCTTTGCTTTTAACATCAAGATGTGAAGCTCGTGTTATGTACAGGCAGCTAAATGCGTACTAGTACAGTACGTCTGCTTCTCCACACCATTCAAATCCTTCAAAGACTCTTTTAATATCAAAGCCTCACTCAAATAATACCGTCACCTTGGCCCGTGTTTTTTTTACAGGGCGTGTTCAAATCTCTCGACTTTGCTGAGATTATTATCTCAAGGGAAATCAGCAGACACATTTATTTTGATTAGCTCTCAGCACAAAGAAGCAGCAAGAACCTTGAAGTTTTCAGGGCAAACGTTAATACTTTCAATTTACTCTTTGGTTTCCACCTGTCTTTGGACTCGGCGACATTTATGTAGTCCGACTAAACCGATAGAAAAGACACTAAGCTGCTGTTGTGTGTTTTTCCTCTCCGAGGCCATCATTCACTCCCTCCATGAGAACCGCCTCACAAATCAGGACTTGAATGAGCCGCGGCCACATTTTCTTGGGAACGTAATTATTCTTGAACGAACTGCCATCAATGTCAAAACCATATGCATCCCCCCCCCCCCCCCCCGTCGTCACATCCCTTGGCAAGAGACTGAGGCTTTCACAGAGGGAGAAAAAAAAGAAAAGAAAGAAGCAAAGATGGCAGCCCCGTTCTTTTGCTCAGGCAAAAAAGGTCACGGCGGAGATAAATGAATGTGTGCATTGGCTCGAATCGCTCGGGTTGATAAATCACAGCCGAAAATGAGAGTAAGTGCTTCTCTTCCCACAGCAAATGTAATTATGGAGATGCGTACTGCAAACCAAAACACCTAAACATGCGCAAAGACAAACAGGGCGCGAGGCGTGATGGATGGCCGCAGTCATTTGGGTTTAAGGCAGGATGTTCCTCTCTCAATTTGCTCTCCAATCTGCATACCCAGTCTGCACACACTCCTCTCTTGTTGAGAGACATTAAGCGTCAGAGAGCTTAGTTTTACTCACAGCTTCCATTCTCCTCATCCTTTTGCCGAATAACTCCTTGACCCCCTCGGTAAGAGAACATAATGGGATGCAGTTCCTGGGATTTAATTACGAGCCCGAGGAAAGGATTTGAGTCGGGGTATTGGTTTGCTCATGAGCAAAGTTAGCCTCTGTTCTACTCGTTCACAGCGTCACAGCTGAAGAGCTACTTCACCCACTGATTGTCAGTTAGCCGTTAACGTCAGCGGGTGAGCGCTCACTTCTGCTGAAGGCAGAGAGAACGTGCAGAACTTGCTATTTAATCGCAAAAATGTGCAACGTGTATGAAGATATGTGCACACACAGTAGTGCACGTCAGTGCCGAGTCAAAGTGAAAATACAATTCTGCAAAAGTCTGCAAAGTGTCACTCTGTCATTGTCACAGGGACGAGGTGGCGCGGTAATCACTGTGGTGCGACTCCGAATCGCCCCGCGTTCGGCGCCAACGCCAAACCGTTTGGCTCGGCGCCGCTCGCCGGAATTAGACCACAGTGTGTTTCCAGCCTCGCTGACATTTACAGCTGACATTTTTAATGTCTGAAAACACTCCAGCATTCGGGGGACGGAAAATAACACGGGGACAGTCGCCCAAGAATCCCGCGCGAGAGATCGCGTCCGAGATCCAGCTCTGAGGCGTTAAGGATCAGATTTGGGACGGGCCTTCATGTCATATCACTCATCTCATATTTCTCCGCTTCCTCTTTTCCCTCAACTTCCACGTTTCGCTGCCTTCCACCACTTCCCGTTAGCGGTATGTGTGTGAGCAGATACATTATGTTGTGTAGTCGACGGGTGTGCGCGTGACTCGGCGTTGTGTTCACGTCTGGCCGCCTGCCTCCTCGTTGGACTGCATATCAAACAGGCTGCGCTTTAGGGGCTGAGTTTGTCCCGAGACAGACCCCGTCAGCTGGGCGTGGGGATGGGGAGGTTAGCGAGTAATTTCCTGACTCAGAAGCTCCCTCCTGGAAGATTTCCTCTCCTCCTCATCCTCCCATTCCTCAACACATTCCTATTCAACACACGCTCTCCCGATTCCCATTGACCTCAGCCGGCGCGGCAAACAAGCAAAGTGTGCAGTGGCAGCGCAAAGAGACCGGCACCGAGCCGCTCCACCTCATTGGTTGACGGTAGTGCAGCGATAGGAGCAAAGATAAGCCATTCAGAGCGGGATAATGCCGGAGCGGTCCGCGAGCGACAACATAAAGAGTGATTCAGAAAAGGGGGGCCTCAAGGCCGAGGCTCATGAGGCTTAGACACATAATGAGTATTAGCAGAGGCATGGGGGCATTAGAAGGGTCCCGGTGTGTGCATTGATTTACTGTGGGAATCCATGGCGGTGTGCAGAATGTGCACGCACGCTTACGCCAAAGACTCGCTCATGAATATGCAAATGCACAAAACGTAGATGGGACGTGACCATATATGCACACATGCAAATGTGCAGACACGACACTCTGGGCGTCACAGAGGAAGAGACGGGCAACAACTTACTCCTGCACAGCGCCAGCCTTTATGCTAAGCATCGAGTCAGACCAGAAGGTTGATAGAGACAAACTGGTCATTACAGTTTGTCCTGTAGGACATGAAGGCAGCATTACCCATCCTTCCTAGGGGGGGGGGGGAATTAAAATCATTCGGAAGTGATATTACAGATTTCCTGCAGCATTTCGTTGCATATCCTGTATATACAGTACGATGCCACACAAATGCATTTTGGGATATCCCTTTGCTCTCAGCTTTTCTTTTCTTTTAGTTCTAATTCCTTTGTTAAGAACAGACTCACAATACTAATGTGATTGCCATCCTGCATTAACTCTCGGGCCTTGAGCTGAATAACTTCCCTTCTATTTTTACTCTATTTAAAGCTGTTTATCCCAGTTGAGTTAATTGGACTAATTAGAAGGCAACAGTGTGGGAAAAGCCCTGATTGTGATAAACAAATTGTACACACACCTTTTGTATGTTTTATCGTTTCATAGCCACAAGACCTCTGAGAAGTGTGTGTCCACTCCTTGAGTCAAGTGCAGAAATGTCCACGTCAGCATCAGGACCATTATCCAAACTGGTCCATTTCAGCATCACTTAGCAATACACTCCTGATATGTTGCTGCCAGCGACACAACGATTTTATTTATTTTTTTGCTACAAAGGCTTCAAGAGCTCAGGATAGCTTTGCCACTCTAATGTATGCCATGTACCGTTTGGTCGAGTACTTACATTGAAAACAGCACTCGGCGCTCTCCTACTCTATGAATAAGAAGAAGAATAAACTGTGTTTCCTATTCAGAAAGAGAACGTCGAGACGACTTGATGAAACACTGTCGCAAACAGAAGCCTTTATGTTCGTGTTCATCACTGAAATGACGCCGATTTTGGGGGGTTTTCTACTCAACGTGAACAGTAATTAAACGTGTGTTTTGATTACAAGCGCCGTTGTTTGGAGCTCCTAAACGCACCGTGGGCAGGACCTCTGAAAAGTAGTTTCTCTGGGGTGACGAAGGTTATCTGTTGGGTAACCCGTCTGGAGGCTGGCCGCCGAATAGTGTCTGCAAACACGGATGCTCCTGGGCTGTTTTTTTTTCTCATTAGAGCGAATGTCGATTACTGGAATGATAGCCTCGTCTGCTGTAATTGACCCGTTGCTTCAAATTGATACCATCTGTCTTCATACGGATGTAATGACCTTGTAATAAATCGACAGTTTATTGCATTAACCCCGACTCCGCGTGACGAGGGAGGGTCGGAATGGATCAAGGGGGCTGACGTTGGGTCGTTCAAAGTTGGGACGGCGAACTTTCTGCAAATGGCTCGGCGTGTGGCGTTAGCACAGAATATAGCATCGCAAATGAGTCGCCTTATTAAATGTAATAACTATAATCTTCTGTCTCCAAATGTTGTGTTTGTGTTTTTATTTGTCAACCAAACCACTTATTAAGGGCAGTAACTGTGGGGAAATTACAGGGATGCCACACAGCAGTAATGTCTTGACCTTCTCTTGCTTGATAGCGTAACACATGGACATAACAATAAGTCGTCTGTGTGTGTGTGTGTGTGTGTGTGTGTGTGTGTTCGCGTCCTCAGAGTCAGGACGGACGCTTCGAAGTCCGCGGCCGCCACGGGAAGTCGGTGTTGACCATCAGCGGCGTGCGGCTCACGGACCTGGGCCGGTTTGACTGCGAGGCCCTGAGCAGGATCGGAGGTCATCAGAAGAGCATGTTCCTGGACATCGAGTGTGAGTATGCTCCACGCACACGCACACGCACACGCACACGCACACGGGTGTCTCCGATCATTCCTGTGTGGATCCGAACTATCTGGCAACTTGATTTATTTCTGGAAAAAGGCAAATAACTGCATTTGTTATCAATTAATTAGGTCCAAAAAAAAAAAGATCTGAGGGAGGAAAGTCCTATTTTTCACTGTCAAAGAACAAAAAAGAAACACAATTTTTGCCAAAGTTCTGCTCATAAATATTTTTCTTGTAAAAGTTCGACTTCAATCTTGAGTTTTTTCCAGGAATATTCTCTTCCCACGCTTTGTATTATTGTACCTGCAATGTCAGTGTCGCACTGTGCGCTTACATATCATTTACAGAATAAAAAGAACATTTCTTCAGATGAGCACAGGAAATAGCATCTTCAAGTTCAGCGAGTAGATGTCAGTGCTTGTTATGTATTGCAAGGTGAAATGTTCAAACAATTAGACGCGTAACGCTGTCTTTGGGCAAAATAAATAAGAGCGTAATTTACGGGCCCCCGGTGGCCTGACATAACCCCGCCAACTCCTCCGCACTCTGCGTTTCCATTAGCGCTATCAGATCCCTCATGTGGGAATGAAACACATTTAAGCAGTGGAATAAAGCAACGTGGAAGGAAACACGTGCGGCCCTGCAGTCTTGTTCCGAGTTCAAAAGTTCAGCCGTTCTTAGTTCTAATAATTCTTCTCTCACCGCGGCTTTTGTTCTTTTCTGAAGATCGTTATGTTATCATAAACAACAACGCACGCCCTCACCACACACGCAGCCTTCAGAAGGGGTTAATTACTGAGAGGATGCATGCGTCGCCTTTCGTTTCCTCCCCGCTGACAGCTCCCCTACTTCCCCGTGAGCGCACCCATCGCTCAGCGCGGGTTGTTTGGGGCCGGCTATCCGCTGCTTAATGAGCTCTGAAGTAAAGATCTCCATTTTGGCCTCGGAATTATTAGGTTCATTATGAGAACGGCTGTGTTGCCTCGAGGAAACCAATGGAACGTTTTTGTTTTTTTTTGGGGGGGGGAGCGTTATTTCCACCTTGAAGCTCGGAGGAACAACAATGACATCTTTGTTGTCATGTGGAAAACAATTTCCTCCTCTGGCTGCGGTGACTTTAAGGTTCATGGATTCCCCGTTTTGCATAGTTGTGGAAAAGTTGACATTTCAGGAAAAATAGTTTAATGAAATCGTCGTGGAGAAAGGAAAAAAACAAACATACATGCACGCACCCGCTCTCCCACCTCGAAGCAAAGTTGCTGTCACAAGCTGACAACTCGCTCTGCAGAAAGACAGCCTGAGCCAGCCGTTGCCACCGAACTAATGAACTCATTTACTAAGTCACTGCAGGCTGCGGGGGGATAACGCGTCCTCGGCTGTGACAGAGAGCCGGGCATCAATCTCTTTAATGGAATCCTGCGAGCGAGCGCACAACAACCGCAATGCCTCTCCGACTGGGCCGAAAGAAATGCGCCCGACCGAGCCCGCCGCTATCGCAATAGTCCATTACTGCCCGAGCTTCTGTGGTCGCATCCTTTATTTTTTATTCTCGGGGAGATGATCATAGCGGAGATGCCCCCTCCAGCACGCGGTGGCTTCAATTAAGTTTTAAGTCAGAGGGAGTTTGGGAAGCCGACATGGAATGCTTTTTTTCTCCTCCCTTTGAGGAATTTGTGGGTTAAGCCTCGGCAAGTCATTTGATGTCTTTGATCACGCAGCACAGCTTCTCACCTTTTTGATTTGAGTTTTTTTAATTGGCTGCCACAAATTCCTGGCACACCAGCAATTACTCTTTTAGCAATTTAAGTCTTGGTTTAGCGCAAAAAAAAAAGAGTGTGAGAGATATTATCTCCTTTTTTTTTTTTTTTACAGATATACCAAAGTTCCTGACCAACCAGAGCATCTTCTACTCGTGGGAGGGGAACCCGGTGAACATAAGCTGCGATGTGATGTCCAACCCGCCCGCCACCATGCTGTGGAGGAGAGAGCGCTTCACCATCTCCGCCGAGGGATCCGCCAACACGCGGGTGCACAGCGCCGACGGCAAGTCCGTGCTGGAGGTGGGTCCGAGTCCAGGACTGCAAATGACCTTTTAGTGCCGAAATCTGGCCGTTTAGCTGCAGGCGAAACAACGGAAAAGACCGGAGACAAACTGTGATTCGAGGCTCTAGCGAGCTCCGGTATCTGGGAAGCATTTCAGAGATGGAGAGAAGATGTTCCGAGTAATTTAGCCTTCTGCCAACCTTATCCGCGGTCGTAAGCCTTTGGCTATGATTAGCAGGAGCGAAATTAATAGCAGCATCTCTGAAACGCTTTGCCGATATTGTAGGACTGTCCGCCTCCCCTTTTTTTGGGTTGCTATGCACTTGGAGGCAGATGTAGCCAATGCTGGAATAGCAACTGCTGCAGGATAACACCCAAAGATGTAAACGCCCTCAGCTTCTCTTTACTATGCACGCTGAGGTTCTGTCAGCTGTGTAAACATCTATCATGCAGGGGTCCCGTTGGTAAACGTTTGGTACATTTTCATTGGACACACAGTCATGTGACCCATGTGAAACTATTGACAGGTGCGGCGTTAAATGGGATTTTTCTCTTCTGTGAGCATCACAAAAGAAATCCATTCCCCTCCATTGTGCAGGGATGGAAACAAATATCTCATAACCACGGACAATGCAAATCCAAACTCGACATTATGATTTGTTTCTGCTTCTAGGTGACTCCAATGTCCGACAGGGACTTCGGCCGCTACAACTGCACGGCCAGGAACAACATCGGGGTTCGATACCAGGAGTTCATTCTGGCCCAGGCAGGTGAGTGTGCAGGATGGCCACTATTGTGTGGCCCCTTTTCCTCATCTAATAAGATTGGTGGCTTCATTTAAAGTCCAGAATGTGTGTGGTCAGGGATCCCACACCTTTTTTTGAATCACTGCTCTCATAATATCTCTGACTGTTTAACCCTCTACCGCTCTACTAATGGTAATAGCTTTATTTGCAATTCTCAGGAAGATAAATTCCACGACTACTCGCAACCTCTATTCAGCCTCGCCTAATCTCAAATAGTGCCAGCTGATTTACCATACCCCTCGCTATTTACTGAAGTACCCCCTAATTTACGGTAGCGCAGGCTAATACACAGCAGTGCAGTCCAATTATCTTTAGTGCAGATTGAATTGCTCTAGCAACGGAGGAAAGTCGTGAGCAAAAAAGGCTGACCTAATATATGTAGTCTTGCAGGAAACATTGTGTTTTGGAAGTTTTTCTGACACAATTTTGCAGAAATCCACACACACAGGGAAACACACACACACACGTAGTTTAAGTGTAAAGAAATGATGACTTCTTGCAGTTTCCACTGGAGATTACAGAGTAAAGAAACACTTTTCTTCATGTTGCACTGATGCTTCCAAAGTGATAGAATCACTGTGTGTTGGTTTGCGGCTGTAATAAGTCCGACACCTCAAACTGACCTAAATTGTGTTGGATTGCTTTCATGGTTTCCAGGTATTATAGCCATGATGACTTCCAATGCTGCACTGTGTGCCTTCTACAACTAAATATAGACGGCACACAGTGCAGCAAAATGCATTCATCTTCAGTGAGAAAATGCATTCATTGTCATCATTGTCCAAAGGTCAAAGTCTATGCATGCTTTGAAATAGCAAAATAGTTCTGAAGCTGTGACCCGTTTCATCATTTTTCCTTTTCAGACGTTCCTTCAAATCCGTACTCGGTGCGCCTCTCGGCCGTTTCCCAGCGCCTGGCGACCGTCGCCTTCATGAAGCCCGACTCGCATGGCGGCGTCCCCATCAGCTACTACCTGGTCCAGTACAAGGAGGTCGGCTCGCAGGAATGGAGTTACGTCAAGTCCCACAGCATCCAGAGTGAGTGGGGATCATATTCATGTTATAACCTAAAGACCTTTGCAGCTGAATATGTATGTATTTTCTCACGTTATCCACGTTTAAAAGCGTTTAATGCAGTCCATGCAGTCCTTTACATTACTGCTATTTAGCCTCAATTTAGTAGATTCTTGACACTGGCTTGAGCTGAGCATTTTGGTCAAAGTTCAAGGTCACAAAGTTCAGACTTTCCAAATCACTCTGCATGTAAATGTACACTACTTTCTTCTGAAGACATAGTCCCTATGAACTTATTATTTTAAACCAACTGTATACGTAAAATGCACCCATTCCCATCTTAAAACAATTCTACAATGGGTCCTTCACTTTTGAGAAACAAGAATATTTAGAAATTCAAAAGTTCAAAACTTCCACTTCCCAGCGAGGTCCTGCCTCGACATGGCAGATTAGCATCCCACCAGATCGAACACCAATCACACGCCAGTAGAGTAGTATCCCATGATCCGCCATGCGACCCTTCAAAGCCTCGGCCCTGAGAGGTTGTCGGAGGTCTTGACGGACCTTGAACCCCTCATGGGTGAGAGTGCCATAGCCCGGCGCCTCCTCTTCGTATGCTTTACGACTTTAAATTGATTCCTGAGCCCGCTGTTGGCGAGTACACCATGAGGTGAAGGATGGATGGATGGATGGATGGATGGATGGATGGATGGATGGATGGGAAGGTAGAGGACTAACGGTTGTTTGATAAGCAGCACAGACAAGCCTGAAGGGCTTATCGCTAATATCCCTCATTTCAGAGTCAATTACAATATGTAGATGCAGTGAGGTGAATACTAAACCACAGGTAGCACTTTTAACAGTAAAGAAGAAGAAAAAAAGAGGAAGTAGAGCAGAACTGGACCAAAAAAGTTCTTAATTTGCTGCCTGTTTATTTAAATCTTTCTGTATATTCACATTTTTTAAATGGAGTATTGAAATAGTGACTAATTACAAAGCAGTAAGTGGCATCATAGAGTCATAGAAGCCACTTCAGATACCCTCAGCAGAAAATCATTACACAATATAATGAGATGCTTGGACTTGTTTCATTTGAATGCTTTTGCCCAAATTGAAATGTCTGCTTATAGCCTGGTAAGTAACCTAGCACCGCTGCAAATTGCAGAATTTGTTTTCAGTTCCAGGACTAAAGAACTGCAAAAGCACCTATTACCATTCAAGTGTTTAATTTGTGCAGACTGAGAAAAACAACAACTTTTTACTCAAGCTCATTACACTGCCGGCTCTCTGCTGCCATTCTGAGTGGTGAAGGTTATGTAAATAGACTCTAGTAATGGGAATCTGCAATGCGGTGCGATAATGAGACTTCCTGTTTTCTTCAATAATCAATATAGGTCACCGTATGAATGCAGCAGAATCCGCTATAGTTCTTATAGTCTTTATGCAGAACATGGTGAAAAGTAAGTAAGTAGCCCAGAACAATGAGTTTGTGCAAATGTGGGCCAATGAAAAAAAAAAAGACTGTAGCCAATGCCACATATTTAATACAAGACTGTGGAGCTCCTCCGCTCTGTTTCAGTGGCGTGGACAGCGCCGCACCGGCACAACAACAAGGAACTCACAGTAATTATTGTTGATTGTATAACTTTTCATTATTTAAAAGGCTTTTTGGGGATTTTTGAATATATATATTTGGGGGAAAAGTATTCAGGTCAGTCAAAAGCATGTGGATACTCAAATATCTCATTATGTGATCGTTAAAACGCTCATTAAGGCGTCGGGATCAGACAGTTCACCCCAGTGGTGGCGGAGGTGTTTGACTAAACCGGGAAACCCATTTCTTTGTGGAACAAATTGGCGGCACTAGTCCTCACAAACTCACCCGCAGACCGCCATCCAACCTCTGCGTTTTGTTTTTAATGACGCACTCCGCTAGCTACCTGATTGATGGTCGACCACATTTCCAGGTGACATGAACTCTGGTCCCGTCTCTCTCTCCAGCGACCGTGGTGCTGACGGCGTTGGAGCCCAACACGACGTACGAGGTCCGAGTGGCAGCTGTCAACGGGAAAGGTCGGGGAGAGTTCAGCCACACGGAGAACTTCCAGACTATTCCCATCCGTGAGTCCGCCGTCCTCGGTTCCTCCCCACACACGCTGCTCGTTCCCTGTCACATCCTTCATAATAAGAGCTTCAGAAGATGCTGCGATGTGCCCCAAAAGGGATCCTCAGAACGATCCTAACAGCCACTTCCATATGTCCCCGGTCGTAATCACTTTTAATCATCTCCACAATGGCTTTATAGCAATTGGACCGGGTTTATTGTTCATTATCGGCACATCGCTATGCCGGTGATCAGCATGGTGTCGTATGTTTTATGAAATGGGACGGGAAGCGCACATAAAACCGCCATGAAAATGTATGCGGATTAATATGAGAGAGATATTTGTGTGCCCTGATTTCATAAAATGAAATACAGTATGTGAAAGAAATGCAAAATATATTAAAAGTAGCAGCACCTCAGTGAAATGAGTCTGGCATAACATTTGAAATAGTTACAACCGCCTCATATTTCAGTGATATGAATCCAGATTATTGGAGGTTGGAAAAGATCCCCTCAAATCTGTGTCTTGACGTAAAAGCGCTGCGTTAAATAAAATAATATACTGCAGGGGTTTTTATGATAAGCATTTTATTTATTCTGGCATCCTGGCACAGCAGGATTGCAGTAAATCTCGACGAGGCCATAGAAAAGTATTTCCACCGTTAATATCAAACAGCATCTACTGAGAATGAAAGTTGAAAAGAAGACCCAATTAGCAAAATACAGTGAATAATAGCAACCTCCAGTCAACATTAGTTATAGCCAGGTAGTGGGAGTTGCCTCGTAATATGAATTTAATTTGTCTTCAAACCTTCTCTCTCCTTGTACTGCATCCGTATCGCATATCTCACATTGCCACCTGCACGCACACACACACCCTCCCGCAGAACAAACACACAAAGATGGATTGTTTCACATCTCCTCCTCGTGTCTCCCGCAGGAGAGCCGAGTCCGCCGGCGGTCCACGGGCAGAGAGGAATGGGCAAGGCCTACAGGCTGGGTCTGGTCAAGCAGGACGACGGAGGGATGCCCATCGTGGAGTATATAGTCAAGTACAAGACGGTGAGTATGTCCAACATGGAGGCCTGTGACCAGTCTACATAACTCCCAAGACCAGTTTGAGTTGATGTAGATACGGAGACGTCCATAATTCAAAATGTCCCCCGACACTGAATACAATTTTCTGCTAGTTACTGCATTAACAAAATGAGGACCATCCAACTTAGAGGAAGGTTTTGTCTTGAAGTTTGAAATGTGCACACGGCTCCGAATGACCTCTTTCTCTGTGTTTGACACTGTAGCGATGGAGAATGTGACAACGGGGATCCATTGAGTTTAGCAAACTGAATAATGTTCGCCTTGAGAATCGCCGATGTTTCTGTCTTAATCCACGTTTTAAAAGAGTACGCACAAGCTGTCGGAGTTCACTCGTCCGTTTCGGTGTTTTGTTGCGTGAAAAAGCAGCTTAAACATACGAGATAAGGCGAGCGGCGGGCGGTAAGCGGAATCGAATAGATGGCACCCGCACAAAAAAACTCTCGACGGGACTAAGTGGATTTGAGGAGTGACGGCAAGTTTAAACTGGCGGCGGCGGATGAAAGCGCGGCGCGGAAAAGAAGGTCAGGAGGTCTCAGCGAGGCCGGTGGAGGCCGAGCCAGAGCCAGAGCGTCACACCCGAGGAATCACACGCCGTGGTCTGGCACCCGGAAACGGAGCGGCACGCATGAAGGATGGAGGCAGATTAGACTTGAACACACACACACACACACACACACACACACACAGACACCCGTCATATTCACCTGGCAATCCAGACAAACGTTAAATACAGTCTCTGTCCTCGAAAACATCGGGAGGAAGTGATGTCAAGGGGGTGAGAATGGTGAGCACACAGTAGATCTGGCACATTAGCGTTTGGCCGCACTCTTCAGGAAGGAAGGAAGGGGAGAAAGAGAAAAAGCTGAAGCCACAAAGGAACAGAAAGATATCCGGGAACCTGTGTGAACTTGATTAAAAACAGAGGATTACCTTTTTTCTTTTCTTTTTGAAAGCTATTCAAGCGCGTCCGCAACTGCAACTCCATTTCTTAAAAAAAAAACACACAAATGGTGAACCTTGTTAAAGCACTTCCTCTGCTCTCCTTTGATGCTCGCAAACATAAATACAATGAAACATTGATTAAAGGTGTAATTTATTCAAGCGTGCCGAGGCATTTCTTTTACATGTCCCCCTCCTCTATCCTCCCCCTCCCCCCCCCCCCACCCCTGTCCCCTCAGGATAAGGAGGAGCAGTGGATGACCAAGCTGGTGCCGGGAGCCAATGATTTTGCGATGCTGCAGCCGCTGCAGTGGAACACGAGATATGAAGTGGAAATCACGGCGCGCAACGTCAAGGGCCTGTCGGAGCCCACCTTCTACCAGTTCTTCATGCCACAGAAACCCGACATTACAGGTAAAAGCGGGAGAAAAAGCCAGCTTTGACTTATAATTTGCCTTTCTAATGCATCCACTTTTCCTCTACTTGCCTTTTGAAAGCCCCCGAGAACATTGCTGAACTCGTTGTGTTAAGCGGCGTGTTGTTCCTTGTCAAGAGCGATAGCGCTTGCCGATAACAAAAGCAAAAGAGCAAGATGTACCAGTCGAGATAAAGCCTCAAAGCGCGGCAGAGCTCATCGGCGCGTTGCTTTCTGGACACATTGAGGCTGCTGTCGGTGCAGAAATCGATGCTGCAATGGGTTTCTCCCTGTATGACTGTTGAACGGCGTTTCAGCCCGAGAGACCGGAATGAAGCGTTTTTCCTCAAAAGCTGCAAAACGTCATTGCAGCCGCGCTAAAAGAAAACTAGTTATCCGCAAGGTCAAGTCAAAGTGAACAACCCGAGCAACGCGATTTGACTCGCTGTCTGAAAGTACCGCAATAACATATTAAAGCCACAGAGCTGCTCTCGGACACGTCCTTGGTTGCAGCATCTAATCTTGTGGTTGGTCCTCGTTGCGTTTTCACCACAAAGCGGATCTGGACTCTCCCGTGAAGGTCGTGTGTAAACGTCCACGCTCGGGATCCGCTCACACCTGTTCAAACAAACGGTGCAATCACGCCGAAGTTCCCTCCAAAGAAACCCAAACAGACGGAGCATGAAAACGCCCTCGGGCTGCAGCTTTCTTCATTAAAATAGCATTCTCGATCTTCACATTGTGCTTCCTCCCGCGTGGCTCGTGCGGCTCCTTCCCCTCGTTTGAAAGACCAACAACGAGCAGACGGTCAAATCGCTCCCAACACAAACACGGACGCCTCTTTTTCAAGGGACTCGTGCCGAGGTAATGCCTCTGCGCTCGTGGAGCCCTGTGCCTAATGTTCTGGAGAAGAAGAAACAAAGCCCGGGTGTGCAGGAAGCGTTTCTCCTTTCCCCGGCCTCTCCGGGCCATTTGGGCTAACGTGTGCGCAGGAACGCAAACAGAGGCTTTTGAAACGTGCAGCATGGTTAAAGGCACACACAATGGAGAAAAAAGACACACAAAAACACACAAAAAGGAAGGCTGTCTGCGGTGTTTGCTCCTCTCTAAACAGCTTGTGAGAGTGTGCAGCTTTTTAAAAAGCGGCGAGCGTCAGGCGGGTCATTTGGACCGGCTGTCCCCTCTTGTTAGCTAACGGTGGCGCGTCGCGGGAAAGAGAGAAGAGAACGGGAGGGAAAGCGTTTTTTCCTCTTAAGAGGAGCTTTTCGGCCGTGAAGGCGACAGAGTCTAAATCTGTCGGAGCCACTGGCTCGTTTCCTCAAACTTCCTCCCAACTTTTCCGTCTCACGCGGGACGACTGCAATTACTCCTTTTTCCAAACCGCCGCCCCAAATCCCACGGCCCGACACCGGTTCACACTTTCAACATGGCAGATTACGTCCACGGCGTTTTCATTTCGCAAAAGGCGGCGATCTTAGTGTTTTGCCGTCTAAAACGACAACAGTTTATTTATATAATCTTGGAAAGTTGAGCAGGTTAAACAGAGAAGAATCACTCGCGTTTTCCCGCTCCGCTGAATCAAATTGGATATCGAGGAAGTCTGGCGAGCTCAATCAACAATATTAGACGTGAGATACGTGCCAATCCCAACGTCAGCGGTCTGTCTTTCCACTTCTTTACCCTCCCACACACTGTAATCACACTCAATGAAAGAAACCTCTCCTTGTTTTAGTTTTTTTCTCGACACAGAAAATATATCCACACCACATCGGTGTATTTATACTCCCTCTATGTATTATGCATCCTGCACGTTATTGAATCTGCACTTTCCTTTTTGTGGGCTGGACAACCTTCCTCCCTCTTCTGCTCACAGAGAATCCTTTAAGAAAAATGCCATTGATTGCAACACTGCCCTTGGTTCCTTTTCAATTTGCTCTTCTTCCTTGGTGCCTTTTTTCTTCTTCTTCTTCTTCTTCTTCTTCTTCTTCTTCTTCTTCTTCTTCTTCGTCCCTCTTTTCAAATCAAAGTTTCCTTTTCACCTCCTAAATCACCGCTCTGTCCTTCTGCCCCTTTTCTCAATTACAACCCCGTGTCTCCGGCGCCGCATGTTCTGCCGCGTCGACCCTTTTACGTCGCTCCGATTTTTTCGTCTTGGGATTTCCTTCCAACATTGTCACCGTGACACCATTATGGTCGGACTGGGGCTTTGCCATTAAGCAACGTTGGCAACCGCCCTAATGGCTGCTAGAGCTGATGGCCGTAGCATGAAGCCGTATTGTTAAATTATTAGGACGCTCCGGTGCTTAGTGTTAAGGAATATTGAGGATAATCATGAAGAGGAAACCTTGAAAGGTTCACAGCGGCATAAAGAGCTCATCGCCTGTTGTCTACTGAGACACTGGGACCCCAGTAATGGAAGAACTGGGAATGACAACAGGTGGATTTACAGTTTTTACGACTGGGTAGTTCAAACTATAATAATCAATAATGTTGTATAAAGTATAAAGTAGCATAAGCTCTTCCGGAAGCAGAGGAAAAAACTGGTCTTTAATACCGGTTGTGGAAGATAAAGTGTACTTCATTCCAGTAACGAGGTACTTGTACTTTACTTGAATATAAAACTTAATTTGTCTCATCTTCCGTCCGTTGTTTTTTATTTATCTGACGGCTTGTCGCTGGTCACGTATGATCAAATCAAATACCCTCTGGTGATAATCACGTCTATTTAGGTCAAATTGATCGCAATAGGCGGATTATCATTATGCATTTTCTTTTTTTTCTTCATGCAGATTTCCGTCCATATCCAATGAATACGAAGTGATGAAACGAACCGCTTTTGCTTTTTTTGCTGCATTATACTGTCTGTTCCCAGCTCTGGTCTCAAGACACAGTACGTAATACTCATACCACTTCTTGCAGGGGCAGTTTTACTCGAGCACTCCTCCTGACGACGTCCTCAATCCGGGAACAAGTGGGACCGAGTCCTGGTTCAGTCCGCTGTGTTGTGGCTGCTGGATGTTTCTTGGCAGTGAACACCAAAAAAAATCTTGATTTAAACAGGCGTCATAGTGTCGGAGGAGCGTTGCAATAATTTCCATCAAAGCACTTGAAGGAATAATGTAAAAGAGTGGAACTTTTCCTGGAAGCGATGCCAGCAAATCAAATGGGAATTGGGTCCTTTCATTGCCGTCCATTACATTAATCATTTCCCTCTTCATGTTTCTAGAATGAACGCCGTTATTATTTTTAAAGCAGTGGAATGAATAAAGATCTGTGACAATCACCTCTGTTGTTCTGACTATTATCTTCATCGCTCATCCTCCATCTACGGTGCAACCTTTTGATTTTATTATTATGACACTGAACACCTTGCATGGATTTTCCCGTAGCGGAATAGATTACCCGTGACCTCGCGCAGTCGGGGGTGCGTGTCGATCAAATATCTGATATGTTTAGAGGAGAATATATTTAGAGGTTAGCACTACAATAAAGCAGCTAAATGGTGTTTACCGAGTGCAGCAAACAGTCTTTGCTCTTTATCAACCCGCTTTATTCCAGATGAAAATATCTTCGTTGAATATAATGAGTTCGCTCAGAATCTGGAGCATCCATATTCTCAGATTAAAGCAGAAAATATGGACTGAAGATGACATAAATGACAAAACATGTCTCCTATAACTCAGGATAAAGGCTACGGTGCCGCCACAATGCACTACACGAGCGGCGGGGATGTTTACATGTTTGCTCACGCATTTATTCATCGAACAAAGGATGGCGTTTCCGAGGGAGTGTATTTAACAGCAGATAGCGTCGTCCTCAGCTATGTAAATATTTGATCATAAGCAAGACGCGCAGGCAGAGGGAGGGCTTCCCGCGGAGACGGAGACGGAGCGATGGCACGCTCACGTTCAGCAGTTTAGTTTTGTACTTTACTCCATCCTGAGCTTCAGTCAGTCGTCTTGAGGCTCTGTCGTCTCGTGGACATTATGAGCAGCATTAATATACAATAACCCAATTTTCTGTCACTGATCCCTCAAAAAAATATATATATCGTTTTAGTGATAATTCAGAGAATCTGAAAGAGGTGTTTGCTGAATCAAAGGAAATGTACCTCATTGGTTTTTGCAATAATTGCGTAATATAAATAGTGTTTTGGTTTTATTTGAGGCACCTTCAATGACACTCATGTCTATAATGCATTATAAACATACTTATATGTGTTAATATCAGTAGAATTCATACGTATTCATAATCCGGTACAGCAATGATAAAAAACTGATTATGAAGCATTTTTATTATTATTTATTATTATTATGATTATTAAGTATCACTCTGATATTGTTTTATTGCACGGGTCATAGGGGATTATAATTCCCATAGTCACTGCTTTGGCTATTTTTAAGTGGTTTTGCTCATCATGTCACAACACAAGTCAACCTAAATATGACCATGATGCACAAAAGTAAATATTAATATAATATTACATATATTACAATATATTGTCAATAAAGTAGTTTAGAGAAAGACTTTGGGAAACATCTGCAGAGACCTTGTTGAGCGAGTACTTTTTTAATATTATCTCACCGAAAGCACAGCCTGAAGGACAAAGTAAAACATTGAAAAATACATTAAAATAACACTAATAACTTTTTTAAAGGGCTTCTCTGTGCTGCCGGCTCTTCTCTCGAGTCAACTTTTGGAGGGAACAAAATTTGATTATCTGTGTTTTTAATAGTTCAAATTAGGGTCACGCAGCACTGCGATTCACTTTTTTTATTCAAGTGCTGTTCCTGTATTTGCATCTGAGGCTTTCAAAATTGAAGTCCAACTCCAGAGATCGAGGTAGAGCCGCTCCTGGAATAAGTTGTAACCTCTGCAATTACAAAAGAGTGGTCCACATCTCTTTGAAGTCTTTTAGCGGTTGATTGTTAAGCATGTGCATGTTCGCTGAGACTCGTTTTTTTTTTTTTTTTTTGCATTTCCTCTCCGCTGGCTCTGGAGTGCTCTTGAGTCACATCAAGGCTTTCCTTCAGGGGGAAACGGACACGAGGAAGGACTCTCCTTCAAAACCCAGCTCGGATTTATGATTATGTTTGACTCTCCGAGGGCCTCCTCAAGAAACTAACTTTCCCTCCAACACTCCGAAGCACTTTCGGAAAGAAGAATCCTCCCTCGCGTCCGCCCATGATTATGTTTGTCCCCTCCGACAGATTAGCGCCCGCTGCCTTCCCAATCAATGAGCGGCCGTTGGGTCGTCATCAATCGAGGTCGCCTCCTCTCAGATCCATCACCGCTCGGGCCTAATGAGTTTGCATTGTCAAAGTGAGATGTGTATGAATGGCTTTGGGTGCTAGCAATTGGGTAAAACCGCTAATGGGCCTATATATCAACGAGCAATCAGAAGAAGTCGGTAAAAGGGTTAATAGAGCGGGGAAATAAGAATGAATGGAGTTGGAGAGTTTGGGAAAAGTCGAGAAAATGGGAGAGTAGATCCCTTCTGCTTGTCTTCCAAGGAGATACACGACAGGTAAACGCTGCATCCGCGCGACAATATTAAGCTACTTCATCACACTGGAAGTTCAGAAGCACGTTGCACCTTTTTTGGCCCCAACATACCGGATGAATTGAGTCCAATATTGTGCCGTAACCCTGAGTGCTCTTGGGATGAATCTTGAATCGACGCCTTCACGGGAAGGCGGGTTGGCTCACCCAACTTCAGAGTCTCTGCACTCACAATTACTCCGTTTTTAATACAACAGCAGGTAGCATCAAACAGCACCCTCAGGCAAGGTGGAACTCAAACAATAACCACAGTTATGGTGCTGTAAATGCCAATTAAATATTTCCAATTGGACTAATAATGACATAATAAACTGAGGGAAAAGTAACTAAGGCTGCGCTACCATGCAGAAATAATTGCAACTGAGCATATTGTATGCAAACTGGACAGCTGCGATGAAAGCAGTGAAACTTCATACAAAAAAAACTTATTTTAATTACAGCCAAACTAGACTTTGACAAGGTGGAATCAGAGACTATGTAGCGTGTAAGAAAATGGAATTATACCTATTTTTACTTGCGTGTAGATTTAAATTGAGGATAAAACCTGCCTTTGAATAAAAAAAAACCCATATATTTAGTTTTATAAAGAAAATCAGGGCAGCTTTGGCCCCCAAGCGGCTGCTGGCCGTTCATCATGTGACCTGTGGGTCATTACAGGAGGAAGCAGGTAATCATTCAGGGCGAGCCGAGAGCAGCAAATGACCTCATTCCTTCTCTTTACGCTTTCCCTTTAAATCAGCCGCGGACATGTGTGGCCACATGAGTAAATACAGGACATGATCACCACTCTATTGTTTGTATTCAACCTTTTTGTATGTTTATTCTCTTGTTTCTTCTTCCCTGAACAGGGCCAGTTCTTGGAAGGCACCTTGGCTGTTCACTTAGAAAACAGTTTGACTCGTGGCCACACTCTCGTTTCATCCCTGTTTATTAAATTTAGAAGTTAAGCCGCTTGTCGTGCCTTAAGTCCTTGTACAGAGGTCTGAGCAGCATCTTTTGCTTTTTCCCCCACAAAATAATCGTAGGCTTCATTACCGAAGGGAGTCCAAACAATATTGGAGCATTTACTCTAAGTACGTTAAATTCCTTTCCCCTTCATCCAGTCACAAAGTCATAAAGACACCGTGGCCCCCCGACAGGCAACTTTGGATTCTTCTACTTTAGAAACAGAAGCACATTTGTATTTATATGTGTTATTAATAAATGCTGCTCCTGCCCTGATTCTTCTAAAGAAGAAGAATGTGTCCGTGCAGGGACGTACTTGGTGTTTGCAACAGTCAGTCGGACTTTAAAGAGAGCTAAAGTAAAAAAGAAAAAGGTCTAATATCACTGTTTATTACATTTCCTTTAATAAACACCATTTCCCATCAGGCCCCAGATCACGGCCCATGCGTGTCACCCATTGTCAGTAACGTTCGATACGTCCATGTCGATATAAACTGCTGAGGTGACCATCCTTTGTGTTTTATTTGTATTTCACCATTAATCTGTTCTTCTTTAAATGATGTCTAAGCGTAGGGTGTCGTGTAATAAAGCGGCTAACGGGCGTTTAACGCATCAATCCAGCCTCAAACTGTCAGGCAGCCGCTAAGCCCTTTGGAGTAATACTCCTTATCGGATGAAAGTCTGATGTTTATGGATTTCACTCTTTCAGAGTTTTGACACTTTAATAAAAAATCTTCATCCGGGCTCTCCTTAATACGTCGGACGAGTAAATGCATTTTCACTTTTTTTATGTTCACATCAATAACTTTAGTATCACAGCATTTTATGTTGTGTTTGTATATAGTACAATAATTGCGTCTAATATTATTATTTCGACGAGGGCTTTTATGAGATGTAGAAATGTAAACAGCGATATGAAGGCTTAAGGGCGCTGATGAAGACGAGGGGACCGGATTAGTATTCTCTTTGTCTGCTGGGATGTGCGATGCTTCGGGGGAGCTGGAGAGGTGTTGTTTACCGCCTCTGAATCCGTGGCTTCAGCCGCCAAATTAACCCGGATAAACTTTCAAGAGGTGAGATGCAGAACTAGCCCGTGGCGGTTTGGGAAAGTATTGATCCGGCCTGCGAGTTTCAAATCCCACAACCACGGCTTCGCGAGAATGAAAAAAGAAAAGTGTTTTAATTAGAGTTCCTTTTGCCACGAGGTTCCCTCGCTCTGTTTGTCTGCCTGTGCTTTGACTCGCTGCCAGTCTGCGGTCTCAGCTCTGAGTCGAGAACAGAGTCGCTGACACGAGACCCATTTGGGTTGTGACACGCGGTGACAGCTTTCAATGCGGAGCAGCAGCCGAGTCTTTGGAAGTGTGTTGTTGTGGCTCCGTGCATCCGGCACACTGGATTTGAAATGGGAAAACTGGAGCTGTGAGTTTTAATTTGAGGATGTATCAATGCCGGTGTTTTATTTCAAGTCCAAACGACAGAAAACACCTGAATACCTCTAAATGTTTGTGGATTATATTCTTAAAGAGACACTCAACTGATTATACACATAAAGATCAGCCTTGTAAAATATAATATAATGTCTTTTTCTAACACATAAACTGGGGAAAAGACACAGACATTTCCTAGACAGATACAGTCAAATGAAAGACTGTTGAGGTGCATTGTGGGGAATGTCGGACCCAACGTTCTTGGAGCTTTTTAGTGGCTAAAAGTCGGGTTATCTTTGGCTCCTGCACACATTTTGACCCGTTTTATTTCAGTCCGTCTCTGAAAACTCTTCTAATTCAGTGGAAGTGCATTCAAGGAACGCTTCGCCCTCACAACGACCGTCTGGATATCAATAACATATCCCGCGTTACCTTGAATTCTTGAGGAATACTTAGTTTTCTTCCTCTCATGCCACTAAAGACAGAGAAGTCTTGACGAATTGAAGTAAATCACACCACATTCAGGCTTGAATGTATTTGGGAATGTGTGAGAAAGAAAAAAAGCAAACATCTTCTGTATTCAGCTCACTGCCTTGCTACACATTAGGGGTCTTTTTTAACTTGGTGGTGCGAGACTTCACTGCCCCGGCCGTCTTTTCATATCGATGTCTGATCCTCCTTTTAACTCGCAGGCTACTGGACGCCCGCGTACGAGCCTCCTTAAGCAGGAAAGTTCATTCTCGCTCACTCCAGCGTCGCTGATTACTCCTGGCAAGGTCTGACCTCCAGCTGTCAGCGCCGACGCTACGCTGGATGCTCAGTTTGCTCAACCCCAGGATCACTTAAGGGCACAACTCCATTCAGCTGTGCCCACCGGGAGCCTCTCTTTGCTGCACTGCCTTCATTTTCTCTCATTACTTTCAATTGAATGCGGGCCCTGCTGCTTGTTCCCGACCGAGCCCAGTGTTTTTTTCTGAGAGAACGCATTTTAACTTTTAGCTGAAGATACTTACTTTGCTTCCCACGTGAATGTGTTTAGCGCCGCGAGCTACGGAATAAGAGGCATCGGTACGGTGATGCTGACGCCGGCTGCTTTGAGCCGCGGTGTAATACAAATACAGCTGGAGAGTGCGCGCAACTTCTTGCATCCAGTGGAAACCAGAGGTGCTTGTACATGATGGAGAGTGAAGACCCAGCGCTCGAGGGTCAATGCAGAAGAAAAACTATTTTGTTCAGTAGTTTCAAGCCAAGAAAATGCTCAGAGGTTGTGCTAAAACAAATAAAGCACCAAGTAAAGCCTTTTCCACCTGTTTCAGCGCGCTGCAGATCTCCTTTTAATCGTTTATTTAAGTCTCTGCACCTTTTATTCCATTGGATGCATGTTTTAAAAAAGCCTGTAAGTCTGAAATTCCTTTTTGTTTTGAAGAAGATTTGGATTCAGGCTAATAATCACGACGCTCCACTGAGGATTGCCGGGAGTCCATGCGTTGTGGATCAGGACTCATCTGGATGTTGGAACCCGTCCAACTGGCAAGCGGAGGAATTCATTGACCTTGGAGTGGTCTTGAAAGTAGCAACTTCTTTTTGCTTTTGGGAGGCGTAGAGAGGAGTCAGGTCCACCAGCGATGACCCCCCACGACCTCTGTGACCGCCGCACAGCACGTGAACCATTGCTAACAGTGTTTTCCCCTCTGTGTCGTGGTGTTGTGTGTGTCTGCGTGTGTGTTCCACTGCCTTAGCAGAATCCCTGTTCAGCGGCATGGGGCTGGGCACGGTGGTGGGACTCGGCCTGGGAGCGCTGCTGCTGCTCCTCGTGCTGGTGGACGTCAGCTGCTTCTTCCTGCGTCACTGCGGCCTGCTGATGTGCATCACGCGCACGCTGTGCAGCAAGAAGAGCTCCACCAGCGGCAAGGGCAAAGACATCGAGGAGGGCAAGGCCGCCTACCTGTGAGTGTGTTTTCTTCTTGTATTGAATCAAATCAAAAGGTTGTGATTTCTGCTGTGACAGTTGGGGGGATGTGTCGCCAGGTCGTGCGTCCTCTGCTGTGGGTGTATCTCAAAGCAAGCGGCTGTCTCTACTGTGTCGTTTTGTGCGACAGGGAACTGAAAAACCTGAATACATGGATACAAATCTTGACAAAGACATCAATTCAGACAGAAAAAAAAAAAGAATAAAACTTCCATAGTCCTCACCAATTGAGAAGGAGTTGTAAACAAAGAAAAAAAGTTCTCAATTTGTCAAGGACTTTGACATATTTCTCTTTAAATGGTGCCAGGGAGTTGAGTTAGTATTAGTGTATCATTTTCTGTGCTCTCAACCAGTCTGCAAGATTAAGTCGCACCTTTCAGGTCTATGAATAGCGCAGTGAGACATGTGCAGCCTTCAACGTATTCACTGTGAATGAGAAAAGGAGACTTATTTGTACCATTTACTGTAGGTACACCTACAACCGCCGCCCAACCACCTTTTCAACCACAGTATGTCTTCGATTATGTCTTATTCACTAACATCAGTGCGTCTCATACCCGTCTGTGCAGTGAGTTCACCTTGGGAGAGTCCCGTTTGCATGCGTTGGTGTGTACATTCATGTCGTGCATGCATTTAATCTCCACTCTGTGCTCCCATGCTTCCTGTTTGTATCTATATAGATCATGCATGTCCTAGTCTATAAGTGACCCAGCAGACGTCTCACAGTACTGCATGTCCAAGGCGAGCTTTTATTTTGT
Organism: Myoxocephalus aenaeus; assembly: GCA_038501785.1. NCBI lineage: Eukaryota > Metazoa > Chordata > Actinopteri > Perciformes > Cottidae > Myoxocephalus > Myoxocephalus aenaeus. The sequence goes on along the minus strand of JBAMJR010000047.1, from coordinate 1,089,672 downwards.
TCTCCTCACCTCTCATCAGGCAGCAATTTAAAAAGCCTACCGCCCATGAAATTCAGACTATAATAGCGTTTCAGATTTAGTCTGCGTTATTCAATGCAAAAGCAAATGGAGAGCCCACAGAGTCTGATTCATTGGCCTCAGGCGATGCCATTTTGGTGTTAACACTGTCAGTGTGCCAGCCTGTGTCTGGGATGCAGAGAGAGGGCACACAGAAAGAGAGGAGGAGGAGGAAGAGGACGGGCGGGGGTTGACTTTTGCTGAGTCACTAAGCTCTCGGTGCTGGAGGGCTGAGTGGCTGCCTGCCTGCCCAGACAGCGTGAATTGTGCCTCAACTCACACCGGCATTTACAGGCGGCGCGGCGCTACTACGGCTGCTTTATGGCTGTGTTAGAGCTGCCGGTTTATACAAAGCAGACTCGCACGGCGCTGACCGCCGCATGAATCACAGGCAGAATGGTGAAGGTAGTATAGCTGCAAACACATTATTAAAGATCAAATGAGACTTTCAAATATAACAGAAATATAAAAGAATTGAAGGGGTAGCCCAGAAATGTAGTATTGCACAAGGTCCAGAAACACTGCATCCTACATTTCCCATAATGCACTTTTTTGACACCCTAATCCCTACATCTTTAAAACCATTCAACAGCAGTTTGCAACTCAGGTTATCTGTTATGAATATATAAATATAAAAGTATCTTAGCTCATGTTGACATCATCGGGAGTGTCGAGTCTAACTGGCCTTAAAGGGATAGTATGGATGTTTTTAAATGAGGGAGGCGTCCATAGTCAGCGCAATGAGGGATTACAGGTGACCCTATGCACATTTTCAGAACGTGCAAATACTCTTTATAACCTATCCAGCGATGTGGAGACGTGATGTGCAGGGCAATTGGTTCCATAACTTTCTATGAATGATGGCCTGGTTGTATAAAAATGTAATTGTTCTTTGAGCTAGTGAGGATGAAGTCACGGCGTAGCCCGCTCAGTTTAATAGTCCTGAGATGAAGTGTGTCTAATGAGATGATGTAGAGCTGGGATCCTCCCACTGAGTTTGCAGGATGCCAATAGTGCCCGTCTGAAGATGCTTCGTGATAATAAGTTGCAAACGCCGCGCGCCGATATCAATGATATCGACAGGAGCGTGCACGGTGATAAGTGGCACAGATTAGAGGCTGTTTGTGCCGGCGTGTTAAGGAGATGAGAGGTGTGTGTGTGTGTGGGGGGGGGGGGAGGGGGGGCTGGAAATCCGGAGGTGACAGACTTTTAAGAATTAAATTTCTGGGTCGGCGAGGTCGCCGCCGGTCGCTTTCTCACCTCGATGTGGCGCCGCTTCACTGTGAGCCGGAGCCGACGGTTGACGGAGGATGTGAGGCCGTCTCTCTGTTAGGAATCTGTCGAATTACGCAGAGATCAGCGGGGCACACGCTGGGCTTTGTAATTGCCTCAGAAGAAGAAGAAAAAAGTTGAAAGGTGTTTGCAGTGGCCCCATTGACTTCAAAAGTCAAACCTCACTTCCAGTTTCTTTTCAGTGTTAAGTGTAAACTCCTGAGAAGGCAGCGGGCCCAGCGGGCGGATGAAAAAGAGCAGCGGCCTGTGCAGCGGATCTGACTCCACGTCGGCTGTTCGATAACACTTTAAGACCGAGAAGTGGCGGAGGGATCTACTTTTTTACTTTCAAGTCTTTGAGAAGGCTCATTGCCTATAATTCTCTTTATCAGCTGTCTCCAGGGGATTTTTTCGTCATATTCTACTGCTGGTGATGGTCTCAGTGGCAAATCCAGTCCCATCCTGGCCCTTAACCCCGGGCACCTGAGGGCCAGCGTCAGTCTAGACTTGAATACAGAACTATGTGAAGAGTTCTGTGCGAATAAGTTCATGTTGAATGCTTCAAATTACATTTTTAATCCTCATTCTGGCCCAAACAAATACCTAAAACAAATCAAGTCCATATTTTTGACACAATATGACGGCGTATTAAATGACAGGTGACGTCAAAGGTGAGAGGAGGAAGAGGAGACGCTCACTGACAGACTTTGGAGTGTCTTCGCTCTCTGGTGATGACTCATTCATTCATAACAGGGTGATGGATCGTAGACACAGCTCCTGTATCCTGCAGCGATAGACACGAAGAAATAAATAACATTTCAGAGTGCCAAACACTGCAGACAAATACATAATTTGAGATGCAATATGATAACTGTGTTATGTACACAGTGCTTGGATCACTGTCTGTCCACTAACAGTACGAAGAGAGGAACTCGGTGTGGAAACAATCTGGAATTGTGCACTTTGATAACGTTTTTGCAAAACAAATCTGCATATATACATATATATATCTATATATTCTTCATGATTCAGATCCCGGCTTGACAGCTGATGCTAGCTCGGCCCCTGCTCTGTATAATGTGGTACGAACACAGCAGTGAGTGTCCACAAGCTGCATTTTATTATGCAAAGAAGAGCATTTCCCCCACTTTATCATGCTATCATGAATAAATACAATAACACATCATTACAGCGCGGCAGAGGCTCTTGATTATGCAAACTTTTGTTTAAAGAAACTAGACAGTTTGCATCTCAAACTCTGGAGTGGCAGCCGCAGATAGATGTCTGACATTTAATTAAAGTGTGTGTTTTTTTGCGGCAAACAGGACGCAAACAGGACGCTGGTTGGCAAATAATAAGAAATACAACAAAAAAAGAGGCATAGATGTGTTTGGCCTTGGAGGAAGCGTTCCATATATTCTTCCCCACGCGATCATGCGTGTTTCTTCGCCAGCTCGGGTAACAAGGTCTTTGAAAAAATGGACGTAAACGTAAAGATTTAGCGTACACAAACTCCCCCTCGCTGCATCGTGTGCTTGAGGCCCCGGGGCCACCTCATGCAACTCCAGGAAAAAGCAAAAGCAGGGCCTTGCGCTCATAACAAGTCTCTCTGGTGTCACTTATACGCTCACAGATTGCAGGCGCACATCTGCATTCCCGCCCTCGCATCTCCGCGGCCCAACGTGCACGGCCGCGTTCTCAAAAGAGGCCTTTGTGTTTGCTTTGTGTCCCAAACTCTATTTTTAATGGGACTTCTGAGGGAGAGCGATTGTGCAGAGAGAGAGAGAGAGAGAGAGAGTAACTGTTGCACAAACTGCCTGAGGAGCATCACACACATGTACTGGACCCGGGGGGGTTGTATTGATCGTTGTGTTTCACAGGCGATAGTCTGAATGTGGAGTTTCATTAGCCAAAGAAGTCCCAGTTGACTCTCTATTTTTTTCCCGCCCCCGTTAGTTTTTGAATCAGCAGAAGTGTTGAAAGAGGCTTCGTGATGAGCGGAATCCCTTTGAGCGAGAAAAAAAATTCACTCCGGCAATTCAATTGTTAAGTTGCGTCACTCTCCACCGCTCCACGCGCCCAAGGTGAAACTTTGATCAATAATTGCAGATATAGTGAGCAACATGTGGAGGGGATCTGTGTGGTTTGAACAGCTGCCTGTGCAGATAAGACTTCCCTTAACACAGCAGAGTGTGAAGAACGCAAAGGGATCGTGAATCACATCTCCTGCAGTCGGTGTTGAGCGTTACTTCTGACGCGGTGGAAGCGTGTCTGTAAAATATCTCGCGAAGGGGCAGCAAAGTATCGAGTGTGCTGCATCCAGATCTGATGCGTCAGCAGTTACCTCCCCAGCGCATCCACTTTCTTAATGACCAACTGTGTTGGTATGTTGGTTCACTGGATGCATTAGCGCTGTCCTTGATTTGGCATCCACGCTCCAGAGAGAGGCCTTCCCATATGTTGAGGAAACCTGCGTCCAATCTGGGTTTGCATGAAGCTAATGGGACGTGAAATTGGTTCTTTACCGTCCACCAATCAGCCGAAGGGGAACCCCCTCTGGCCAGCTGCAATATTTGGGTTTATGACAGTTCAGTATCACGCAGGGCTACTGTTCTACATTCATGATCTCAGAGGAAACCCCTTGGCGTTGGTACACATCTAGTATGAGTTTGGAGATGAGTTTGTGCCTTTTTTAAAATGGACTTTTCACACTTTGTGTCATAAAAAGATCCAATATTGACACCATTGGGGCTTTAAATAGAGCTATAAATACTGTATTAAAAGAATAAATCTCCATTACGTGCATGATATGCATTACTAACTCTCAATATTACGTTGCTAGAGTCAAAGTTTTAAATTCCACTCATGGATCAATACACCAAACTTCCAAAGACATTAGATCTCATATTTTCTGCTGCCCAGTTAAATATTTTTTCAGTTCGCTCTCAGTCAGAGCGCAGGAAACCTTGAGAATGCAAATTATTTTTGGGGTTTTATGGCCAAGAGAGGGAGATAGAGCAGAACCTCGAGTCAAGCAGCATCGACGGTCGGATGCTTTATGCCTCTTCGTGCAAGGTGACGAACAAGTCCTGAATGATTAACAGGAGTCGGGAATAAGAAGCGGGACAACCCAGTGAACTCTGGGAAATGAGCAGCCCTCAGCTAAAGGGAGCTAATCAATGAGGTGGAGCCGGTTCTTCCCAAAAGATGCACCGTAGAAGACAGGATGCTGGAGCTTTGATGTGCAAAAGAAAAAGCCGCATCTCAATATCTTCACATTTTGCACTTTCAATGTTTTATTGTTTGTGTCTTTTGTTGTTGGACACGTTGCCTCAAGACGTTCCCGAGCTGGAAATCCGGCACGGGGCTTTATTTCCATAATGAAACGACAAACGATAGGCAACTTTCCACGTTTCATATTCTGAATACAAACGTGTCCTTGTTGCTTTTATTTATTTTTTCTTCTCTTAGGCTTCTGCATTTTAGTGGCTGCAGCAAATATAATTGACTCTTTGCTGATAACTTAATTTTAAATGCATTCAATATTACAACTAAGTAGATAGAGCATTCAAACATCAATGGCATAGACGGATGATTTATATAGCTTTTTAAAATAATTATTAATTATGGGCCTTTTTTATATGTCCAGATACAGTTTGAGTGGCGGTAGAATCAGAATATGAATGTGTGTCATTAAAACAAAGCACATGCCTCATACCGAGCTGTAATAAATGCTGGAAATTGCCGCTGTTTAAGTCACATTATGCCACCGTATTATTCCATTCCCACTCTCTGTATTAACTGACATGGGATAAATTAGTTTTTTGTGCCGAATGCAGATAAAAGCTCTCATTCATCATATCATTGGATATTCATCCCGGTTCGATTTTCATCTCGCGGCCACATTATCGTTAAGATAAAGCTGTGATGTCGTCCCGCTGAATTACTGGAAACTAGATGAGAGAGGAGCGCGCGTGCCGGAGACGGCCAGCCAATCAAAACGGCTCGCGCTTAATAACACACCGGTGTATATTTTATCTCTTCTTTTATTTTTTTTCCCGCTCAAAATGAATCAAACGCAAATGGGAGACGTGCCAGCTCTGAGGTGATGTTATTCAGGTCGACGCGGGCGGAGGAATGAGAGTGCAGCACTCGTAGAGAACAGTGAGCGGCCGGGACAAAGGGAAGCCAGCGGGGATGTTCTGGAAGTGACATTTCGATCAAATGTTGAGCTTCTCTGGTAATAATCACGCTAAAAGCCTCAAATCTCATGTTTTAGATCCATATATAGGATCTGTTGAAGCCCACTTCTAATAAAGCCGCACGGCAAAATGTGTTTGCCAAATACGTTTTTTGAACGGCATGTTCCCATTAAGGTGTCCTCTGGTGATTTAATACCACACTTCCAGAAAGTTAGGGGACAATTTCACAAAACATTTTTTTTTAAATTGAAGCAGCTGATACGGAGCGATCCAGACTTTTAGTCTCCAGTGTTGGTCAAGCTCCAAATAAATCCTACGTCTCCCATAATGCAGCTTGATAGCATATCTAAATATAAATGTCCTTGTCTTTCAAACTACACTGCTTTAAGGCAGGCTTTCTGTTAATGTGCCATCTCCAGAGACTTTTCCCATTAAATAGCTGAAAAGTAAACTTGTGTTTATATGTAAAATAAAACTTTAAATACCGCGCACGTACCAGACCGCACTCGGCAGCTCTCTTGTATAGCGGAGACCCGGAGTCGGATCAGTACTCCTGGGACTTTGGGGGGAAACTTGGGATCGATGGCGGCCTGCGTCTCACGTGTGTTTAGGTTTGAGATGCAAAAACACTTTGCATAAGAGCAGATTAAAGAGTTGATTAATTAAAGGTTGGCTCGTCTGTGGGGGGTTTTCACCCACAAAAAGCAGTGATGGAGGTTACCAAAAGTAAGCTAATCAATAAGGAAGTAACTGAAAGTGTTAGTTCAGATTCTTTCAAGTGTGTCTGGAGCCACAGAATGATATAAAATATCCCCTTTTACATGCATTGATAGTAAACCAGCGCTATATCTCGTGCTTAAAGTCAGCATTTTGTTTTTCAGTATTTAAATCTTTCCCCACGAGCTTTCTTTGCCCTGAGAATCCAGAAAAGTGGCTTTTCATGCACAGCGGCGTCCTTAGACAACAGATATATATATATATATATATATATATATATATATATATATATATATATATATATATATGTGTATTACTGTATGTGGTGTCCAGCCGTCCAGGTCAAAGTGAAGCATGAATATGAGTAATGTGTTTCTTTAGATCTGTGTGCCCCTGTCGAGGCTGTTATATTGAATATCCCTGCTGCCTTTTCACTTCAAATCAAATTCCTCTTTATTATTCCCAATGGGGGCCACTCACTTCGAGCACCAAAAGATCTAAAAAGGTGATTACCGGTGGGCTCTAAAGCAGGACGTACATATCGTGTGGAGAAAACCCATTAAGCCCACACACCTCTCATGGCAGTAATTCAGTTCTAATTTAGCGAGCATTTATTGTATGTGCCTGCTTCATACAAAAGCATCCTCTAGGTGGTCACTCACGAGTCTGTGCCTGTTCACATTAACTGTGTGTGTGCTTTATGTTCCTGTAATTACCCAGCAGCGACGCGTCCGTGCTGCAAATCGCAAATAACTCCCCCTCTCTCTTTGCTTTTGCTTTTCTCCCCCCACCACAGGAAGCTACCGCTGAAGGAAGAAAATGGAAAAGAGTCTCTCAAGCCGGATACGATTGAAATCAAAGTGCACGGCGACAACAGCATCCACACAAAGCCCGGCGACAGCAAAGCGTAAAAAAAAAAAGAAAAAAGGAGGGACCACCAAAAGAAACATTCGGATCACGAGACCAAAACCCAGAGAAACTACAGCGCTGGAAAATAGTGGAGTAAAATACCATATCTGTTTATAACAATGCCCCAGTGACAGGCATGTGTACATACAAATAATAGGGAGAAAATAGAGAGAAAGGGTCAACCTTTTAGACGCCCTGAGATAAATGTATCATGTTCTTAACAAACATGGCATCAGTGGAAGGCTCTTGTTGATCAATGATTGTATTTTCTTTGCTTCATTACTGGATTATTTTTGTTTTACAACCCGCATAGGACTTTCACGCAGTTAAATAATGACGCATCCGCCCCCACTTGGACTCCTCACACAAAGGCCGGCAATGCAAGTACGCACCTCGACCATTTAAACCTGTTTCCATGCCCGAGTGTTACACTGCAGCAGCCTCTTTGACGCCTTTAACAGCCGGGTGTCCGGCTACAGCGAGGCCAACGCTGACAAAAATTGTATCAAACCGGATTTGGTGATTAATTATCGAGAGGAATTTGACATTTGGATGAATAATGCTTTCTGAAGGGCTACTGTGGATCATAGTTTGTGTTGCAGGAAGTATATAACGGCTCAATACACACACACACACACACGTGTGCATTGACGCCATTGTTAGCGATGCCTTTTTATATTGACTCTGAATATTGTTGATGCTCATTCTCAATGTGTGCATAATTATGTTTTATTCCTCCGTGTTGAGTAATGAAAAAAAAAACGAGCGGTGTCATGTCTCAAGGCATGGGAACAACCGAGTAAAGGGGACGAGAAACACATCAACATGTGTGTCATGTTATTTTAATATTCCATCTCTGTATTCATCCCGGTCTCAGATGCATTTTCTTTTTCTTTTTTCTTTCTTTTAAAACCTTTTTTTTTGTTTCCTGGTTTGATTGCTATTCTCTCTGATGTTGTCATGTGTTGTACATAGGTGAAGAAAAAAAAAGAATATTTTACAGAGCTTTTATGTAAATATACCCTAAAGGATGTGTCTTTTTTCAAAATGCAACAGGCTTGGCTTTTTTTGTGAACGCTCCTCAGATGAAAATTTTTTTTTTCTTTTCGTTTTCGTTTTTTTTTTTGGGGGGGGGGTTCTTTTCTTCTTCTGTTGTGTTTTAGTCCAAAGTTCAGTGATGGTGTAATACTGCTTTTTCTAGTCATTTGCTTTCCCTCAAGAAAATCCATGCCCTAAGGCGATTTCACGGTGTTTCAATGGAGACGGTAATTACGGCATTAGTGTGCCTTCTCTTCTTTTTTTTTCATCCCCCCCTTGTGGCCCAATGCCGCTGCAGCAGTGAAGACCTTCAAATCATTTTTGATCGTGCTGCTTTTTCGCCACAGAATGTGTCAGAAGATTGAGGTTTTATTTTCATTTTTATCGTGGTGCTGTGCATTCTGGGAAATGTAGTCTTAGAATTGTGGATCGTAGCCGACGACGCTGGACAGTAACAGACGTGTGTAACTACCTAGATGTCAGGATGAAGCTGTAACTCTGGAGCGATGGGCTGCAGAAATCTGGTTTTAATGCAGTGTGTGTGTGTGTGTGTGTGTGTGTGTGTGTGTGTGTGTGCATACATGCATGAGTGAGTGAATATTCTCGTCATCAGGTTGCATGTATGTCTGTTGAATGTATCTGCACGTACTGTAAGTCAATCTGCTTATGAGCGCGTGCCCGTTCAGATATTCCACAATAAGAGTCTCCCAAATTTCAAAATAACACCTGAAATCAAAGATTCACTATTGAGCTATTCTGCCATTTTATTTTGTCATAATTTATTTGTCGAGCTTACTTATCTATTTATATTCGATTTGTTTTAAAAAGCGTGATACTGAGTACACTTTCTCAGAGTCTCATCCAGCCGGTCGTGTGGCGACCGAGTGTGAATGTCCGACTGGGTTCCTCTTGTGAGTTTCTGATGGGTGAAAAAACTGATCATGTAGCTCTCGACAGTGAGTAATTCCCCGGGTTCTGCAGCACTCCACGCATGTGTCTGCGAAGCCCCACCTGCAGCCGCCCCCTCGACCACTATTCCATCTCGTTGGTTTTTATCTCAGACCTCATAGCGCTGGCTTTGTTTTCCCCCGGTGAGCCCTTGTACCTGCATATCTCAAATGGATGGTCCTCCGCTGCCTGTTACGATGACTGTAAATATGGGAGCACAGTGCCTGGAGGCTATACGATTTGTACATGTTCTTTTGTATTTGAATATGAAAACCCGACCCCTGACCTTCTTATCCTCCTCCTCCTCTTCCTCCTCCCCTCTCGTTCTCTGTCTCCTCCTCCTCCTCCATGCCTCTGTCCTTTTTCTGTCGGGGGTAAAAACAGGTGTGCTTGAGCTCAGTGTACAGTGTGTGTCCTCTTTGTCCCCATGCTCCCTCGTCCCTTGGACTGTCCCTGCTGAGTGTGCTTTGTGCAGGAGGTGGGAACTATTGATGTCTCTCTGTACGTACCTGTGGAACACTTGTGACTCCTGTCATTTGCCGCTGTAAATAAACATGTCCTGGTAGAAGAGAGTGAGACGTCGCCATTCATTGTTGTCGAGTGTTTATCAGCTGCTTTCAACGGTGTCTAAAGTACCTCAAGATGAGGCTTTATGGTTTTAGTAGAGGGATGCAGTCGATGAATACAATAGATATTTGGGTGATACAGATAACAGTAAGATGCAGTAAATGCGACGCTAAAGCCAGCGGCTACTTAGCTTAGCTTAGCATCAAGAGGGGAACAGCTATAGCCTGCTAGACAGTGGTACATTGTGGAGGGATAATGTAGCTTTTAACTCCCATAAGTATCCATAAAGGGCTGTTTATCTGCTTCCACACACAATCAGAATCATTTTTGAGGTGTTAACGTTTAGAAGAAAAATATTTCCTCATGTAAAACACTGGTTTTAAGATCAAAACAGTCTTACATCGGCGATACGGATATACTGGGCCAACGTTTCATCATAATCCTCCTCCGCATTGTACCGTGCTGTATGCTGCTGGTGCAACAAAGATAAAAGGAGACTTCTCCACTTTAATAGCGCTTAATTTTTGTCGGCAGAGCTCATTTTTCCAGAGGACAGCGGGTGCTATTTTCATCAAGGTCACTCCTGAACCTCCATTACTCCCCAGTTTTAACATGGTAGCTGTGTTGCGTCTAAATCTGGCCTCCCTTCCTTGAAACAGTCGACGTGCTACAGAGACTGAGCAGCCCCGCTCAAAGGAGGAATTAAAACAATTCTGAATGGCACTGGAGGAGCCCCAGTGTTCCTTGACAAAGCTGCCCCCTCTCCAGCACTCATTTGAAGTCAACAGATAACGATTCTCAGACGTCTCCCGCCCACGAGAGGGAGGGAAGCAGCGGGCCGCCTGTTGGATCCTGGCTGCAAGGGCCTCTGTTAACAAGGGGAACAAACTTCAACTTCGTCTCCCACGGGCGCTCAAAGGAAGTCTGCACATCAAACAGTCTCATTTGAAGAGATGCAGAGAGGGGAGATATTGGCCTTTCAGTGTGTGTGTGTGTGTGTGTGTGTGTGTGCGAGTGTGTGAGGGTGGTGAGTTGAAGGCACCAAAGTCATCTCTGCAGTTCGTCACGTGGAAGCCTGACAGGTGATTACGTTCTCCCCCCACATAGGGAGTCAGACAACCAGCAGCAGTGTCGGGCCACACACACAAACACACACACACACACACACACACACACACACACACAGAAGCAAACACTAAGTGCGTTGAGCGCCGCTGGGAAGTCGCACGCCACGTGAAAAAGATAGCGCGGTATAAGCCTTCCAGGTAATATTTCTCAACCTAATCTTTCTGTTCGCAGAGACTCCCATGATACTGTACCCTGACAGCGCCTTAATCCCAACTAGAAGAGAAGTTTGGGATGTGTGGGAGGAAATCTCAGCGCCATTGTTGGAAGTTTTCTCTCTCTCTCGCTCTCTCTCGTACGCATGCATGCACTTAAATGCGTCCCACACTTAAATTAAAACTTTAGCCGACACGCGAGGAAGTGGAGCGTCCCCAAACTCTTATAGCCTCACGAGCTCTTTTTTTTTTGGCAGGTAGAAACCCTCCCTGCTTCCTTAATCTCCTTGAGTTCAGACTCTCCCAGCAGAGGGCCGACTGCTCTGATTTGACAGGCGGCAGGTACAGTATGTGTCCTGGCTAATCCTCGTTCAAGAAGTAGGATACAATAAATCTGTCATGGCATAAGAAAAGTATTTTTTAACTTCTGGCCACGCCCAGCAGTTTCACCTGAGTTCGATTTTGCGTCACTCGCAGAGCGGCCTAAGTAGGATGAAACCCCCGCTCAAATCCTCCACAGGGCACCTTTAAAAATGAAAGCTCATGAGATTTCATTCACCGTTTTGCTCCAATCCTCGCAGAGATATTCACTTTAACAAGTCAGTTTGACAGTATGTACCTCCCTAAATTCACATGCCCTTGCTTGATAAGTAATGTGAGCCTGAAAAAGTTCCCTGAAGGAATTGAAATGTCATCAGAAAGAAGGAAATATGATTATTATGACCGGCGGTGGGGAGCAGCAACGCAACATTACATCATAAATACTGCGGGGTTGTTGCTGTAAGATGGATATTGTTTTGACAAGTCATCTTTTAAAAAAAACGCTGCTCACATTGCAGGTAAAGCCGCGTGATGAAGCGCGGATGCAAATATTTAAATTACCACGGATGCCGGGAGCCGAACAGCTCCATCAAGATCCTGCAAAGAAGAGTTGAAAAGGTGAGCGCACTTGGCGGCGTGCCTCGTTTGGTGGCGCGTTTGACTTTTCAGCAGATTCCTGTAGCCCTCAGTGCTTCTGTCATAAGCATTTATATAAGTTCAGCAAAGAAGCATCACTTAGCATTTCTACGAGAGCCGTTACGTGCTCGCGTCCTCGTTCATTTAGAGGTCCGGCTGAATGTGCCATCACACGACTTCTCCTCCTGCCGCATTCGCATCTGTCAAACTCAATATGACCCTATTAACGGGCGCAGAGAGGAGTGACTGGGCACAGGATTCCTAATCTCTTTCAAGAACCTGCTGACTCATGTTTTATGAATTCAAGATGAGGTCACGTCACCCGCCGGAGCGTCTTTTAAATTGGCCGTGGGAGCCGCTCATGCGGGAAACGTTGTGCTCTAACAACAGGGAGGTGAAGTGGAAACATAAATAGCTGATGAATGAAAAGAAAGCCGCGTCGCCTCTATTTTTCTTATTAAAATCAACTAAACATGAAGCAATAAAGCAGTCCTCACGCTGTCCCAGCAAACAAGCTCAGGGGGGAGCTGAGACACAATCCAGATGACAAATGAGAGCTTTATGGCTGTTCACACTGCAGGCTCAGCGTTCAAGGACACACCGGGAGGATTTTCCAAGGGAATAGGCCTAAATTACTTCAGGTTGTAACTCTTTCAAATTGATGCAGTGCCTTGAAAGAGAAACACATGAGGTGTGTTGAGGCCTTTTGATATTCAGTGCAGACATAAATACATTAGGATGAAAATCTTGAAGCTTACGCTGGTCACTTTATCTCCCTGTGCCGCGATTCAGGGCTCTTTCATTATCAAGCTCAGAGCTACAGGAGACGTAATTGAGTATGTGCACATACAGCTGAGCTGTGAAATACCTTTTTGTGCTGGATGAAAGGACACTTCCTCATGCAACAGAGACATTTCGGTGCACCGGTTGAATTTCTTTTTCTCGCTGGAATCAAATCAGAATGAATGGATTTCATGCCAGCAGTTGACTAATAAGCAGCTTTGTCCCCTGAAAAAAATTAAATGCTTTGAATGCAGCCTCTGATAAATGTTCAAATCAAATTGCACTGCAGGGATGGTTTGTCAGAAATCAAGATAACCTCCCTATCAGAGTAAAAGAGAATATCTAAGAATGTTTTAATAATAGCCAACTAAAATATGGGATTCGTCTCTTGCCTTGAAAATGAAGTGTGTAGAAAAAAGTCTTACACAATAAGTCACCATCAATTAGTGATGCTTAGTGCATTGTTTTGAAAATGAAATGTTGTAATCACACACAAATATATGACTTAAGTTTACATGTATTATTGTTTTAGGGTGAATTTGATACCTAGTGTAACATGTTGTGTCCATTTTATTTCCAAACAAGGCGGAGCAGTTAGGTGTGTAGCACCAGAGCTAGCTAACGAAGCCCCATCGTAACTTCCTGTTTCAACAGGAAGTACTTAAACTTTCAGGAAGCAAGCTGCTGTTGACATTCTGTGGCAGTGTGAATTAAGAAACCAGCTTTTTGTAGTAAATGACATTAATTCGGTCTTATATATTGCCAGCCCAGTGTATCTCGCTCGCTAACAGAGAGCTAAGAGTTGGTAAAAGAGCAGTAAGCTAGCAGCAGTAAGCTAGCAGCATTGCTGCAGGCGGTTCACTTCACTATAAATTCATATCACTTCATATAACACGTAGTCATCCTGCATTTGAAAGTCAGCCAGGTTTCCTCTACTCTGAATTCCCAAAGTCCTTTCAGAGTTGTTTGAAAGTGAATTAACCACAAAGCTTGATTAAATACGGCTAATATCAGCTAATCATGCTAATTCAGTGCTTTTAGGATTAATGAGCACGTTGCTCTCCAGTGAAAACCATGTGTATCTAAAATTTATTTTTTTGGGGAGGACTAAAAAAAAACAGCCTTGATAATTGATGATTAAGCTTAGTGACAGTGTTTTTTAGATAATCCAATGAGCTCAGATTTTATGAAAGGAAAGACTTTATTAATAGTTTGAAGATTTCTTCCAGGAAAAGCCAGAACCAAATCAAGACTCTCTCATCCCTTTAAGCCACAACATGTTGAACTCAGGGAGCTGAAGGTAGGACTCGCCACACTCTGTATGACACTATGACTTTTATCTGGCGTCCCATGTGGGAGTGGAAGACGTGTTGATGATGTTTTCGCCCGATTTTTCGCTGTTAATTAGTCAATTCTAACCTTAATGATCTTGTGAAAATACAATGCAATTAAATCTGTCTAAACCGCGTCCCTCTATTTATATAGATAGTATAGTTCATTTTTCAGGTGGGTCTGTCAGACAACCATTTTGGTCTAATCTAAACAATCTCAATAACTATTGGATATACCGTAAATATTAGCTATTTTACATTAATGTCAATTAAGCATGTTTAATTGAATCATCGTCACAAATATCAGCTGTCCATTATACCCAAAAGGTGAATACTAAATCTGACTGTTCCCGTACGCTACCATTAGTGTGACGTTTGTGGGTTTTCATTCAAATGTCGCAACAACTACGTGATGAGTGGATTGCAATCACTATTTTTACAAACCCAGATGATATTCGGGTTTTCTAATCACTTTTCTGATCCAGTAATGTTATATTCAGCATCTTCACCATGTCAAACTTTTAATGTATTACTTTGGTGTATGACGAATAACCCGTGCTAATGAGCACATGTTGGCATGCTAACACAACTCAACTACCAGAAGTTCTACTTACCTGATGGCTTTGCTTGCATTTTCAATAATACGCTATTTTCATTCGGTGGTAAATAACTGAAGATAATATTTCTATATAGTCCACAATTTTCTTTATTTCCCGTGCTGTGTCTCACATCGGGAGCCAAGCTTCCCCATCACGTTCAAACATTTCTAGCAAACCAGTGAACACAATGGCTTTCTCAATCTGCTGGGGGATTGTAGTTTAATGTCACAGGCCCCAACAGCGAGTGATTTAAATCAGAAGCCGTGGGCACACAAAAGAAGTCCTCTGCTCAAGTCCTTCAATTTACATGAATGTTTTATACATTTCGCTGATGTTCCTATCAGACGTGACAGTGCGCGAGGAGCAGTTTAGGGTTTTGCTCAACACTTCACACCGAGGTTTGGGGATTTGACATGTGAGCTTCCAATTACGATGCTATCTCTTTTAGCGCTAAGCCATCACTGCCGAGCACACATTTTGGCCACATATCAGGAGAGCATGTGCTGCAGTGTTCCTTAAAGCCTATATAGATTATTACATTTGCAGGAAACACCATGCATAACGGAGCGAAGCCTTAGGATAGAATTCTCACCAATAATTGAGTGCATGGCAGGGTAAATGTCAAGCTATTTGCAAGCCATTCGTGAGCTGTGGTATTCTTCTCTATTAGCCTAATGTGCCAGAGTTACTCATCTTGGCTTTGTGCAAATTCATATTGGATTTTTATTAAAACTCGAACCAACGGTAATAGTTGTGCCTCTGGGGTAGCTTTAAAAATCAATTCGCTAAACAGCACAAAATTACCCCCATAATTGTCTCCTTGGACCGCATTACCCACCGAAGGTGATTCTCATCCGAGTGAGAGTAAACTTTGCCTCGTTGTCCCAGATGCTCCCTCACTTTTGAGGCGCGTTCCCTCATTACTGCAACGACCCGGACAGACGAACGGGATCCAGTGCACTCTAACGAGAGCGGGATATCACAGCGCATATCCCGCTCGTCGTACGGCCCTGTGGCCTTTCCTGCTGCTGATGAAGTGAAATACTCCGCCACACGAAGCCGAAATAGAGCTGTATATTTGGACACATGAATATGAATACAATCAGCTAGACTTGGATCATTAATGAGGCGGGGAGAGCAACCAGCAGACAGGATTAATTAATTACAGAGTGACATTTATGGATAATAACCTTCTGGTGGATATCACGGCTAATGAATATGCATAAGACTATCAAAGGGGAAGCATCCAGCCAAGATGAAATATCTATATTCAGATCCACGATAGGGTTAGTGCCGCGTCGTCTGTATCGGCAGCGTGATTTCGGAGCGTGTGATGTTTTGAATGATTCCGTCACAACTTGAAACCACGCGATGAAGCGACGCAACGGCCCTCGAGTGGAAAGCGCTGAAACTTTGCGGTCGGAATAATGTTGACTTTCCATAAGACGGCTACAGCCTATAGCTAGTGGTGCATAGTCAGGCGTTATAGCTGCACACTAAGCTGAAGCAAGTGTGTATGTGTTCGGGTATTTTTTTTATGTGTGTAGAGGAGGAGTTTTATTATCAAGCGTGAAGATTTCATATCCCATCCTTAATGTGGCATAACTCGGGTCAGTGCATCTCTGCTATCACGATTCTTACACCTGGCTTTACCTCTTGCTTAGTGGGGGAGAATAGCCAGAAAAGCTTGCTGGCTTGCATATACTGAGACAAAGACACAGACAACTCTGTGGTAGCGACCTGTCAATCACCTTGTAGCCCCGCCCTAAAGCATCCCCTGCTTTATGGTCTGTTTGACTCTAAATGACCATCATTTACTAAATGACTTGAAACTAGAGATTGAGACATGAACTCAACTTTACAATGTTTACTGAGGAAATAAATCAAGAGAAGTAGAGTAATTTTCTCTCTCTACTGACCACCAGAGGAGTCGCCCCCTGGTGGTCAGGAGAGAGAATGCAGCTTTAACACATGAAGCATATACTTCTATGCAACCAGAGGAGTCACCCCCTGGTGGTCAATAGAGAGAATGCAGCTTTAAGACATGCAGCATACACTTCTATACAACCAGAGGAGTCGCCCCCTGCTGGTCAGGAGAGAGAATGCAGCTTTAACACATGAAGCATATACTTCTATACAACCAGAGGAGTCGCCCCCTGCTGGTCAGGAGAGAGAATGCAGCTTTAACACATGAAGCATAGACTTCTATACAACCAGAGGAGTCGCCCCCTGCTGGCCATTGGATAGATTTTTCAATGGCCATTGGATAGATTTTTCAACATTTTCAAGCTATTTTCAATAGCTTGAAAATGTTTAATGCTAGCTGAAGTAAGAGGTTCATAATAGGAGAAAAACTACGACAACTTTTAGTAACTTTTGAGCAGGGGCTCAATTAGTTTAACAACGTTAAAGGTTGAGTTCAATACATGTACCAGAGAACAGCACTTTCACTAATGCATTTCTGCCAGTGTACAACACATAATTAACCATCACAAAGAGGCAACACCTTGTCAGTGCAGCAGATGGGAGATAGGAGCATAAAAGTATTAGTTAGGAGCAAGGGGCTCCTCTGGTTTTCATTGCTTGGCAGCCACTTCTTCCAGCATTGGACTTAATTGAATTCCCTGGCTGAGCATTAATGTGATACCCAAGTAGGTCAAACTAATCAAATAGTTATAATCAATAGGATTACACAATATGACTTATAAAAAACATATAAAGATCCCTGTATAAGAATAACCATTGTTCTGAAGGTCAACTTAATTTATGTCCCTGCCTCACCATTGTGAGATCTTTTACTTTAGACTTTTTTTTACGTTAAATTTAAAAAAGGGACCGAACCCTTTCAGTGTCCACGCCAATGACCTTCTGCAAATGATGATTGATACCGCTCCCCTTATCTCATTGTCTCTTTCCTCTGCTGTATCAATCACTTACTAGAAATAATATAAAAAGATCTTCTTTGAGTTGGATAGAGGTTAAACAGAGGAATATGGATCAAAATGTCCAAAAAAAACATTTCTTACTTCTTATAAGATAATGCACGCTTACTGGTTAGCTAAATGATGGTTCAACTGGCAGCAGATTAGCTGTATATTTCACAATAAACATTCGAGGCAAGTGTTGCAGGAATAAATCAAAATGCAGGTTCACAAATAAACCATCACAGACGGAAAATTCCCTCAAAGTTTCTCTAAATTGGAACGCACAAGGCAGCTCCTAACTATCTATGAATACTACTTGTGAAAGAATAGGGTCAGCTCCTGCCTTTTGGATCGGCTCCAGTCCTCCTCAGCCGTGTGCAGTGGGAGATTGGATCATTTCTTCAAAGGGAAAAGGCTTCCAGTTCTTTGAGAGATGAAGGAATTGGAAATCTGCTCTACACCGTGCGCTCCACAACATCCTGTGAAGGTTCAGTGATATTTTGATGTGAGGATCAGGGAGGCTGTGGACGGCTTTTCGCTTCATCCCGCTATTCGTGAAACCTCGTATCCTTTTTTTTTTATTTCTACAAATGTCCCGATGTAGAGGGAAAGAAGGGAAATGAAATGCGCCAGGTCACGTGCGTTCTGACATGTTGGTCAGAGATGCACGAGGCTGCGGCGAGCTGCTATGTCAGGTTTGGAGAGATCATAGCTGAAAATACCCGATTTTATACAGATTAACTATTTACAGAGCAAGTGTACAGCAGAAACAGATGCACGTTGCATTTGAGAGTGGAATAAAAAGGTGCGATCACAGTGATAAGTAGATCATGCAATCATCTGTTTACATCTACTTACACATAAAGGATTAAAGTGCATTCATGGAATAAAAAAAGTATTAGAAGAAAATTATCAAAACTGGTCCTCGCCATTCCTCTTTGAATTACCCAATCAGGGCTGTTCTTTGAACAACAAGACAGACCTGATGCAGGACGAGCAGAAAAGTCACTTTTAAAAACAGGAATGTTGAACAATTTCATGATTTGAAATATGTTTTTTATCTCGGTTAAAAAGGAGCTGCGGTGAATGGAGAGCAGAGACGTCAGAATGTGTCCTCGGCCCTGAAATAGATGATTATAATGGGCTTTGTGAGTGCAGGTGCTTTCAGTTTAATTTCAAGGGTTTAAAGTTATTATGAAGGACTGGCGGTCTGTGTCTGTGGATGCTCGTCGCTTTGTGTAGGAATGTTGACCGAAACTAGGAACAACTCAGTGAAATACAATTTAAATTTGATTACACTAACTTTTGATATGAGTGTTCAGTGTTTATGTGACTGATGCACCTGTAATTAGACTGGTTTGGCCTTCTTACTCTGAAACACACATTTTCCTTGGATGCTCATGAAGCTACGCTAATCCCAAAATAGCCGCCTAACTAGATGCACATGATACTCGACCTGTTATTGGACGTGTTATTGCCACTAATTCGGCCCCATTATCCCATCAACATAACAAATTTGCCCTCAAATATTATCTCATTACACGGCGCACGTGCTCGCCCGAGCGGCATTCATTACGGATCATCAACGCGCTCTCGAGGGCCGCGCCGCCGCGTCGCTCTGCAGAAAGCGTGTCACTTCCTGTGTGACTCCACGCCATACGAGCCGAAGGTGAGATGACATTTGAGCGCCGTGCCAAATGTGAGCGCGGTCTCCACTCACGCGCCGCCGTCAGGAGTGATCACTGTTATTTCGGCCGCCCCGCCCATCCAAACGGAGGGTTCTTCAGGCCCCGCCCCCTTCAGCCGCGTCGAGCTAGTCGAGCTCAGGAGCCCTGCTTTTGGCCTCGCTCTGCAAATCTGATTAGAGGGAGGGCTGTAATGGCAGGTTGTGTGGGAGAAAGCACTTTTGTGTATGAGGAGAGAGAACACACACACACACACACACACACACACACACACATGTACCCTCTCTCCTCAAAACAACATGAAAGTGTATTATATCACGCTGTCACCTTGGGCTGTGATGGGAAATAGAATGGACTACTCAATAGACCGCTAAATTAACTTACTTTAATTTTAGAGACCGTGCAACGCACAAAGGCAAGGAAGACACGCACATGCACATGCACACGCACAGCCATTACTTAATATGTTTTATGAGATGTCCACCCTCTAAAGAGGTGACGGGGGCTCTTTGAGAATGATGGCTGATGCACTAGATATGGCTGTTTGTCTGTAAATACACATGCATCATGCAGGAGAGATGACGCACGTCTTTGTTAGGTCGAGGGGACAGGGAACATCCAAAATACAAATGAATGTGTTTATTTTTATACTTTGTCTATTTGCGTGTGTCTCTAAATTCCACCAAAAGTTATTAGTAGATCATACCTTATTTGTGTGTATAACACACAATGAATTAATGTAGTAATAAACTGGGGAGATTTCATGGTTAGTTTTACCAACAATAATGCAATACTTTATTATTCGTGTGTATTATTGTTTTAATTATTGCAAAACAACATTTGAAGGTTGCAAATTGAATCGGAAAGAAAAATGCTATAATTGCATCAGACTATAATCTTTTGTTCGTGATGTGGGCTAAAGCTAAAGCAAGTGTAGTTTTATAAATTATAGTGCCGCTATCTGGTCAATTATTATAATTGTTTTGAATGACACAATGTCGCCATAACCTTTACAGCTAGCTGACATGGAGAGAGAGGAGGACGGCGTTGGAGCCAGAGCCGCAACCTGCGTTCAACATCTGTTCCACCTTCCTCAATTTATTTCAAGAGAGACTCTTGAGGTAATTACGCTGATGGCGTTTCTAACACATCTTTAACACCATATGTATGACAGAGAATTCAGCAGAAATAATGGGGAGATGAGTCACTGGCTGATAACACAAGGAGGGGATATTGGAAACAGCGGTATAGCTCCTTTTTATAAAGTTGATGATTAAATCCACCGTTTTAACTTTTTTCAGTTTAGGCTCCTCATCCTCTTTACTCCATCTATGTAAGTCATCTTTAAGTCGTGCTGCGAGGAAATCCGAGGCTATATTCGCTCTGCAGGTGGACAAGCTCAGCTTTAAACTCCCGCTCCTGTCCTTCATGTGGATCTTCACGCTCTACTTCTGACGGTAGCGGCGAATGTTCGCCTCCTTCGCCGTTTCCAACGCAGCCGCTTCACAGTCAAAGCTGAGAAAAAATTCTCACAATAATATCTTCCACAATGACGAGGATGAAGTTAAGAGATTCATCTTTGATCGCCCACTCTTCTGCTTACTTTGTCGCTTAAGTTCACGATTTCTATTTTCAATTCCACTGTGGTGTTTATTTCTAGGTGCTCTTTAAACCTTGAAGCGGGGCTTGATTAACTCAAGGGGGTGGGCGGAGTTTATTTACATTTTGGGTGAAAACATCCCCACTTTGTCCACTCGTCTTTCCGCCCCATCTTTATCTCTTTCTTCCACATTACTCTCTCTCTCTCACTGTTTGTTACTCTCTCTCTCTCTCCTGCCTCCTCTCCTCTCCGTCCACCTCCTGTCCTTTCACATCCTCTGCCTCTTCCTCCTTCCTCTCAGCGGGGAGTCCAGCCCGGGGCTTCTACTTCGATTTGATCTTCACTTTCATCACAAGTACATTTTTTCAAGCCTCGGCTCCTCGTCCTATAAATATTGCAAACCAGTTTAGCTGACATGCTAAATCGTGTTCTCTGCACTTCGTGTGTGGGTTTCCTTTCCTTTTTTTTTTTAAGTATCCTGTCAGTAAAGGATTAGATTTCAGAATGCTTTAGAATAATTAACCTCTATGTGTGGTCTCTGGGCCAACTAGTTGTTGGAGGAAAAGGCTCTTAAAACCTTCATGCATTATAAAAGTGTAATTATATTGCCTTTGAGCTGATTCCTTTTGCAGCATGTCTCTAGTTGAAATTACCGTCATGACACTATGGCTTTGTCTGAATGATGGGCATGCGGGACTCACATAAAAAATCATTTTACCGCCCTGCTTGTGTAGCTTTCCACTTCCATTTGGAAAAACATTCCCTGGATGTGCAGTTTGAGCCTCAGCTATATAGGAAGAGCAGATCCGAAAAAAAGGTCCGGTTTGGATTAAGATTGACTGTTTATTCCACATCAGTGTGCCATGCGGAAGCTTTACACCACACAGCCTCTATCAGGCTGCGTATCGGGCTACGTTTCCGACTAAACAAACACTACCTGCCGACCACGTTGCCGAAATCACATTTGACCAACGAGACCTTTTTTTTATAAATAAAACCCCGGGAGCGTCCGAGTCACCAAATCAGCATATAACATCTGCTTCGACTTGGCCGCCGACCAGCTTGAGCGATGGCGGATGTTGTCCACCCGGCGTCCTCTCCGGCTCATTTCCCTCCCCGAGCCGCGCGCCGCGCGCCCCTCCCAGGCCTCTCGGCGAGCCGGCAGCCTGCCGAGCCGCCCCGGGGGTCACGCGCGGTCACGGCTAATGCGACAAAGCCAGCTGCTCATCATTGCCCAACCAGCCTCTCACCAGCTGCGATCGGATGTAAGGGGTCGCCCAGCTCGGCCCGCAGGGGCCCCGGGGCGGCGCGGCCAGCTCAGACATGTCCTCTACTACACAGATAAGTGAGCTTGAACTGTGCCGCTAACTTTGAAGCGCCGCTGAGACGGTTGATGTATTAGTCTGGGGTCCAGAAAAGTTTATCCCCGTGTCTTTGTCTTTGGGACGTGAAAATAGATCAGAAGAAAAGACAAGATGATGACTAAAAGGAAAGGTCAGCTCTCTGCTAGCAGCAGAAAAAGCTGCACGAAAACGAATGGATAACATCTTGAACGTACCAAAGGAACAAATGATCTTTCAAAGCTGGCCGTCTTATTATTTTAGGTGTCATTTTTGAGCCGGTTCTCCTTTATCGCCTTCGACGTATGCAGTCAGTTGTACAACGTCTCATCTTTTCTGTCACTTCTTATTTGGCGTTTTCTGCCGTACGCGAAAGAGGTCCACTTGGAGTCTTGAAACATTACTCAGTTTAATCTCTAATTCCACACTATTAAGCCTCCCTCTTTAGTGGCGGATTAGACTCACGAGTCAGTCTCACGAGACGATCTTCCACGGTTTCGTTGGCAAAACTTGGTGGAAACAATTACAGAAAAACCTGCCTATTGTGAGAATCAACAGTTGTCAATGCAATCTGAAGAGTGGCATTGTTGACTCCTCAACCAGCCCGATGTGTTTATCACTGTGTGTGTTTAAGTGTGGCAAAACATGGAGACTATGAAACACATTATTCTCTATATCCACACGTTAGAACGGTCCCAACATGCCAGAATAATTGAAATGCTATACTTAAGGTTTCATGCTTCAATATAAGTGCAGCGACATTTACTGTAATTAGCGTCCTTTAGAGAAAACACACTTATTTGTCAAAGGTCTTTTGTGCTGCACATTCCCATCTTGTAATGAGGGAACCATTAAGACAAAACTATATTTAAAGAAATCGACTATGTTTTGCTCACAATGTCAAAACTTTGTGACCTCGTGGTTTGTCTCCTGTAAAAATGTGCAGACCCAGAAGTGATATTTGTCACGGTTCCCCTTTGGGCGGTGACAATCAGCATCCAAGACAATAGTCAGACAAACAACCCCAGCTGCCTCTCAAAACAATCAGCCACAACAAAAGCGAGAGAAAGCCCCCTCGCCGGCTTTAATTGTTAATAAGGGGTTTTGGCATAATTGATTTTCTCTTTCATTCAGTTCCCAATTTGCTCCTGTTGCGATGGTGTTTGTGTCCCTCGGGTCTAATCTAACATTTCTGTTTCAACCCGCAAATGCAAAAAACAGCCCCGAGGAGGAGGAGGAGCTCCAAGTTGCCAAACCAGATGTATTTCATATGGAAATGTCAGAGTGCCTCAGAGACTTTTGCACATAGCGGGGAGGAAAATGTCGACTGCGGTGTCGCGTGGTGTCGTCTCGAGTGTGCATCTGCTGTCATCCGGCAGCTTCCTGCTCTCCGCATCAATTTACATGGAGCTACAGGTAGTTCGTTTGAATTGTATTAGACATCAGCCTCCTGTTTTGTTTTTTTTGCAACCTTGAAAAAGCCCACCATGTGCGTGACACTTGTTTATCGGCCGCTTGTAATGATATATGTTATCTTCGTTGCAGCTTTGCACCAACAAACTTTTGCAAAGACGTCATTTTAAAGTTAATTTTGAGAATCAACCACGACGATGAAGCCATCTCCAAGGAGCCAGACTCCTCCGAAGTGCGCGTGCACGTTACATGGTAGCTCCGTCTGCGTTAGATGAACGTTTTCCCATCCTCTGAGTTTTTATTTACGTCACATTCGACTCCACAAATCAAATGAGACACAAAGCAGTTCTGGTCTGTTTATTCCTCATTGGACAGGAGTGGTTTATGCTATTTTCCTTCTTTTTAAAGAGCCTCTGATGCCGGCTTTTCCTGAGGGCCCGGGTGTAACGGGGAGCCAGATGCTCCTCTAAATCTGTGTTGAATTGTGCTCGAGTTCTTTGATAGCGCACCAGCAGATAAGGCGGTGCAACCTATCTTGGAGCTGCCACACTTAAACAAGCATGGCTGTGCATGTGTGTTGATAAGCAACCCAACATTCAGTACTCTCTTACCTCGCTGTGCTTTATCTCTGCATCCATGCTGGTGTTGCTTTAAAAAGAAATATGTCGAAAACAGGTTATTTCCCCCTTATTATTTCAGCCATAGTCATCCCTCCAGACTAGTTTCTCTCACATCTACTAATTGAGATTAACATTATAGGGTTGAACTGTGTGTGGTGGAGGAGAAAGTGAGGTTGTCCAAGCTGCTACATAAAGAGCGGCAAGAGGTCACTTCCCTTCAGACTACCGTGGCGTCGAGCTGCCCACTTAATCTACGTTGGACGCGCTGTACTGTGCAGCATGAGGTTTTTGAAATATATAATTAACCTATAGATAGATCTGACTTGCGCAGTCGGAGAGTCTGAATCATTTGGTGAGATAGCCATCTGAATCACACCCCGTAATTACAATAGACGCTAATGCGTTTATCACACTATCGGATCATTTAATTGGGTCCCGGCATAAATAGAAATGTTCACGGTAAATTAAGTGAGCATTTTCATATTTCTATACCACTTTTGATCCCCTCCGTAATAATTAATGCAATGGGTTACTTTGGATATTAGAGTAGATTAAATACACTCCAGGAGCTGTTCAATGACTTATTTAGGATGAATACATTGATTTAAAAGCTCCAAACCAATCAATCGGGCTCCTCGAATGGTGTCATGTCACTGCCGCTACATCTCACTAAATTTGGTATGACACATGTTTACATCTCGTCTTCTATGGTTTTATAGCAACAGATCTCGACACCGTCACAGTAAATACTCCTGCGCTTAGAAATGAGGCATTCTGGGATGCCCCTCAGGATGTTTGAAAGTATGCCTGCAGCAACTACAAACTAGCTTTGCCTCTCTGTTTCCACCAACAAAAAAAAGGGGCAAAGTTCATTCTTCTTGCGCGGAGAGACTTTAAGTAGTGCTGGGAACACTAAATGTTTGCAATAATGAATGTGCTTTGGGAAAATCAAAGGCGGGTCAAAGAGCAGCAGAGTTGTCTTTTAAGGCGAGCGCTGTTGCAAATGAATGGAACAGTGGAAGCTAAAAGGTGCAGAAACCGCCCCTTGTTCCTTCCTCGGAAGATAAAAGACTAATATTAAACAAAAGCATTTCCACGCGCTCTTCTCCCGGGAGCTTGTTACTCGCTGGCACCCCCGTGAGATGGAGGTCAACAACCAGTTTTGGAGAACGGCGCACCCTGTGGCGAGCTCATTATGCCCAAAAGCCCCAGAACACGACTTCCTCCCTCCTGGCTCGTCTTTCTTTAACTTCCTGTTCCAATGAGCACAGAGAGGCCTCAGCTCCCTGTTACTGGTGTTTAATTAGATGGTTAACTCAAAGGATTCAACCAAAAATACAGGTAATTAGGTGAAGAAAACTGACGCGCCATGTGATTCATTTATCATGGCGTCACTGAGGCGGCCTAAGACAGAGAGTACTGCGTGTAAAAAGACTTTAATGGGGTCCGTGACATCCCCTGGGACCGTGATAGTGGAGGTATCCTTCGTTAATGAGGGGACCTGCTTGTTGTAGGGTACCGCTGAGGCTTTTTCATAACTTCTATGCAATATCCTGTTCATTCAATATCACTGATTTCCCAGCTGGATTCTTGCGATATCACAAGATCACGCCGATCGGGCTTCACGATCGGACCAATCGGTGTCCTGTGAGGAGCCGCCGGCTGTCGGGTGGCTCTGCTCCCGACTCCTTTCGGCGAGAGTTTGATTGACAGATGGTTCGTCCAATCACCTGCCAATTTTTTTATTTTTTTTTATGGTTTTCAATGACGGCGGCTCAGATGGTTCGGTGTCGCCAACCATCTGGTGCGTCTGCTTTCTGTCGAGGCGAGGCCATGCACATTCTATCATTGCATTATTAAAACATTTTAAGAATATGTATGGCAACAGCAATTCAAGGTATTTGCATCCTTGCAATTGCGTCTTTTTTTTTAACTACGTTTTAGGGAAATTAAGCTTTTCCTGCATTGGATTAAATTGAACTTGATGGTTTATTCTTGACCTTGGAAATAACACTTTGACAAGATCATAAAGGTCGTATATGATCCCGCAATGACCACCAATGACCACCTGGTCGTGTGTTAACAACTAAACCATCTCCTAATCCATCACCACAGGACTCTGTGGTTCCATGATGAATTCAAAACTCTTGCATTAAACAGTGAAATCCCCTCCGCTTATCCCAGGCTGCCATGGAAGGGATCTTTTAAGCGCATTTATTAATGCGAGATCATTTGGTAGCCCCGGTAACGTGTGTGCGTATCACCACTTGAGTCCGGATGCATTAGCTGTGCAGAGCGTGGCAGTTTCTCATTAAAACGTGTAACACAGCGACCAAACAAAGCTGGTACACGCATGCGTTTATATGGGCTCAGATGCCATTATTAATCATCTTCCTGAGTCTATAAACGTTGTTACATGTCACAATCAAAAAGCCGAGAGAGATCTCAGAAAAAGTGGTTTGGATTTCTTCTTCTTTTATTTTCCGGCAGACTCTGCACTGGAATTGCATTGCTGTCACGGATTCGCCGTCATATTAAGTGTTTTTCATCCTGTCTGTCAGTTCTAACCACTCTCCTGTCATTCCAGATCCTACCACCCACGTCTGATTACCCCTCATCACCGTCACCTGGCCCTCACACCCATCTCACCTGCAGCCCGTTCCCTCGTTAGCTCACTATTTAGTCCCCTCACTTGCGCGTGTCCTCTGCCAGATTGTCTTGTCCATTGTGCCAAACTCTCCAGCGTATCCCTCTCTTTGCCTGCCTGTTCTGACCCCGTTTTTGCCCGTCTCGTGTACCGTGGATTTTGCCTGCCCCTTATCGGATTTGTTTGCTTGTTTGACTGATCTCCTGGTTTTGACCCCTGCCTGAATACCCCACTAAAGAACTTTGCCTACCACCTGTCTCAGAGTTGTGCTGTTGAACTCGACTGTCTACTGTGCCTCACAATTGCTGCCTCCTGCTGGTTAAAAAACAACCAACTCATTTGCGAACGTCAAATATATATGTTTTTATTTGCAAATAGTGAGACTCGATCACAAGTCCGACTTCTTCTTTGTGGATGTACTGAATATACAGTATGAAGTTCACTGACAGTGTCTCCTGTTTTAATCACAGAGGCCATGTGTCTCGGTGCAGAGGCCAGACGGAGCTCGGCCTGAGTGGGCGGCGGGGGTCGACCAGTCGGACGCTGAAGAAGCCCTGCATGAGTGGGAAATCCAATTTTCTGATGCATTATGTACAACTGTAGACTGTATTTCTTCAAGCATGATGGGGCTCTTCACTATATTCAGAATAATCCACTCTTTCCTTTTTTGCTCCACTGCAGCTGCAGGAACCACGTCGTGTTAAAAATGTATCTGCAGGCATTTTGCTTGATGTCGCGGTCCAAAATATCAATAAGAAGGCCATGAAAATAACACAAAAACAACATCAAGACTTATTAAAGTAAAAGCTACAGCCGACTGTAATCAAGGCTCCTTCAGAGATCTGGCAGATAAACACACATCAGAGCTTCGCTTTCAAAGAGTTCCCCCTCCTCGTTTTAGGAGCTTGTCTTTCCCACCACCAGCGTGCCGCCTGCATTCATTACCTCACCTCCGGCGTCCCCCGTGGTCCGTCTCCCCCGTGGTCCGTCTCCCCCGTGGTCCGTCTCCCCCGCCAGAAGTTTGCCATCAAATAGCTTTAGCCGCGGGAAAACTAATTAGGAAAGCTAATGTAGCCGTTAGCTTCCTGCAGCCGTGGTGGATGGCGGCGTGGTGGATGGCGGCGTGGTGGATGGCGGCGTGGTGGATGGTGGATGGTGGCGTGGTAGATGACAGCATGGTGGATGGCGGCGTGGTGGATGGCGGCGTGGTGGATGGTGGATGGCGGCGTGGTAGATGACAGCATGGTGGATGGCGGCGTGGTGGATGGCGGCGTGGTGGATGGCGGCGTGGTGGATGGTGGATGACGGCGTGGTGGATGGCGGCGTGGTGGATGGCGGCGTGGTGGATGGCGGCATGGTGGATGGCGGCGTGGTGGATGGTGGATGGCGGCGTGGTAGATGGCGGCGTGGTGGATGGCGGATGGCGGCGTGGTAGATGATGGCGTGGTAGATGGCGGCATGGTGGATGGCGGCGTGGTGGATGGCGGCGTGGTGGATGGTGGCGTGGTAGATGATGGCGTGGTAGATGGCGGCATGGTGGATGACGGCGTGGTGGATGGCGGCGTGGTGGATGACGGCGTGGTGGATGGCGGCGTGGTTGATGGCGGCATGGTGGATGGCGGCATGGTGGATGGCGGCGTGGTGGATGGTGGCGTGGTAGATGATGGCGTGGTAGATGGCGGCATGGTGGATGGCGGCGTGGTGGATGGCGGCGTGGTGGATGGCGGCGTGGTGGATGGCGGCGTGGTGGATGATGGCGTGGTAGATGGCGGCGTGGTGGATGACGGCGTGGTGGATGGCGGCGTGGTCACATGGTCACCATCCCGGGCCTCGGCACTGTGTGAAGACGACGCCGTGCATCTGACTTGCTGAATCTTTCTTTTCTCGGCCACATTCATATTGAATGTTTCGTCCTCCGGTGACGCCTCGGGAGGCTCTGAGAATTTTGACCCTTTGCATCTTGTTTGAAGGATGAAATGCAGTTGCTATAGCAACCCGGTGAGAGCAGGCCATAGTCGGATTAACCTGGACTCGCCTCTGTACGGAGAAGAGAGGCCTGATTCTCACACACGCTGGATTCCTTTTGCTTCCGAAGGCCACCCTTTAGCTGGGTGATTCAATCAATAAATCTTTTTCAGATGGAATTGCCTCTGATAAACATTCCCCTGCTGAAACAAAACATCTATTGACAATACAAATGCAGAGACTTCGAAGGCTTTTCTCACAGACACTCAAGGGAGCGACTCTGAAAAGAAATTGCTCGGCGAGGATGGAAGGAAGGAACGCCACGAGAGACCAGAATCAAAGGCTTTGCCTCTCAACATTAGACCTGCGAGCACCAAGTCATCAAAACAACGAATCCTTGTAATGTTTTCATGCAAAAATAACTGGAGACTATATGCACACACAAAACAAAGCATCTATCCTCAATCTGTCAGACACACCAGGCTGATTGGGAGCGGAACGTTTGAGTTGTCAATAAAAAACAGGAGACATCATTTGTAGCAGTTGCCTGGGTGCAGTTGCGTCGTGCATTTCAATACAGACACTCCATTATCTCTGAATGTGTATCATCAGCTTGCAAATGAGCCAATTAAACAACATGAAATGGACGATGCCGCTGTACAAACTAGTCCAGCCAAAGCTCTCGCTATCGCACTCTATTCACTTCTCATTACGGCTCAGTGGGGATTTTTGTTGCATGGAAAGCGTTGCCCTATTTCGCGGCGCAAAGCAACCGTTGCTGTTTATTTTTTTTCTCTCCGCTTGCTTCCTTTACCTCGAAACCTTGTTATGTCTTGTTGTTGTTGTTGTTGTTGCCTTGGTGTGAGTAAGACCCAAGCCAGGGCTTAGCCTCTCTGTGCTCTATTACAGAAAATGGACGATCCTATTACATCGCTCGTAATCTCACCGGGGCCAGGCGGGACGCGGGGGATATCCCGCCCGCCTCCGTCCCCTCCAGCGCGATCATTGCCCACTGACCTTCTGGAGTCCATTTCCCCGACAGCAGATCCAGGCCAACAGTCATTCCTTTGGTGCAGTGTGCAGAACACACGGCGGATAAGATGGGAAGAGGCTCCGGGTTCATGTGATCAGTCAGCTGCTATGATATGACAAATATATACAGACCCAGAGGATGGGGGAGTTAGTGAGTACATCTACTTCAGATATGCTTTTCAAAAATGATGTGTTTCAAGAACAAAAACACATAATGGATTCTGTATTTTTATTTCTCTTAAATACTGGGAGGTATTCAATATCTTTGCTGCCGTATTTGATCTTTTTGTCTGTTTTTTTTTTTCCCCCATTGCACCATTTTCCAGCATTCAGGCGTGAGACCGATCGCTTCCTTCCACTCTCCATGAAGAGCTCCGAGCCGAGTAGATGTCACCGTCTAATTTGACTTCTTTTAGGCGCCTTGTGCTGTTGAGGTGCTGAGATGCATCAGCATCCACAGTGACAAATGCTTCCACTGCTGTGCTAGCAGTCATTATTTCTGACTGCTCCACGAACGGAAAGGGTCTCCGCTCGAAAAAGCTGCGGCATAACCGGATTTTGAATACAGTACAGTTGCATTGTCCTTTTTTAAACATAATACGAAAATGTAGTAATGGTGACGTGCAATCGTGGGAAATAAATCTTGCGGCACCCCTATTTTATCTTGTGACCCCTAAATTGGGAATCTATAGCATATTTCCCTGTAAATACTTGCATGTATTTGCATTTTTACGCAAGTGAAGGCTCTTGGAAGCTCCTCCAGCACTGAGCAGAGCACATTGTCGCCCTGTGGGTGGGTGCTAGTTATCACGATGGCCTCCCCTAAGTGTGAGGCATCCTAATTCTCTTCAAATAGTATGTTGTGAAACTCCCTGGATCGCGGCACCAGATGGCGTGAAAACAAGTAAAGTTAATGATATCGGTCTTTGGCAGCTGGGCCGTGAGATTTGATAAGGATTGAATTAATTTATCTCGCACTTCTAATTAATGTATTGGTTAAAAAAAAGAAGAAGAAGCTGTGATTGTATTCCAATACAAGCGACAAAAAAAAAAAAATTCTAATCAGACGGTTCGTTTTTGCACTGATTTATTCCAGCTTGAGAGTGCTTAGTTTTGGAGGAACCGTCTTCATAGCTGCAATGAAAAGGCTTACAGAGAATCCTTAATCAAAGATAATAGCTCTGAATCTTTCTCACGGGGGACCTGAGCCTTGTTTACTCAGTTTCAGACTCCTCGGGCACATATAAATTATAGATAGAAGGTGCTTTAGCGGCGTGATTTCATTATTAGTATTTTCATAATCCCGCTAACGTGCCATAATCCTTAAAGCAAACTTGTAAGAAATGGATGTGCTTGTTTATTTTGCCGAGCTCTTCAGCTCGTGGTTTTTCTTATTAATTCTGTAATTCCTCATCGCCCGATAAGGCTGCCAGTTCCTTCTGTTGGATTGTGTGTGTGTGTGTGTGAATGTGTGTGTGTGTGTGTGTGTGTGTGTGTGTGTGATAGCGATCAAGCGTCACTGTCGCCGTCCTCGCCCTGTGACCCGATATCAAAGTCCCCAATCAGTCCATGCATTGGAGATGTGAATCTCTCTATAGTGTCTCTACCTTTCTGAGCCGTGCTGCACTTCCGCGGCTACACCTTTTTTTTAAATTTATTTTTGTTTGGTTTGCTAGCCGAGCGGAAAGCGAAGCTCGTCCCACCTCATAATCTCTGATGTCATGCCGGCGTACCGGCACGACTCCGCGGGGAATCAATTAGAAAAAGTGCGAGAAAGGGACTTTGATACTAAGCAGGATGACGTTTTTTGGGGGGGGGGATGTGAGAGCATTTCCTGGCTCCAGCCTCGCCGGTGTTAATGTAGAATCAAAAGCTGCAGCGATAAGCCGGGCGCATTCCTCCCGACTGTCGGAGGAGCGGCACGGAGAGAAGTTTGTTGTTTTGTTTTGTCGCCGTTTTCCAAATCAAGCCAATCAAAGAATATAGGTTTAATTTGAATAACTCTGTAAATTGAGTTTCTCGGCGTGTATGCTAATGTCTCTGGATTCTCGCTGCGTGCCAATCACCAACGTGTTGCCTTCCTGGAAGCAAAACATCCCGTGTTTGAATCCAGTCCAAGGAGTTTTCTTTTGAGGGGGGAAAACTAATTTGTGCTGCAAATATTACCTTTAGTATATATATCCCAGGTCTGCTTTGGGGAGACAACTCGCACTGTGAAATTGATAGCGACGGAAAACCCAACTGGTGTGGCCTCCCTCATGTAAGTCATATTATTAGCCAGCTCAATGGACTGGTTAATGACATAGTGGTCTATTACACTCGCGTCTGTAAACAGAGGCGCATGTTGCCGGTGCCAAAGATCTGCCCGTCACAAGTTTGCCTCTTCATGACGAGAGCCTCCAGCTTGTTTCCACGAATAAAGGACGGATAAAAGGAAAAGGAAGCCGGCGACATGCGCGCCAAATCACTTCGTGGATCCTGAACAAGCGCAGGTGGGATTTGAAAAGGTGTCGTCCGTGTTGATGTGCAGAGAGGTAAACACTAAACTGATTTATTCTCATTTAAATGTGGTGTAGTTTAAATTGTAAACTATTGAGCAAAAAGTTGGTGATCAATTCTCATTTTTCTGCCCGTGCAAAAGACGCTTGGTTCCTCTCTTCTTCTTTTTCTCATCCAGGCGGCACGAAGACTTAAAACAAAGGGCCAACACTTTTAGGATTACAAGTAGATCCGCTGCGTATTGAGTTTTCATTTATACCTGTAATTTATCGTTGGGAGATTAGACTCAGTGAGTGAACAAGCATATTGCATTAATTCCCACAACCTCCTGTGCCAGAAAAACTCACCAGAAAGTAGATTTTCCCCAAAGGGAACATCATCCCTCCACCCTGGAGCCTTTCGGTGTAAATGGCTGTGTAAAGACTGTTTTCATGGCACTTTTGCTTCATTACAGTCCGCAGTACGAAGAGGGAAAGTATCAAGCAGTAAAGGTCCAGGCTGGTTTTAGAGTCGGCACACTGCTTTTACATGGGTAATAGACCCTTTTGGAGAAACGTCTCCATACGTCTGCGTCTGTCTCTGTTAAATATGTAATAGCCTCAAGTATCTCATAAGTCAAATTAATAAGTTCTCAAACAACTGTTCCTAAAGCTGACCTAACATTAAATCTCTCCGGCTGCTCTCGATTTACAGTATATTTTATTGTGGAATGCTCGCCGTGTACAATATATGGCCATTTAAAAAACTTGTATCCTTCACAATGGAGGCGATCTATCACCTCTGCCTCATTTTTTAATCCCAGGTGACTGAAACATCTGTCAGGATGACTGAATGTCGATAGAGCGGTACAGCAGGGAGAGAGGAGGGAGGTGAGGGATGCGGGGGATGCAGATCCAGCCAGGAGTGATGACTCTGAGACAGCCAGAATCTCATCTAGATGTGATGAGTATCACTCAACAGCGAGCGTATATGTGTGCGCAAGATATAAGACACGCAGAAACTTCATAAAATACATGAATAGATGCTCATTTTTCCATTTGATGGATGCTTTTCTTTTGTTTTCCTCACATAACAATATGGACGCTGCATGTATTAAGGTGGCAACAACAACCCTGGAAGAGATAGTGTCGTACTTCATCCACCAACAGAAGATGTGTAACTCATGATAGCCGCCCGCCCGCGGTGCATTCGAGGGCGGCGGTACAGCGGACGCTCGGGGGGGGAAAAAGCCCATCTTTGACGGACAAGGTTATCAGATATTCACGGAGCCCAATTAAACAAGTGTTTGGTCCCACAGCACGACGGCATATCTATGACATAACGCATTTTGGGTTTATCGGGATATGATTTCTCTCTGCTTCTGCATGGCTTCATGTGCAAGAACTTTGTGAACTTTTTCCTCTCAACTTGTCGTATCTACTCCTGCAGCGGGATTTTTTTCTTTTTCTTTTCTTACATCTCCTGAAATTGAGTTAACTTAACTTTTACATCAGCATGTAGCTCCACATGTCCAGCCCAGCGTCCCGGAGAATGACACTCATAAACAGGAAGCTCGGGGTCTACAGCGTGCCGAGGTCCCAGCGGTGGGTGGATGTGGAGCGCATTCAATATTCATGTTCCCTTCCATAACCTTAAAGCTGCCATGTGGTGTTTGCATTCCGTGTTGCTCCCCAAAACTCATTGTGTACGTCCTCGAGGTCTAACAAACATGCACTACCTTCCTCATAAAACATCTTTAATGCAGGTTATTTACATCCTGAATTGTTTACAACCTTATTTTTGTTACTGGTAGTCTTCTTCACTGCCTATTCTTGGTGCTCCTAATTAACTGAGAGCACACGTAACTATTTATTAAGGGGAAAGGGACATTTGTTATGTTTTTTTATGGTCTTTTAGTTTGAAGTGATTCATTGATTTCCCGTGTCTTCAGAGTTGAAATATGACGTTGTAACATTCATTTAATACGACAACATGAGAAACGCAAGCTAGTAAACCGAATAACAAACGGCGGCCCATTAGAATCATTGCTATGATAAATCATAATTGTAACTCTGCGCCGCTAAGGCCTGTAAACCCGACGCGCGGTCCTCCCATCTGCGGCAACACAAGCGGCGGGCGTCTAGATGTGTCACCGATTAACAGTCTCACGCCTGCGGTGTGTTTGACTCTGTGTCTTTACGCCGTAGGGTCCTCTGGTCAAACTGTCCCATGCTAATGTCAGGAAACCAATTTGCTTGTCCGGTCGAAGAAATGCCCGAGAGAGAGAGAAGAGGAGAGAGAGAGAGAGAGAGAGAGAGAGAGAGAGAGAGAGAGAGAGAGAGAGAGAGAGAGAGAGAGAGAGAGAGAGTGAGAGAGAGAGAGAGAGAGAGAGAGAGAGAGAGAGAGAGAGAGAGAGAGAGAGAGAGAGAGAGAGAGAGAGAGAGAGAGAGAGAGAGAGAGAGAGAGAGAGAGAGAGAGAGAGAGAGAGAGAGAGAGAGAGGTCAAACTCCAATTACACTCGTCGACATTGTCACAACCTGCTGTCTCTACCCGCATAATTGATTAATAACAGTAATTGCTAATACGTAATGGATCATAATGGTAATAATGATCATTAGCGACGAGAAGGCCTTCGGCAGTTTTGCCAACTGTCAATGAAAAGGCTTCCAATTAGATTGTGGAGACAAATCATTTAGCACACCTGTTCATAAAGAAACATTTATTTTAAAAAGCGTCTGGTCATAGTTGTTGTTGTTGTTGTTTTTATCTTACCTGTGCAAACAATCACTTTATAATGTGAATTAGATTAGATATTCCTTTATTATCCCGCAGTGGGGACATTTCAGGATTAGAGCAGCAAACAGGGTAAAGTGCACACAAGTAATATCAATAATAAACGGTAAAAAACTGAATTATATACAGACATATACAGACATAATACACATATCTGTTATTATGAAAAGTGTATTAATATATAAATGGTAAAGATTGCATAAAATAGAACATATTATTAATAAATAAGCACAGGTCTATCTACAAAAACGACATTGTTGTGCATTTGTTGCACAAACGAGCCCTACTGTCAATAATTTGGCTAAAATATAATAATGTGTATGAAATGAGGCATAATCCAGTGGGGGACTGGAACCAGCGTCACGTGGTTTAGGTTTCGGCCGAGAGTTTAAAAGACTGCAGGGTCTTGAGGGTTAAAGCCAACGCTCTGCTCTTTTCCTTTCAGGTCCCCTTCCTGTAGAAAGCGGCCTTATTAGCAATCCAAACAGACTGCCGCTCGCTGCCCCGCGTACCTTATACAAGTTAATAAAATCCCAATAAAGGTGAGCGGAGACGCTGCCTGGATGCTTAAGTAGGCAGCCTGGACAACCACCTGCATCTATTCCTGTCTTCTTTTGCTTAATTAAGATACAGATGTCGGTTAATGAGAGCGGACGCCGCTAATGAGTGATGCTAAATCCGACGGGCCACAGTTGGCAGCGCCACATGTGCTGCTTTTGATGGCGCTGGCTAGCATCTCCCTGCCTCTGGAATCAAACAGAAACGATCACGACACCAGGCCATTCGCTTTATTATTTATTTAGTCAATGTTTGTTTCATTTTCGGTCACATTTCTGGCAGTTTGTTGGCTTTTAAATGACAACTATTTGCTATTTAAGAGCATTTGAAATCAGTATTTGCGTCACCGGGACTCCTGTCCTGCGCGTCCACGGTCGAGCAGCTTCATTTGACAGGATAGAAAAACTCATTTCACCTCTCGCACAGAACATCGGAATTAAATGACTTTTTTTTCCTGTTAACGCCCAGCACAGCACTTTTTCTTTTCGACTGTGTAATACTTTTTTTTATGTAAAACAGTAAAGTTGATGTAAGCATTACATTAAATTGCCTGTAAATGCACGCGTGGATGCATCCGGCCGAGATCCCCGCCGCCCTCCCAAGGTGGATGAATGTGGAATCCGTTTTTTTTTTAGGGGAGAAGGAGCCGTTAAGCCCGAGTTTGCACACTTTCCTTCATTCCAGACACTTTCCACTAAACTAAACTGGGCGCCGGCATCACGACTCGCATGGCGTCTGCTGGACTCCCGCTCTGCCGCAGAGTCCTGGCTAATCCAAGACCTTCATAAAGCATGTGTTGGGCCTTAGCGACACATCCGTCATTCTGACGTCCGCTAGCATGGTCTGGACTGTCGACTCCTAATCCATCTGTGCTCTGCAGAGGCCGTCTGCTGCCAACTGGATCTCTGCTAAGC
Organism: Myoxocephalus aenaeus; assembly: GCA_038501785.1. Classification (NCBI taxonomy): domain Eukaryota; kingdom Metazoa; phylum Chordata; class Actinopteri; order Perciformes; family Cottidae; genus Myoxocephalus; species Myoxocephalus aenaeus. The sequence goes on along the minus strand of JBAMJR010000047.1, from coordinate 1,053,043 downwards.
CTTTGGAGAAACTGGCTGAACAGCAGCTCCTGCCAACTTGCTGGAAGTTTTTCTCCCTATCGTCCTGTTTATTTCACCTATTCCTGATTTATTTTTTATTTAAACACTTGCCTGGTTTAGTGAGTGCGTTGACAAATGTTTTCTGACGCTTGTGCTATTTGCTTTGATGTTGCCAAGCGATCAGGAGTGCATGGAAAGAGGGTAACTTTAATCCAGAGCACCAAAGGCGGAATAAGGCCAACGACTTTGATCTCCCTCATGCACAAAAAAAAAACTGTAATTTTCCACTGCGATGCCACCATGCTGGTAATATTGGATTAAAAACTCCCTCTTTTCTTCTGCTGTCCACTCATGTATGGCCTAAGGTGTGGATGGAGTCTGTCGGGGACGCTCCGGCATGCTGCACAATGGAGATAGAGAAAGAGGCGAGCAATTTTCGACAGATCTTCTCGAGGCAATTCAGCACACGCGAAACAACATTTCCATGAGGGACCCCCGTGTGTGTTGATCAACAACCTGCTGGTGATCTTGCGCCTCGTTCAGGTTCAACCTGCATCAAGCCAAGTGGTAGATAAGTAGTGTAATAGCGAGCTAGATGCAAGGTCGTGTGTGTGTGTGTGTGTGTGTGTGTGTGTGTGTGTGTGTGTGTGTGTGTGTGTGTGTGCGCCTCAGGCGTAGGCATGCCGGATTTTGCTGCCGTTTTCAGTCTTTTTTTCAGACTAATCAGAAGTCAGCGAGCTCATTCGCAGCCACTCGCATTCCTGTGAAAGTATACAGCCGGGGAGTCAAAGGGCCATAGCTAGTGTGGAGTTCAGATAATGAGTCATTGCCGGAAATTAACAGCCGTGGTGATGAGCCATCTAATAGCAGACGATGGATCCGGTAATAGGTTTTCAACAAGTGTTCATATTGTCATAACCAGTTTCATTACCAAAAGCATCTCCTGCGCCGCTCAACCTCGAAAACTGGTCTTCTGCTAATTACTAAAGACAAACGACCCCATTATTTATTTTTTGCAGTTCTTTGTTGCTTGTGAGGATAATGAAGACTCGGCCGGAGAGCAGAGTCCAGTTCTGCAGAACTGTGCGAGCTGTTGAGTTTTTTTGCAAGCTCTCTACTACAGGATGTGCTGATTTTTAAAAACAAAAATCCTAATAAATCAAGTCCCTTTCCCCGGCGTTCGCTTTCTGTCAACATCCTCGCTCACGCATTCCTTCAAAGACTCGCAGCCTGAGCGCAGGTTTCACTTATCGTTTAAAAGTGGCTTTTTTCTCCCTTTCATGCCCAGGACAAGTGACAGGCCTGCATGCCGGTATCAAACCAACAAAAAGAAGACGTGTCATCTGTCACTGTCGCTTACTGATCACATCTATATGTACGGCGCACTCTGGCGACATAGATGTACTGTGTCTTTAAATATGTTGTGGACATCTTGTGTGATCCTCTGCATCAACCCAATACCCAACATATGGCCGTGGAAGTACAGTATGGATTGTGCTTTCCAGAGATCCAACGCATGAGAGTGACAGATTGCATCTCAGAGCGGAAAAGACTGAGAGGCTTAGCCTCTGACACGGCAATCTCTCCTCGGGGTGAGCGGCTTTCCTTGTTTGGGGCGCAATAAAAGGTTCTCGGGGGCCACACGGCGCAATAAAAGGTTCTCGGGGGCCACACAAGAGACGATGTGGAGGAACCAAAACAGGAAGGGGGATTGTAGTGGCAGGGTGAGAGAGGTGTGACTGAGGGTGCAGCAGAGAGAGAGAGAGAGATCAGGTCATATTTCATCACCGTATGGACATCAGAAAGGCCGTGAAGGATCGTCACTCCAAAGCTCAGAAAGAGATTGTCGACACTCTGGGTGTGATGGCGCGCTGACCCGTTCACAGCGAGGGAGGACTCGCCAAAAAAAGCATCTCCAGACACCCTCAGACCCCAGTGTGTGTGTGTGTGTGTGTGTGTGTGTAGTTGTCGCTCACGTGTGCAGGAGCGTGAGATCAAATGTGTTTACCGCTTTGAAATCTCGATGAAGAGTCTCAGCGTGGGACTAATTATAAAAAGAGAAGCGGAGTTAATGAACGTGGAAATGCTTCGGAAATAGCTCACACGTTGTGATCAGATTACGACCAGATCTTTAAATCTCAACGAAATGATTATTACAAGGGGTATTCTATGCATCAATTTCAGACATTGACAAGGTTTTTTACCCATTTTAAATTCATGCAAATAAACTCTGGATCTCTCAAACTCACGAGCGACATGTCGCTGTAATAGGATTACGAAATAATAGCGACCGTTATCATCGTGTTTCTCTGTGGACATTTGATTCAAAGACCTGAGTTTAAATTCATCGCTGTCGGATTCAATAGCGACCGATCTTTCAGTGTTGGTTTGGTCCAGATCCTCCCGCCACTCCATCCACTTTCATTGGACCCTTTGAGATATGGTACATGCCATACCCCATGCAATAAAGCAATCGACACACACACACACACCCAGACACACACACTTGATTTCTCACTCCTTAGAATGAACCCATATACCACCTGTGTTGGGTGGGGAAGCAAAGTGATGTGTTTTTGACCGGGCTGCCTCTCGTCTTCAGTGGAGCCGGATTGGCAATGACGAGAGGCAATTTGTTGGCGAGCAGCAGGTGGTTGGGTTAATTGCCCGCGGTGCCGGGTTGGAGAGAAAGTGTCTCGCTGAGTGCAAAGTGCCGTCTGCGCCGGCGGAGCTCGAGTCCGGATAAAGAACAGCAGTAAGCGCATTGTCATCTCCCACCTCGCCACCCTAATCAGCACCGCTACGCACTCCCATTGTTCAACTGAACTGGCTCGCTTCCCGGAGGAATTCTCTCAATTTTCTCTTGTTTCCCGGGCGCCACCCACATCCTCTTCTTTTTCAATCCCTTTCATGCCCAAATTCACTTCCTTTCTCTATCAGCGTATCTGCCGTTTCTCCGGATCAATCCTCACATTTCCCTCTCTGCTTGCTTATCACCTTTTCCTCACTTCCTGTTATGTTTACCCCCATCTTGATCTTGCCCTTTCTCCCGCTATCTCCACCACTCTCCAGTTCTTTTCCTTTTCTTCCCAGAGGAGCGTGATATTGATGTAAACACATGCAGAGCCCCGAGTGCTTTTTAAGCTGCTCTGACCGATCCACAGGCTTCCCCTCCATTGTCCCCCCGCAGCCCTAGGAAGAGACTTGGTTTCCAATAGGCTTATCCCACCAGTCCTCCCAGTGCCGTGTCTGTGGGGCTCGGCTGGACTGAGCATGCCTGGCTGTCAGTGTCACGGCTCCACCGTGGTAATGGATCAAAGAGATGTGGGCGGCGGGTGAGAGGCAGCGCTGTAATTAAGTATCGGAGACCACGCTGGCAAAAATAGAAGTGGAACTAAAAGGACGGCGATGGCACTGACGGCGGAGGAAAGCGACAAAAACAAAAAAAATCCCAAAACTCTGAGAGCAGATTATTCACGTGGACACGAATAATGCGGAGATTGTGGTCCGCCAGCGGGGGATGTTTTCTTTTTCTGTGATCTGAAAAAGCTGATTTCCTCATCACACAAACAGCAAACGTGACTTGTGCTGAAAGAAATCCTGCCGTTGTGGCAAAAGGTGGGAGTAGCACGGCGTCCACAAGAGGTCCCGGGTCACGCTTAGGTAGGGTGACCAGACGTCCTCTTTTTCCCGGACATGTCCTCTTTTCGAGACCTAAAAAAAGCGTCCGGCAGGGATTCCAAAAACGTCCGGGATTGAGCATGAATTGTATCAAATCTACAACCCCGTTTATAAAAGATGTGTAGAGGCTCACTGCTCCACTAATACTGATGCAACCTGATGCTCACATATCTGCACTCATTCTGTTTTGTTTGGCAAAAAAATAATAATAGCTTATTGTTTTCCACAATGAGCTATTTAGTAGTAACTAAATATTAGTTATTTTTTGCACAGATATAACTTTATTTTCATTGTTCTAAGTGATTGCAATTTAAAAATAAATGGAGTCTGATGGAGCAATCTGATTTACTTGAAAGTGATTGCAATTTTCTTTATTCTGTTATTTATAAAAGCACAGATGGAGTCACAAAATGAAGTTATTTACAGAAAAAGTTTGAGAACCACTACTTTAAGTGTTTGTGTCGGTGTCGTCGCCCCCCCCCCCCCCCCCGAAGCTGTAAACCTAGGGGAAACACTGTATATAAAGTATGTATTATTTATATTTTTGTTATTTGTTATCATTATTGCTTCAATATATGGACAAGACACATTAAAGAAGCACTGGACTAAATGCCACAAAAAATTTGTTTTACATTTGCACTTTGCAATTTTGTTAAAGTTCAATAAACAGATGTTCATATAGTCATTTGTGTCATTTTTGTCATTTCATTTGTGACATTTGTATGCATTCACATATATTCATATGCGGCATGCTATACACTACTACCCTTCCCCCCCCCCCCCCCCCCCCCCCCCCCCCCCCCCCGCACGTGACGAAGTGTCCTCTTTTTCACAAACTCAAATCTGGGTCAACGGAGTGAGTGAGTTTGACGTGACCGGTCCACGTTCAGCCGTCTATGCAGTGTTTTTCTAACCTCGGCCGTGACTCCAATCTTCCCCTACTTCCCTTCTGATTGTCTAACCGCTCTGTCTCTCAGTAGTTTCCATTTCAATATCAAGCTTTTTTTCTGACAAAGATGTCCTCTTGAGGGTCGTCCTCCCTTACATTAGTGTTTATTTAATTGATTTGGGATGTTTTCACAGATCCACTACATTTTTTTTGTGGGGCGGACATTTAAAATGTAATTTGATTCGTCTACATGTTCATAATTATTTCTTAGAAACTACATACTGTAAAAGTCGGGTTACAAGCCACTACTACGGCTTGTCCCCATTATCTCCCCGCTGTAGCCAGCTAGCGCTCCTGCTAGCGCTCCGCTAGCTCTCCGACAACCACCGAAGGTAGCGGCACCAGCCCCGACTCGGGCAGAGGGGACGCGGGCTACTGCTAGCTTGTGCTACTGCTAGCTTGTGCTACTGCTAGCTTGTGCTACTGCTAGCTTGTGCTACTGCTAGCTTGCTACAGCGGGGACACCCACCGGAGGTAGAAGAGGCTTGTAACCCGACTTTTACGGTAACTTGGTTGAATGTAAAAAGGCAAAGTCGTAGTTTGTGCGTTTAAAGGACAAGCAAATAAAACCCGGGCTAAGGCGACAAACTTGATGCCATTTGGTATCCAGCACAAACAGTGACGAGAGTCCTCCATGAGATAAGTTTGAACAAGTTTAAGGCGTGTTTACACAACGACAGCAGTGTATGAATCACAGATTTCGCCGCTCTGTAATTTACATTTATTTTGAGAGACTCCCACTGCGAGTGCCAACACATTTGCGGATGACCTGGTGGCAAGCAGTTTGAAATATTCCATAGAAATAGCTCGTCCTCTTGCCAATTTAAAATGTCGCTCTTCCTCATGGTGGGGATGGAGAACAGGAGGCATTATAATTAAGGGCGAACACAGAACACCACCCTGATAGTCGTTGCTTTAATTAAAGGAATGTGTATGTTTGGTGAGCAGATTGGGTCTTCATTTTACACCCATATTCATCATAACTGTACAACTGTGGATCATTTAATATTGCCTGCATCTGATCTGCAGTAAAAGTGTCCCAGTGTCCGATATTTAAAGCCAACTAATCATGTTTTTATAGCTTTTTATTTTCTCCTTTTTTTGAGATAAAATACTGTTGTTTTTGTGTTTTCTGCATCATTTCAGATACACTCCCCTGCAAATCAGCCAGACATGTTTTGTATTTTAGGGGAAACGTTGCGATCTTGACTTGAATCCAAAATCAAGTTCTGTTCAGAATCAAAGAATCATGAGTATGCAGCATGCATTTTATAATGTGGCTCTCTGCAGAGAGCATTTGTATTTGGATCCGTCTTCTTTCAATACAATAAGCTGCACATACTTCCTCACCCTACTTTTTGTCCATATATATATATATATATATATATATATATATATATATATATATATATATATATATGCTGGCTGTCTATATATAGAAAATACTTCAAATGTATTTCATGGCATGTCTGCACAGTGACATTTCTTCTCACAGAAGATGGAGCTTTGGTTTGTATTGATGTTGTTTCTGGGGTTTCTTTTTTTTTTTACTTAACACTTTGTGTCTGTATCCCCCTGCCCCCCCCATCCCCCACCAACCTTTCTCTTCAAAGTGCCATAAAAGCCAGCCGTCATACCTGATGATCAAAGAGCAACAACCAGAGCGCGGGCTCTCTGTTGTGCCGCTGTCATTTTCACTCCTTTAAACAACAAAACAACAGAGACCTTCAAAACTCGCGGCCACAATGAACGCGCGGGAACTTCACACGGTTCCACTCGGCGGATCTCGGCCCCCGGCTCAAGTTTTTTGATGCGAACCTGTCACAAAGTTTCTGTTGACATAATTGATACGGTTACAGATCTGAGTCATTCCAAAGAACCTGAGCTCCTCCCTGGTGCCCTTGAACAAATATTTGGGTTGGTGGTTTAATCATTAAAACAGGGCTGAGCTATTGTATCCCAAAAATGGAACATGTTATGCTTCAGACACAGTAGAGAGATGGCAGGAAATGAGAGAGAGAGAGAGAGGCCACAAAATACATATTGTTTTATTGAGATGAGAATACGCTTGGGAGTAAAAAAAAATTGCACAAAATCTTGTCACTTGATTGTGAAGGTCTTCACAGTTTAATATCCAGTATAGGTCCTCTTCACCTCCTCCAGAGTTGGGTGATAAACTCTGTACACATATTTACAGTTTGATAATAATATTTCAGCTGTGGGACCAGTATCATTAATCATCGGGCAAAAGACCCAGGTGAGGATAATTAGCCCCGCAGGACCGCTTCGGGACGCGATGCGACTCATTACTGGTCGTGGACTTCCCGGCTGTCGCCGTCGCCGCCGGCGTCAGAGAGGATGCGAATCCGGTTGAGCATGAATCGTCCGTACGGCGAGCAGCCGGACTGTCAGAGACGCATCAGAGAGGGATTGTGTAGCTCCGACGGGGACACGGAGGATAGAGACATGCTTGAAAGGTTGAGGTATTGAATTTTACTTCCTGACAGCTGAGTGACCTTTCGGCTCTCGAGGGGGACGAGACAGAGATGGATTTCGCCGTCGTCCGCCTTCGCTGCCCGGGCCGCTCCTCCCACGGGGTTAAGAATTAATGCTCCCTTCTGCCTCTCTGCTGAGCAAGGAGCTGAACTGCATCACCGGGCGCTCGTGTGCAACGTGGCGGTACACAAGAAACAAATAAACCACCTTACAAGCAGAAGTGGTTATTCTCACGAGAACTTTAAAGGGGAATCGGCTCGGCGTGAGCGCCATCCGTCCTCGCAGCGGCCCGCTCTCGGCACGGAGTCCAACATGGCGGCGTCGGGACAGTTTGAGGAGGAGGGCGCAGCGCCCACGCAGTTAATTGGACCCAGTCCACCCCTCTTCACACCTCACAGGAACTGCCATTCATAAATATATGCAGCGCGACTGTGTCCCGTATCCCAATGCGCTGAATACCAATGAGACCCTCGTCCGGACTCTCGGTCCGCGAGGCCGTTCCCGTCTTCTTTTCGGTGCCTCCGGGCCAGAGTTTACAGTCTCACATCCTCCTTTTTCTGCGGCTGTGAGGGGGAAAGTTACAAATCACAGTTTCATCCGACGGCCCTTCGCTAACTCTCCACAGGATCACCTGGTGTCTTCAGGAGACACGAGATAAGAATACGCCTCAATGAGCCCCACTTGTTTCATCTCGGCTTAAAATTCCCTGCTTTGTTCCAGCGGTGTGTGTGTGTGTGTGTGTGTGTGTGTGTGTGTGTGTGTGTGTGTGTGTGTGTGCGCACAGGGAAGGGTTGGAGCTGCTTAAGCGGCGTGGTCACGTCGGCGCTCGTCTCCCTGGCAAACTGACCAAGTGTTGAGAATGATAGAGTTGAAATGACAGCGACTGATTTCACTCTCAATCTGTCTTTTTCGAGGCGTCGCACGCAAGCGGCCAATGGCACGGCGGCTGTCTACGCTCCATTACTCCGACCGGCCAATGAGCCATCTGCATGAAGGGCCTCATTGATTCCTCTTTACTCCGTTCTTTGTGAAAATATACAGAGTCGGGTGCGAGTTAGACGCCGATGCATCAAGAGGCGGCTCACCGGGGACGGAGACAAAGACCGGCTTGCTGGAACGTCCGAATGCGGGGGGGGGGAAAAAACACTGTTCATAATGTCTTTGTCCCCTTTTCATTTGGGATTTGCATCGATGGAGCGTTTAGGCCGGCGCTGAAAGACCGGGTGTCTTGCTCAGGGACCCTGAGCCCGGATCATCCAGCTCAAAGGACCGGCTCCCACCGAGCCACCTTCACTGCAGTATTTACTGCTCGCGGTATTCAGAGCATGCGCTATGAATTCTTCATGAGCATGTCAAAATATTGTTCTGAAAAAGCACTTCTTTATGCCACATCTCGAAGATCCCGTCGGCTAGAATATCCATTATGTATAAAAAAAGGATTTTCACACTCAGTGCTCGATTTAGAGGGAATACACACGATCCTCCAGCTACCTGCATTCAAATATGCTTGAAAACAACATCTTGTCTTGATTTTGAAAGACGTGGACTGCAGACGTTAGATTTAACGTGTTTATCGCCACAACAATAACACATGGGTTCGGATGGTAGCTTTAGAGGCAGCTGATCGGAGTGTACTTCAGTGTGTTTTCCTCTCGCTTCATCTCTGCTGTGTGTCGAGGTCGATCATGGCGGGTTATAATGAGAGACACAACGAGTAAAATACGCCCTCAAACTGCCGTCGTGACCTCAAAACAACCCGCCAACCCGTCAGCGACCCCGGGAGAGAGTGACGGGCTGTCTTGGTGAGGAAGAGGAGGAGGAGGAGGAGGAGGGGGTCGTCGGTTCAGAGGGCGCTTGATTCACAGCCCTGCTGCCCACAGGAGTGTCAGGGTCACGACCCGGTCTCTCTTCTCGTGGGTTTCCGTCCCTCTGTGGTTCAGGCTCCGTCCCATTTCTCACAAGCGTTATGCTTACGCTGCAGCTTTCTGCGCGGCTGAGTAATGCCATGAATAAGTCATGCGTGCGGTATATTATTTTGACATGTTTGATCCGCCCCTGTATGCTGTAACGCTGCAACGTGCCGACAGTTCTAATTCCATCCACTGCGGGGGCAATTTGTGAGATTTCATCAGATATCTATTGTCTTTTGGTCCTCCTGATATTGTATTCAAATCTACAAAATGTATGAATCAAGTTCAAATCCCAGTCTTGTCATAGTGCATCACCGAAAGGCGTAAATCAATAAAAGAAAAGAGCATGTAAGAAAGACACATCTACAATACAAATAAGGAAACCAAGGTTCTGTCCTCATTATTTTACATTCAACATGTGAAACATTGCAGTTTGTCAGATTCTGATCTTTTCAAGACTTTCCCCCATGGCATTGTTTAGGATTCTCCTCGAAATAACATACCCAAACTAAAAAGGGTGTATCTCTGCAACCACAAGGGCTATTTGCATAATTTTATAATGTTATAGTGTTATAATAAAGGCAACCCATGTGAGCTTTTGTTCAGATGTGTAAATGTTAGTATATATGTTACTGGTTAAGAGTAAATAAAGATTCAAACACAGCTATAAAATAGAAAAATAGAAGTTTCAGGTCCGCAGGATGATTATCTCTTTGAAATGATGCTTCACTAAGGTCTAAAGCTCTCCCAAAGCATAGCACAATATGTGAACAGTCTCTCTGCAAAGAAAAAGTGAAGCAGAACAAAGTCTCTCTGCAAAGTGCATAAATGCATTGTTGTTGTTTACACTTGTCCATCTCAGTTAAACTCTGGAAGTGAAAGTACAGAATGTGAACCCCTGATCCTCCATCTGATCGGAGCTGACACTACAAAGTTGAATAAAATCTCTTTCAAGCTTTCGCTCGCACTCCCTCATCTAAGCAAAAAAAAAAAGCATAATTGCCGCATTGTTTTGAGGCCGCTTTTAATGGTTGTTTCATTATTTCCACCCAAAAATCAAACCAAGCATAACAACAAAGGCTTCTACAAAACTGGGTTACGTAACTCCTTTCAACATAATGACAAAAGGCTCTTCAGTGGTGCAACACACTTTTAAGAGAAAAGTGGTTTATGTAAAAAAAGAAATCCCTTGATTTAATTTTTCTGACTATTGTCTCACATGACGAATGGCGCTGTCTTTGTTTCTTGAACTCTCCTGTCTGACAAATTCTTTTTTTTCTTCCCTTTTTTCTCCCCCGAAGCCCTGAAACATCCATAATTACATTTCCCCATCTGTCTCCTCGCACAATCCCCCATACATCACCATCACAACAATCCCATTAAGTCCCAGTGCGTTAAATAAAGAGAAGGAAGGGAGGATTCCTGCATTCATAAACATAAAAGAGATGATGCCGTTGACGAGGTCGATCCCTCGAAGCCGTTTGTTTGGAGATATTTGGAAGAAAAGGGAAGAATCAGCGGGCCGTTTCAACCCTTCCTCCTCATCCTCATCCTCCACCCTCCATCTCTATGCCTTTGGCACCGCCGAATTCCCCCACAAGATGGTGAGGTGCAAAGCGGCGACCACACGGGAAGTAATTAAGGAGAGCTTGAAGCACGGAAGTGTTCCAATGAGGAGGAAAGAATAAGGTGATTGAACAACAGTCGATAATGACCGCGTTCCTCTTCCACACTAATGAGAATCTCTCTTACTGTCGAGGTTTTTAAACGCACACGGCTCCCGGTGGCGTTCCACTTGGAGAGATTCCTTGTCTTTTTTTGTAAAATTGATTATGAAGTTTAGCGACTGGAAACGGGGCAATCTCACTGATTAGCCCGTTGTATGCCGTAAAATTAATCTTAATGAGTTTGAGAAGTTCTGGAAAAAGCCATGCTAGCTGTTCCCCTCTGTTTCCTGTCTTTGTGCTAAGCTAAGCTAATCAGATAAATGGCGTTTGCTCCACGCTTAACACGCAGACGTGAGAGGGGAGTCAATCGTCTCATCTAGTTTTCAGCAGGAGAGCAAATAAGCGTATTTGCCAAATATATTATTTATTTGTTTATTTTGCACACTAATCAACCGTAAGTGAGCCAGAGTTAGCCAGAGAGGCTAATTTTCATCTGCTGTCCCTGGCCAGATTTGTTTATGGCAGCCTGAAATTACTAAGATCCGTCGATAGACAGACAGTAACGTAGAGACAAAACTAATTCACATCAAAGCAAAATAAAAGCGTATACCTACAGTATAAGCGCATATAAAAACACTGGAGGCACATACAATACATCAACACTAAACAAGACAAATGCACATATACACCAAATAAGCAGGCAGGACAGACAGTACAGTAATGCTTACACACCTGATTGGCAACTATATATATAATATAAGTAAATATATGGAAGCGATCCGCCACCTAAATGATGAATACGTCTCTTTCTCAGCAGACGTTTTGACGCGTCAGCAGAACAGGAGTTCCTAACATCATTAACGCGTGTGTGACAGCATGCCAACACCTGCACGGCTAAATGGAATCCAGCCGTCAGTGTTGTTGTTGTGTTTTTTTTTTACACCTGTGCGTCTCCTACTGGGACACGTCAACATGTCTGCTGCCTATTTGTCCCCTCGCAGCAGAAGCAGCAGAGCTAACAGGCGAGCGAGAGAGACGTCGCACCCACGCAGGCCCGAGGAGAGGTCTAATCAGCCGAAATAAGTGGAATTATCCGTGTAGGTGGCTGCTAATTAACAGTCAAACAAGTGGCCAGATTATTATTTACAACGGCATGCGGGGGAGACAATTAACGTGGTGGCCTGCTTGTAGAAGAAGCCACAATGCTGCTTTTAATTCTGCTTTTATTTAGTCCGTTATCCGCGATGCAGTGAACGGTTCCCGGCTTTAAATAGACGTTTAATAACTTGGATGCAAACTGCCCACAGGTCACTTTAAAGAACGGATAATGCGAGTTGGCATCTCAGAGGAGGATATTCTCTGCTCTTTCTTGAGTTGAGTGAGGAGGGTTAGAAAGAGACGTTTTCTGCTCCATGACCTTCAATTCTGATGCTGCGAAAGGGGGATACGAGTTTTCTGTTCACCGTCCAGAGCTTCCCAGTCAGGCCATGAATTATAACTGACGAGCATCCAGTTGATAAAGTCTTCTGGCAAACTGTCAACCCCTAACGAGGCGTAATGGACGGAGAGAAATAAATGTGCAGCCTGAATTGCAGTGGCAAACCAAGATTTAAGGCAGACAAGACCACAATTTAGTGTTTCATGTATGTATATACTTGCTTCAACCACCCATGAATCATTAAAAAAAAAAACATTTTAAGCATAACTCTAACCCCAGTGTCATGACCTATTCCTCAATAATATCTGTTTAATCAGAGTTCTCTACATGTGGGAGCTTTACGGCTTAAACAGGTGGAGAACAAACACACACACTCCGCCCACCCACACACACACACACACACACACTCGCACCCTTATAAATTCACGCACACGCACACAGACGGTGAGCAAGCCCCGGAGATGGATAGTTGGCTTTATTTAGTGTGCCTGAGACAAGGAGGGATGGGGTACAAATTGGAGACGGATGTACAGTCTGAGCCAAAATCAATAATAAAGACTTTCATCTCCAAACAAGATGAGACTTGATGCATAGACGTGGAGCCGATGTACGGACTCGAGCCCCCGCACGTCCGTCAGAGAGACGGGAAACCAGACCCGCGACCGTCACATGACGAATGACTGACAGAGCCAATGCTACGTTAGCTCCATATTGCTAATCGGATCAGAGTCGAGGGAGAAGGGGGAGTAAACAAAAAAGATGTGAAGGAGACTATTCAGCTTGTTTACTTTGCTCAGACTGTCACTCAAAGCAACAAAAACACAGAAAAAAAGAAGATTATAATAGCTCAATAGAAGCTGCAGTGACTCATCGTGTATTCACGTCTCGGGCAATATGATCACGTTAGGCGGAGATTCTCTCAATCAGGAGCCAAATATAACCGCAAACACACCGGTATGTGCACAAAGGGCTTTTGCATGAATATGATCGGCATTGCTTTCTGTCTTTTATCAGGATTAATAAAGCAACTTCACGAGGTCGCTGAGTTCCAGGGTTAGAGTTATGATTTACTGGTGAACCCATTGTCTATTTTACTGACTAGTCGATGGATCCAAACGATTCATTTTAGGTCCATTTGTTGGACCTCGAGGATTCACACACTGTTTTAGTGAGAAACTCTGAATGCAGACATAACTTCTGTTTGTTTCCAGTCAGTTGCACATATTCAGAGATGCAAAGATTGAACTTTAGCTTCATTCTCCTCTTTTCGATGCCAAAACCCCATTGGACGGGATATAATAGGAATCGGTATTAATGATCACGCTCGGCACAATGTTAAACCTTTGTGAATCCCACAACATGCTGTTGCTTTGCATTCGGCCATTTTGATAGAAGCACCGTCACCACCATTGTCTCTAATTGTCTGCGTTTCTCTCTGAGACTCGCTAGACAAGAAGTTTCCTCCGAGCCTTTCAAAGCTTGTATTTGATTATTTCCTTTAATGACTGCAGCAATATGCGTCTCACACATGTTTTGGACAATGGCTGCATCCATTATTGGAGTTAATAAAAAGCTTTCAAGTTGTTCCATCGACGTTCCTTTTGGGTGTGGAGTAGTGCGTGCATACCTCCCTTTATTAAGCGCTGATTAAACACACATTAAGTTGAGAAAGGCTGCAGCTATACACGTTTTGTTGACACTTATTGCTCCGTATTATTGTGAGCCACTTTGGGCAAAACTGTCAAATGGATGTAATATACAAGCAGTGCTTGTGTTAAAAAAAATGCATGTTTTCACACAAGCAGAACCAGTAATAATAGTCATTTGACAGGTTATGTATTTGCACATTAAAACACACGGCGGTCCTCAGTGCTCATTTGCGGCACAATGGTGAGATTTCAACGTGCGCTCTGTCATTTTGAGGGCGTGGTGGAGTAATTACAGCGCGGCAGACAGTTTTGTCCATGGTTAATAGAGATTAATAAGATAATTTCTGCATGCGGGGGAAATTAATTAATGTACAATGTTCTGACCTCGATGTCTGCAACCTCTAACATCCCTAACCACACCGGGCCCTTGAATTATACTTTTAGAGGCTCTTTTTATTCTGTGTATTTAATGATAGCTCATTAGATTCAGTCTGTGCACACATTTACACAATTTAACTGCTACTTTACGGGTTTTGTTAAATTTGTACAGTTTCTCCTTCAATTTTTTTCTGTTCTGTTGAATTGTTGTACTCTCCGTCTCGCTTGGGTCGACGCTTAATCAAAAAAGCCTCAAGAATGTACTGTAAATGCAATCAGAGAGTTCAGTGCAGACGTGGACTAATTCCATATTTTGGAAAAATAAGCCTATTTGCTTCCTTAACAAGAGGTGATGAGAAGATTGAAACCTCAGTCAGGTCTGTAAGGTGAACTCGTAGCCAATTAGCTTAGCTTAGCATAAAGAGTGGAAACAGGGGGAAACCTAGCCTGATTCTCTGTAAAATCAAAATTCGGGGGGTTATGTGAGGAAATATGTATATTTATTTGCAGATTAGATCATTAAATGTCGCAACCTATAATATGTATTCGAGTAACTGGAATAAAATATAAATATGGAATGGGAACAAGTTTAAAGTCACTAGGTTCAGCAAATATAATCAAATAAATAACCTTATTCTGCCCTCCTCTCCCTCCAATATCATTACTATAGATATTTATCTCTCAGTTTAATTATTATGTTCAAATTATCATTCAATAGAGCAAGTTTGTAGTTATTATACCCAAATTCAGAAAGAGAAGTAAAGTTGTTGCAAAAATCTCAACACTTTTTCTTTTTCTTTTTTTTATCAGTATTATTGCTTAATGAGCAGACTGGCTCCTCAATAACGTGGAGATATTGAATTATTATCTGTATCTAATTATGTTGTTTCCATTTCAGAAATGTACTTATCGTGCGTTCATTCTGGTTCCCGGTGGATCCTGAGAGAAAAAAAAAAAGGAAAAGAAATAAGTAATTTCTCTGACAAGGATCATGTAATAAAAAATTCTGAAGTTAGAAATGGCAAGTAACCTGGGGGAGAATGATGGTAATGTGATTAGAGTATGGCAATTAAGTATTTCCCCTTTATTACAGAGTGTGTGTGTGTGTGTGTGTGTGTGTGTGTGTGTGTGTGTGTGTGTGTGTGTGTGTGTGTGTTGCATTTACTCACCTGCTCTCCACAAAAGCCCCCTGATCAGGACACAGGCAGGAGTGTGTGTGTGTGTGTCTGTGTGTGTGTGTGTGCCCCCCTCACCCTAGTCACTTCATACTCTCGTATAGACACCATATCACTTCCATAATGCTCCCTATCGCGTTAAGCCTCTCATCCCCATTCAAACCCAGCCTCCTTGCTCCGGTCCCATTTCAATCTGCACTCACTGTAATGGAGTTCGCTATCACCTTCTCCCAACGGGGCAACTTTGCCTCCGAGCCAATCTCTTTAGCTCTATGTTTTATGCTGTCCCTGGGTGTGAGTCACGGGTCAACAATGAAACTGTGAGTATATCCCCCCCATCCTCATCCCCCACCCTCCTCATCCTCGCTCTCTCCGTCGGCGCTCCGAGACCCCGGCGCCTCACAGAGCGTGGGCCGCCCCGTGTTGGAGCGTCGGAGCGCCGCTGTGTCAACAACCTCTTCGTGCTTCGTGCAGGGGTGACTAACTCGGGGCATCCCAGCTGAGATGTGTTTTACTCTGGCACCGCACCCCGGAGTAATCTGCAGCGATGGAGCCGTTGTGCGGTAAACAAAAGACCTCCAGAGGGGCCGTTTTATACCAACGTTCATGCAGGAGAGTCAAAGAAAAACACCATAAATACTCCCAGCTGGGGTTGGAGATTTACCAAAGGAGTATTGTAGTGGCCAGTTGTCCCGTGAATCAAAGAAAATAAACATAAATCAAAGAAAATAAACTAAAAACTAAAAGCCACTACACAGAGTAAAAAGTCATAGGCCTACCTAGGTGCATCCTGGTCCTGTACCCGCCTACCCCAGGTGCCCACAGCATTACCCAATTAATAAACCAATGAGACTAAGTAAACCTAAACAATAACTACAAATAATTAGACTAAACTAAAAACAATCAAAAGAAAAAGCTATCCAAATACCGTAAAAGTCGGGTTACGAGCCGCTATTACCTTCGGTCAGTGTCCCCGTTAGCTCCCCGCTGTAGCCAGCTTGCGCTCCTGCTAGCGCTCCGCTACTTCCCTGCTAACTTCCGCTAGCTTTCCGCTAGCTGCCCGACAAGCACCGAAGGTAGCGGGACCAGGCTCGGCTCGACACCCGACTTGGGCAGAGGGGACGCGGGCAGTAACAGCAGCAGCAGTGGGGAGCCAGCTGTAGCAGCGGGGAGCTAGCAGCAGCAGCGGGGAGCTAGCAGCAGCAGCGAGAAGCTAGTAGGAATGCGGGGGGGAATCGATTCAGCATAGTATCGCAATACTTTGTGTGGCGATATTGTATTGATACACGGAAGCCAAGTATCGATCTTTTATAAAAAATAATAATAATAAGTTAAATTGGACTATGTAGACTGTAATACAAACAGTTCAGTTTGTCAGTGTTGGTCAGTTTGTCACATTTTGCTGCAATAAAAACGATTGAAATGAGATGAACAGACTAAAAACGTTATCTTATTAGATTAAATATGTTGACAACATTTTCCTTTGGGGACAATTTGCAGATGGAAAAAGGTAATACATCGCAATGTATCGCAATACTCAATATATCGCAATAACCAATATATCGCAGTATCGTGATAGTATCGTGATAGTATTGAATCGGGACCCAAGTATCGTGAGAGTATCGAATCGTGGGACCTCTGGTGATTCTCACCCCGAGGAGCTAGCAGCAGCAGCCGGGAGCTAGCAGCAGCAGCCGGGAGCTAGCAGCAGCAGCCGGGAGCTAGCAGCAGCAGTGGGGAGCTAGCAGCAGCAGTGGGGAGCTAGCAGCAGCAGTGGGGAGCTAGCAGCAGCAGCCGGGAGCTAGCAGCAGCAGTGGGGAGCTAGCAGCAGCAGTGGGGAGCTAGCAGCAGCAGCCGGGAGCTAGCAGCAGCAGTGGGGAGCTAGCAGCAGCAGCCGGGAGCTAGCAGCAGCAGTGGGGAGCTAGCAGCAGCAGCAGCGGGGACACTGACCGGAGGTAGGAGCGGCTTGTAACCCGACTTTTATGATATATAAAAAAATCAAACCTAAATAAGCAAACTAGAACAATTAAACAATACTACTTATGAGTAAAATAATTAAATATTAATATCAGACAACTAGCTCCTACAAGTAGAATGAACTCTGTCAACAAGCTCTGGTTCCAGCTTGTGTGATGAAGATTTGCTGTTTTTATAACGGAATATTTAGATCGGCCAAAAACGAGAGATTTGAAGACGTCGCCCAGGAGCATTTCTTTCTTCTGACGATGGTTTTCCCGTGATTGTCACTCTGGAAAAGAGTGAACAACATTCTGTGGATCTGTTACGGTCATCTCGCAAAACAAACCCCAATTTTTTGGAGAAATCATGTAAAGCTTGATTGGAGTCTTTCCAGAGGGCGTGTCGGAGCGAGAGGGCTGATTGGAAGGATTTATTGTTGTTTGGCGAGGCGTGCGGCTCGGATCCAAAGGCCACGCTGTGATGCGTTAATCAAACCCTGTGTGGTGGGAAAGGCCCATCGCTGATGAAAAGGGGACTGATAGGTGTGTGTCGACGCACCTAAAAAAGGAATGAATTGTGTCTTCATTAAGCGCTTTGATGTACAATCTCCATCGTTGCCGGAACATCTGTGCCGCTTGTTAATGGCCGCTTTAAAAAGCCATATTTCAGTGTGAAATGCTGATTTAATCCCAATAGAGTCTATATAACAAACACCAATTCCCACTGCTTTTTTTCCAGGATTACACTATAACACTGCAGCCCATACACGGTGTAATGTGCGGCTTATCCTGCACCCGTAAGGCGCTCTTTGCTGTCTTTTAATATCTCATTCCTCTCATCTTTGTGCCAAATATGAGTAGGACCAAAAAAACAACAACGCCAGTTTAATAAAGGAAAAGTCATTCGCTGGAACAGGGATATTTTTGAAGGTTTAGTGATGGAGAATTTTGCTTTCTTTCTGCAAAATGTTGCACTTTTTAGTTACCAGTTGCTTTGCAGACTCAGATTAACGATAAAAATGTAAATCAATAACTACACTTTAATATTATTACATCAGTAAGGCGTCATTTGTCCCCTGGAGGAGTACAAAATATATAAAATGTATATAAATATATTCAAATTAGCTCCACATTTAACAGCTGCAATAAATTACATACTCACTGTACATTCACATGCACATACTTTGCCTTTTTGTACTTTCTTTATTGTTTAATTTCCTAAATTAACACGCTCTACTTTTGTTGTATATATTGAGTATTTTGCATTCCTGATATCTTTTGTGTCTTCCATGTAAGTTGCTGCTACTGTGACACACTAATTTCCCCTTGGGGATAAATAAAGTATACATCTATCTATCTATATATCTATTAGTTCAGCAATAATTATATTCCAATAATATATATATATATTTGTTATGCATTACAATGTATTTATTGATCAAAACAAGTGGTTTTCTTGCAGTATTTTAGTAAGAAAATGCTCCAAAAAGCTTCATGTGTGTAAAAGCCATTTCTTTGTCGCAGAAAGCCTCTCCACACGTAAAACACGGCCCAGTCTCTTGGCAACTGCTACATTATTATTTTCTATTAGCGGCTTCAGGATTAATAATGATGGTGTTTGAGCTGAAGCGTGGCTCGTGCTGCAGGTGTGGAGGGTCGCTCGGGCCTCCAATGCTCCTTTTACAGGATGTCAAAAGTTGGAGGAAGAAATATAAAAGAAAAGCAATGAGGAAGGAGCAGCTTCTTGCTGAGACTCCAAATAAAACCATTTACACACGACTAGAGAGCTCGCCTCAAATCCTCTCGAGCTGAGCGCTAATTAAAAATGTGACCTTGCACAAAGGGAGGCATAAACAATTTGTTTCCCCTTTGCTCTTTCTCTTTCTGTCTGTGCAGCACACACATAACTGTAAGTGTCCCGCGGGAGTCCGACTGAGGGAAATGAATTACCGATTTCACTCTGACAGCTCGGCTAAGTAGCTTACAGGAGCAACAGCAGCAGCACGGCGCTCCCACTGATCATTTACGTGTCATAATTAATCTCACGCGCTTTTGAGTTTATTTCATCTGTGGAGAGAGAGAGCGGGAAAAAACACTGCACAATTTTTATTGTATATAAAAACTATATTTTTGCCCCTCTGAAGTCATTTCCAGCTGTGGTTTTCCCACCTTGAAGTAACTGAATTACGGCATCGACCAACAGCTTTGGGAGAAATATTGGAATTTGTCTTCCTACATAATTCACACCGGGACTCATTGTAAAAAAAAAAAAAAAAGAAGATGCTGACATTTGATGAATGCCTCCATCAAACAAGTCGATTGGACTGGATTCTGCTGCATGCAGGAGTGCTTTGATGTGTCCGGCACGGTTAGTGCACGTGTGCTGATGATGTAATGCCTCAGTGAGCGTGGAATTAACCCTTTAATGTCCCGCTCCATTGTCCTTATATCTGATGGAGAGATGTGTTGAAGGGAACTTCGTCTCTCGCTGTGTCTTTAAATATCATTTAGTGTTTTATGAAATAAAAAACGACAACTGATGAGCATTCACTGTTGTTAAAATCATATAACTAATGTTATTCCATAATATGTTTGATGGAATTATATCAGTATAATTTTTCACCCTTTCTGAGGCGTTTTCAGAGTAAACTGTATGAGGTTAATATCCATAAATACCTGGAAATAATTCTGATGAAACTACTAATTTAGTTCTAACAAATTGAAATGACATATTTGCATAATACATAGTCTGTATTTGACTTTGAAGTGACGTCTCTGTTCTTATTATCACCCGCAGGAAATAAAAAATGCAAATCTCATTTAGTTTTTCTCAGTGAGGACGTTCGATAAATAAAGAATAACTGCAGACGACACTGCGGATCAATGTTATTTAGATTGAAAGAGTGTCCGGCCCAGCTCCCTGCCAGCTCTCAGTCCGCTGTTTGAAGGATCTCACCTGTCAGATGTGTGGCCGTCTGCCGGAGTGACAGAGGGCGAGCAGGAAGCGCTTCGGCGTCTCGCTGAAGGACATTTCGGAGGATAAACGGCTTCTGATGACACACACTGGCTGTCGGCTGGGATAGAACCTGTGACCTTTCCGATGAGGGAAGGTCTCGGTGCCCACTAGGCCACCCGGCCACCTCGTTTTGGTTTTATGGACAAGAACCAAGGTCAAGAAACGTGCCAAGTGTTACATCCGCAGTGCGGTGTGCACAGGTAGGATCCTCCCGCTGATAATAGGGATGGCTTCCTGAGAAATGTCAGGTTTCATAGGATATCTGTTCACTACCAGCAGAGGACAATAATTAAAGTAAAGAGAGTACTTGGAGTTAGTCAAGTACTTGTTTCAGGCACTTGTATTTTTGGAGTACACCACTACTTCCACATAAGTACACTGACCTTTTCACTATGACACTTTTGAGTCACATCCTAATCATAATTCCAATTCATTACAGGTTTAATTTATGCAGTTCTGGTAATGATGCCATATATATTTATACATTCTCGCTTTCTACCATATCTGTGCGGTTTGGGAACGGTGTGTGACCCGACATGACCTTCAGGCTCCTGCTTGAGAAATCTGTCCATCCACCAGCTCACAACCTGCACGCCATCACTTTCCACCTTGGGCACTAAATCTTAGGATACGGGGCGTCACAAAAATGTTGCCACATCCAATGGAAATGATGGAGAAAACCATAAAAATAAGACCAAATCTGCAATAAACCAGCGCTTTGAGGGGGGTAATTTAGTACTGGTTCCGCCCTGGATCATCATTAAAGACTACTTTGACCTTGAGGACTTACTTTTTCCTCGGGGCGGGGAACTGCCACTCATTGACGTGATCAGACAGTCCCTAAATCTTTGGGTTTTCTGGAGGCCGATTAGCTCACTCAAGACATTTAATGTGTGTAATTTGCACGTTGATTAATCGCTGTACCTGTACCTGTCTGCGTTGATTATTTAGAAGCACGACGATGCAACGTCTAGGAGGCCAATAGAAGTCAGATATCACGAATGAGACTTTAAGCAGAGGGGGTTTTGAAATGTCCATAGGTGAGTATATCCCACCCTGCTGATCCCTCACCTGCTCCGGCGACGCCGTAATGAGACACCCGGCGAGTAGAAGAGGAGACAATCTTTCCACTGAGCCCGAGATCTCAGCAGCGCCCCGAGAGGCTCGGCTCTCCCGACGCTTATTAATCCCGAGAATGAAATGAGGCTAACGGGCTCAGAGACAGCCGTCGGTGATTCTTGATCCGCCCCGATAGAAGAGAGGGTTTTTTGAGATTGTGACAAACATTAGGAGGAGACTCGTGGAGCGAGATACATCTATGATGTGAGAGAGAAAACAAGTGTGAGAAAGACTGATGGCACCCGATAAAAAGTTAGGAAAAAAGAATTGGAAGTCCTCGGTTGACAGTTTAAACGCATCCTCTTGTGTTTAAGAGGTACGCTTCGTATCTCGTGCCTCGTCTAAAGTGCAATCTCACCCGGAGCTTTCAATCATATCACATGATCTTCACTCGTGGAATTTGTCCTCAACGTTTTTTTTTTTATTAATTTGTTTTAAAATTAAGGCGAGAAACGTTTTTTCATGCAGTGATCAACTTTGAGATTTTGGGCTATTTAGTTTACGTAACGTGTCTTCGTTCAGATTAGCAGAAAGAAAAATACACTTTTAGGTGTTTATTTTACTATCTTGTCTCCTAAACTTACCAAACGTTATCCGTACAATGCCTCACGTTCATATTTAATCAGAAATCAATACAAAAAACGAAATATCTAAATGTATTTTTCATATCTATTAGTTAACAGCAGTTGAATCCAAACTATTTATTCCTTTAATAAATATAGTACGTTGACTGTGTCACCCTTTAATGTGCGTCTCATCCTCCTCTATAAACGTCTCTTTTAATTAATCCAATCCACCTTTCACGGGCAAGTCAGGGTTCTTGTGTGAAATTCCTATTCAGAGTGTCAGAGTATGTTTCACGCTTTATGTTTATGCTCTACCGCTCCTTGCTTATTTGTCACATGTTTCTTAATGCACGGCATCGAGTGGAAATCTGCTCATCCAACCGCACACATTATGACTTTAACAATTTGCATTCCTTCCTTCCTGTGATGTTTATCAGCGAGGCGGAAATGAAGGCCTATAATTTATCACTCGCACACATATGACTGGAGCTTGATCTGAAGATGTGGTTTGTTGTTGTTGCTGTTGGTTTGTTTATATTTTTCGTGACTTTACTGCAGCAATTCTGCGATGAAATTACCCGTCAGTCAAATGAAACGTTGACATGATGTCCTCTTACTTGGGTGTGTATCTTATTCAATATTTTAACACAAACGATCGATCAAATATGTCGACTCTGCGGCTCCTCTCAGCTCGTTTAATATTTGTTTCAGTCGAGAAGACAGAACCCACTGGTCACTACTGGGTGGAGACCAAAATTGAGCTAAAAGAGTGTGAGTCATATATCCAGAAACATGCAACAAATGGATGCTAATGTTATGGGTTGACCCTTAAAAATGAACATCCCTTTTGAAAATGTGTTATAACAACCAGCATTTGAGTAATAACGCAGCGGATTACGACTTAATATTCCTCTCTTGGGAGCGCCGTCTCAAGACTGGCAATAAAAACACTGGATGAAGTTATTAAACATTATTATGGATCCTGTCGTCTACGTGGAACGCAGAGGTAGTTCAGCCGCCCAGCACAAGAATATGTTCCGTGCTGGAAAATGTTCAAGGGCCACTCAGAAGTCTTTTATGGGCTGCAAGTGGCCCCTGAACGGGCCTTTGAGTGCCACTGATCTACAGCGCCGCGTGTCAGCGAGACCATCTGAGCACGTAATTAACCGGAGGAATTGGCTCCTCTCGCTCGCCGCGATGGCACGAGTACAAAACTTTCCTTCGGTGCATGTTTGCATAGTGATAAGTAATATCTTATTGAAGGTGTGATATGGCCCTAACCCACAGAGGATAGAGGTATAGCCTCCGCTTGAATCTGGAACACACACACACACATACACAGAGCCATATGCAGGGCAGCGCATTGCCTGGTGCTGCAGGCGAGATTGCTTACGCTCCCTTCAGTGTCGGAGCTAATCCAGGAACACATAAGTGAAATAGGGGTCATCACACAAAATTCCCTGTGTGTGTGTGTGTGTGGGCATGAGTGTGTGAAAGACGGGCGAGTGAATGAAAAGATGCGAGGCTGCAAATCTCCCAGCAAATCCTTAACAGTCTATTTATATGTTCTTTTGAAAATCCCGGAGCTCCTCTCGCTTCCGCTTTCATGCCCTGGAATGTAAATTCAGCTCAAAATGCTCCATACTATTTTTTTCCTTTGGCCACAACAGCAGTAGTAGTAGCGGCGGCGGCTAACCATTAGCTAGCAGCAGTGGCGCACATGGTTTTTAATCCCGGAGCGATTCATAAAGTTTTTAATCCCGGCGGCGGCGGCTAACCATCACGGCTAACAACCATTAGCTAGCGGCAGTGGCGCACATGTTTTTTGTGCCCCGTCCCCCGTGGCGCTGGATGAAAGGTGCTGCCCGGTTGAGAAGCACTGCAACAAGCAGACGGTGATATTTGTCACGTGGACGATGCTGCGGGGCCTCAGCGGAGTTGCCGAGAAATATGAGCGCCGCCGCACTAACGCGCATCACGCGGCCGGGTTTATGCTTTATGTGTCGGTGCGGTCGCGACACCTTAAGCCAACCCCGGCCGAAAACAATGGTGGCTCCTCAAATCAGGTCGGAGCATTTGCATAGAAATTGGTTCTAGATCAGGAGATGGGCCCTCAACTCAAACGCTCTCGCTCTCCTCCTTCCTCTGTCACACACACACACACACACACACACAAATAAACATATAGAGAGTCTGTCCCTTTTGAGGTCCAATCACTCCGGCACATGGAGCGCTCCTCAATGCCGTCAGGAGGGAGGGAGGCTGTGATGAGAAATAGATCTAAGGACGACCCTTCATGTTTACCAAAAGGGTGAGTGGCAAGCAGAGAGGATTCAACATGCAGAAACTCTCGGTACGGCGTATTCTCTTTTAAGATATCTGTAATTTACATGCCTTTGGTCCTCCACTCCCAGTTGTTTCATATTCATATTGTGGTTATATAAGAAGGTCCTTAGAGTTTATCAGCCTTTAACAGCAAATATCCTTGTCATTGCTGCTTTCTTGGAGAGTAAATAAAGGAGGTTTGCTGGGCCAAAGGGGGAGAAGGAGAGGACATGTAGCTTTAGCCACAAATCCTTCAAGTCAGTTTGTCATTGCTTTCAAAAAATGAATTTTTTTCCGACACCTCAACAGGATCTGGCTCCGCTACGGATGCAGGACATGTTCAACATTTTAGGACATTCTTTTATTTGCTTTCTTGCAGAGTTAGATGATAAGGTCTTGTGTGTATATAAATAATTATATACATATATTTAAATATGTATGTATTTATATTCATTCACATATATATATATATATATATATATATATATATTTATTTTTATTTTTAATTATACATATTTATTTATTTATATATATATATATATATATATATATATATATATGTATATGTATATATATATATATGTATACATGTATTTATTCATTTATATATATGTATGTGTTTAAATATATTTATTTATATATAGATATTTATATATAAATAAATATATACATCAATATATAGATACATATATTTATATTTATATACATATATATATATATATTGTTTTATATTTATATATAAATATATGTATTTATATATAAATACATATATTTATTTATTTATTAATATATATATATACACACTTGTGTGAGAGAGTGAGGCGTGACAGTAATTCTCGCAGCCACTAAAGGACCTCAACATGGGTTGTTACAGCATACAAGCAATCAGGGCTGTGGTTTGTCAGCCTTAGGCTGCATGTGTCACTTAAATGGACAATTTGTGTGACATCATGTTGTGACCTTTAGTCCCTCCCTTCAATCCAGTAGCTGTCGGTAATGCACCTAAAAACAATTTGCCGACCGCCGTTAAACAACAAAAGAGAAGAAACGGAAGAACTCAAACCACCTGAGTCTGACCTTTTCCTCCAATACCTGTCCGCAAACTACGTGATTGTCCACCTCAGTTTGACATCCGGTTCTGTTTTCCCAAAGTTTCCCCGTTCATACCCGGTCCATCCGATCTAGTGTGGTGGTCCAAGGTCAATGTGATCTCACAAAACAAATTTTAGGGTCAATTTTTTAAGATTTTAAATGAGTTCTGCACCTTAATGCAACACCAACGTTCAAATGAATGGGAGGACCGTCAATTTCACTATTTGGTGTGGGGTCCACCACTTTCCCAATACTCTACGCTGCCCTCGTGTTTCTCTCTTTGCCAAACTCCCACATCGCTCTTGAAAGAAACGAAGCAGGGGAAAACGTCATTCTGCTGCGGAGACGCTCAGCTGTAGTGACAGCTCCCACAGTGGGCATCATGAGCTAATGCCAGGCTGGCCGATGCAGCCGTCTGAACCTAAAGAGCACCTTTCAGTCACATCTGCCATATCAGTGTGTGTGTGAGGGCTTTGAAGTTAGCAGATGGAAAGTTTTCTCCCGGCTTTGTGAATGTCATACGTGTGATTTGGACCGTCAGGATGACTATTTTTGGCTTGACAACTATTTTTGGCTTGACAACTTCAGAAAAGAACTCATCACCTTTTGAGCCGTGATATACGAGCGAGGAGCAGAAATCGTCCCGGTGTCAGAGAAACCTGACGAATGTCTCGCAGAAAAGGGAAAATCCACCGGCTCAAGCTTACAGTATGGAACATTATCTGCCAAGGACAGTTTGTTTGTGCACTTGGTGGTGATGTATAGCATCTCACAGCGAGCTCCGGCGGGTGTTTGTTCTGTCGTCGGGCAAAGTGTGAGCTGAATCTGATCCGTATTTGACGCGGTGATGGGAAATAAAACATTTAAACATCTGAACAGCAGCTTTGTCTCAGCTACACGAGGCATTCATTAATAATGACCTCGCGCTGCTTCCCTTCACGGACTTTGTGTGATACATAACTGTCTTTGACGGTAATAAAACAAATGTCTTGAAGACGTAATTGAAAGTGGCGGGCAATTTGATTTGTATTCATGAAACTCGCCGTGCAGCTGCTACAAGTCTTGTTCATGTAAAGTTCAAGTGTTTGCCTGGACAGCAGGATTTTTGAGACAGCAGAATTGTAAGCCTATTATATCCCCATTGGCTACTTATCATCATATCATTATGATAGACGTCATCCTGAAACTGGACAGCAATGAAGCACTGCTAAGGTTTTAAAAAAATCCTCCTTTGGGTCAACAGAAATGCATATACCGTAAAATTCGGGTTATAAGCCGCTACTTTGACCCGTGCGGCTTAAATATCGGTGCGGCTAATTTGTGGATTTTTCTGATTCTAAATTTAGCAGCAGTTGCAGAGACATGCTAGCTAGCGAGCATTAGCTATTAGCTAGCGAGCGTTAGCTAGCGTGCGTTAGCTAGCGTGCGTTAGCTAGCGTGCGTTAGCTAGCGACTCGGTAGCAGCAGCGGCTTATAAACCGCCGCGGCTTGTTTATGATTAAATACGACTTTTGTTTTGTTTTTAGTAGATGTGGCTAATAAAAGGGTGCACCTTATAACCCGCAATTTAAGGTAATTCAACTGCGCTAAATGTCTGAGGGCGTTATCGACCTTGAGTGATTCAATTTGATTTAACATTTCGCTGCACGCGGCATGTCGACTGCTCCAACTGACTTAACAGTGTGATAGGATCCTGAATAAAAAGAACATAAAGAGGCAGGAAAGCTTCTCGCCACCGATGAAAGAACAATCTGTGCTCTGTGGTAATCACTTGAGAGAACAGACCATTGATGGAGTTTTGAATAAACCATTATAAAATCTGTTTTTGACAACTGAGCTTGGCAGGTATATAACTATGTCTCAGATCCTGCTATGTTTCCTCTATAATTTCAATTACCGGCGGATCATGATTTGGCTCTTATGTGACTTCCGTCTCGGAGCGCAGCCCCATAGAGCTGCCACTTAAATGTTTCCCGGAGTGCAACATTCACATTATGTGTTTTTTGACAAAAGTCATACAAAAATAAAACGCTGTCCTTGCGGTGACAAAACGTTCTTTCTCATTATTTCGTCTTTTGAAATACGGAAAACTTATACAGCAGCAAATGAGAGGTGCCTGCTGTCAGGGCCTATATAAAGGTTAAGTAACTTAACAGCAAGACTAGAAGAATATAATCTCACACCCCCTCTGGGGCTTTGTAGTCAGTTTGATGTGAAGAAAAGTCGGAGCAATTAGTGTGAAGGTGCAGGTGAATTCTGTCCAAAAAAAGAAAATGGCCGCCTTCCAGCTCCTCTGCTGTGGGCGTACGGAGCCGGGGACGGAGACGGCCAAAGTGTGTGCTGAAGTCCCTCCGGCGGTCTCCAATGTTTGTCTCCGTGACCCAGAAACTACCTTCTGACAAAACCCTCCCCTCATTTCAATGCTAATGCGCCGTTATGGGTATTTTCACAGCGTCGCTGCTATTTATTATGAATCAGCTTACCTGAGAGGCGCCGGTTTAATCCTGTAGATCCCCCGCACAGCTGCTGTGCGCCAAGAGGTCACGGAGATAGTGTTTAAATAGACTCTGCCTCCTTTATTATTCCAAGAGGACGACTACGGGCCGGTAACCAGCTGACAGATTCACTACTTTCTCCCTTTTTTCTTCTTCTCCCCCTCATATCTGCTAAGTGGCAGAGAGGTAAAGATCACAGGATCAACTCAGACGCCGTTTTCACACAACAAGACCTCCTCTTTTGATTGTTTATTCACGTCTCGGGAGCACCAGGTATATCTTTATGAATAACTCACAGCGGCTCGTCATAACCCGGAGGCTCCCGAGAAGCTATCGCCGCCAATGACAGGTTTCGAACAGAGGACAGCGAAACATAATGAATATGGACCCCGTGTAATGGGAGAAGAAAACAATCTCAAACGGCCTCCAGCTGTTTACTTGAATAAGACGTTCGGATATTGGAGAGGAAAAATGTGTCGGGAACATGCGTGCAACAGGAAGTGGAGACGTTTGGTGAACTAAAAGAACGACTTGTTCCACGAGTGGAAAAACAAACGCGCCATTAAATATGAATGTCGTGATGATTGTCAATAGATGTAGGCTTTTACATTCAGAGATGCAAGCTGCTCTCAGAAAAAGAAGAAAAAAAATTGCACATTTTCACTGATTAACTCAACACACGACGATTCATCACCCGCTAGGTTTTTGAGGATTTACTGTTAAAAATAAGCACATTGTCTCCCGAACTGCAGCTCACACTCCCTTTAACTGTCACAACAGTTCAATCGGTCCTCTCCTCCGGTCTCTTCGTTTGTGTTGTGGTAATCGTGGCATTGATTTCGGAGCCGGTCTTCCCTCACTCTTGGATGCGCTTAGCGGCACTCTGCAGACAGCTTTGTCTCGGGGCTTGCGACAGAAAACGACGCCCACGGTATTCACGTTATTCGTGTACCTTTCCTCAGAGGAAGTATCGATCTGTCTATTTGTTGACAAGTATCGCGTGATGACTTCATAGTCAGACGATTCCCACCGGAGCGCTTCAGCCGCTGCGCAGCCCGCCCGAAAAAGCAAATGGTGATGTCGAGGTGAAGGCTGCCTGTGAGAAAGCGAGACAGCCTCTCTGTTTCCATCTTTCATCCCAGACGTGTGAAGACGCCCCCCCTCCCTCTCCCCTTCCTCCTACCTCATCTCCCCTTTGACGTGCTTCATATCGGCTGCCGGATCACGTTCGGGGAGCCCAGTCGGTTTTAATCACACTCCGCTTTCACTGCTTCCAGCGGCCATCGCTGCAGCTGAGCAAAAACCAGGAGGAAGTGGAGGCAAGACGAATACCAAGTTCATGATTTACACGCGCTGACAACTGATCCTGGATCCTGCACAGATAACGGTACAGGGAGAGAGATCAAAGCAAAGGTGGTCAAGAGCATAACATTTTTTTTTTTATATATATCAACCACAAACTCTTTAAGTCTGTGCTTCTTACATCCCTTTCCCACCACCAGATGGCATTATGCAGTGACTTGACTAATTTGGCCTCCTTGTGTTCTCGGAGGCAGAGCCAACATTTGCACAATTTATGTCGATAGTAATTGGGTGATAATTGTTGTCCTGTGAAGGTCCTGTTTGCATGATTTGGAGCTCAGTAGTCTGTTGTATTTAGTTTTGGCCGCACTCAACCATTCTGGCCCAAATTTGAATGTATTATGGCTCGATGAATAAACATTTTGTTTGACTTAACTATATATATTGCTACAAATGTACACATGTGTGTAAAAAATGGGAAAAAGAAGAAAAAAGACTAAATATTCCATTAAAATATCTCATTTCTGCCTTTCTTGAAGAGCCTTTTATGTCTCAGGAGAACCAAACACACACACACACACACACACACACACACACACACACACACACACACACACACACACACACACACACACACACACACACACAGAGAGAGGAGGAGGTGGCCGTCAACACGGTAACCATACATATGTACTGTATACATGCTGTATTGCCTCATATGCTGCGCTCCGGTGCAGCAACACTGACATCTACTGGCCTGATGGGGAACTGTCACAGGACGGTTAGCTTAGGAGTCCTGTGCTTCCATTACTCACCTTTTTGGGGACAGTTTGGTGTAATGGTACTCAAGGGAGAAAACTGAAAGTAGATTCATGTTAGTATTTGTAAAATAAATTGAAATAATAACAGATATTATGATTGATAGTAGGTATTTAACTAGAAATAAAAAAATAAAAATAAAAATCTTCACATTTATGGCCGAAAACCAAACAAAAAAAGTCAATAAACACCTAAATATGTGAAGGTTTACTCTAATGCCGTGTTCACACCGGACGCGGCGCGAATTTGCGGCGCGACCAGATTACATGCAAAGTCAATCCACAGACGCGCCGCCCCGCGAATCGGCGATTTTTTCGCGGGGCGGCGCGATAGACGCGTTTGAGGCGGCGCGAACAGAGCGTTTGACGAGGGGCGAACAGAGCGAAGGACGCGGCGCGAATTCGCGTGAGTTCAATTCTCCCAACTCCAGCGGAGAATTCGCGTGACGCAAAGTTGCGGCAGCCAATCAGCGTTGAGAATCAGCGTTGAGAAGCTCCGCCCATCATCACCGCCGTCTTGCCGGTCCCGCATGAAACTGCTGCTGCTTCGCCTGAACCAGCGCTGGCAGCGGCCGTCATTCAGACACTGTTGTGGGACTACGGATAATATTATGAACCCAGACACCATGGAGTTTGATGTTCCGACACATGTGGAGTTTACACAACAAGTATAAAGCAGAACTAGTGGTTAATTCCATGGTGGATGGCAGAATCGGTATCCGTTTTACGGAGAAGCCAGACGCAGTTCCTGGAGGAGTCGGAGAAATTCACCGAGCTGTGTGCGGCTACGGATGGTGTTATGAACCCAGACACGGGGGCGTTTCATGTTCCGACATGTTTGGGACTTCCACAACAAGTATAAAGCAAAACTAGTGGTTATTTATTCCATGGTCGATAGCGGAAATGAAAGCTCCTTTCACAGAGACAAGTGACTGAGATAAGCCACGCCCCTTTCGCGGCGCGATGTTTCGAGTTTGGTGTGAACACCCTCGTTTCACTCGCGCGAGTAAACTTCCGCGGTGAACGCGGCGCGAATTATCGCGCCGCGTCCGGTGTGAACACGGCATAATACTTTAGAAATACATATGTTAAATCATATTATTCATTTATTACTATTTATATATTTTAGCCTCACAACAACTTCCCCCTTGTAAAATAAATAACCATAACCTTAAAATTAGATTTCTGAAATACAACTTCCTTCAAACTAGCAATATACTTAATCTTGACATTTGTAATGTATTCTTTAGACATTTGTAATTTATTTGACCACCTAGTTCTATTTATTATATTTCTGTATCATATGTTTATCATATGTTTATCATATGTTTTCTTCTTCTTCTTCTTCTTCTTCTTCTTCTTCTTCTTCTTCTTCTTCGTGACCAGCAGGGGTCGCTGGTCGCCACTCTGCTCCTCTGACCAACCCGCACCAGAAAACGCCGAAGCACGATCACGTGACGTTTGAGCATGCGCAGTGCTTGTTTGTGTGCAGCGTCGCGGTTTGCTTGCTGCTTGTCCGGGAGATGGTAAATAAAATGATTTATTAAAACTCTAAATGTCTCATAACCGTAAAGACAAACACGCACGTGACTTGTTACTCAGATTAAACCAACAAAGAGACGTTTGGGAGCGTAAATCTCACTCGGCAGGATTATTATTGGCAATATTTATGAATTCAGAGAGGCTAGAGTAACTGTTTTGAATCATTTAATTGGGGACATTTACCTCCTACGTAATGTTTATGAACTGAAACGTGCTGGGTTGACGCACAGCTTATTGCAGACAGGTGTGTGAAGTTTGAAGCTCACCTCAAACCCCCTCTTTCCAGGCAGTGTGTGAGCAGGTCCATGGAGGTGGTGAGGAGGAGGAGGAGGAGGAAGATGAGGAGGCAGCAGCAGCGGATGAAGCCATGCTGTGGTCCATCCAGGAGGCCGTGGAGAGGCAGACCCTGCAGATAGGAGCGTCGGCCTGCGGGGCCACCGCCGTGGTGGACGTGCTGAAGGCCCTCGGCGTGGACGTGGCCCCGGAGGAAGCGGACCGCTGCGTCCAGACCCGCCTGAGGAGGGCCGAGTCCCCGCTGCCCGACTACCTGCTGTCCCGGAGCGAAGCCGGTAAATGTTGGGCCCCGGTGCATGGCCCCATCTCTGTGCAGTGGTGGACATTTACTCAAGTACTGCATCTAAGTACATATTCAAGGTACTTGTACTTGAGTATTTCCATGTTATGCAACACTTTCACTCCACTACGGCAGCTTACGTTACTTTTCAGTTTACTATTATTCCCAAAAAGAAGACGTGTTCTTTAATGCGTTGAGAAAATTCTCCAACTTCTTTAGCCGAATCCATTATTTTACGAAGAAATACCCTGACAGTTACAGAGAGCGCTAGAAAAAAACACAACAATATGCGATGTTTATATGAAGCAGATTCTCTGAAGGGCCCCGGACAGAACTGTGTCCAAAATAATAATGACGCTATTGTCCATGCATTTAAAAGTCTCTCTTTTCCAGAGCATATTGATCAAAGGTCGAATTGATTACGCAAAAAACATTGAATTTATTTTATGAAAGGGGTTCCATCTCTATACCCAATTTTATTTTGGTCAAAAACCATAAAATATATATATATATATTTGTAGGACATTGACTTTTACTTTTGATACTTTAAGTCAAATGTCAAATACTGAACGTTCTGAAAAGTAGTGTTTTTACAGTGTGGTACTGCTACTTTTACTTGTGTGTGTGTGTGTGTGTGGGAATGACAAAAAAGAAAAAAGCCATAGTTTTTTAAGAGGAAGATGAAGCAGTTTTATTGCATGTCTTTTTGATTGTTGGACCCAATACGTTTGGACAGAAACACTTAAAAGGATTTATTAGATCCGTTCGACTCAAGTGGACTAAACTTTGCTAAATTGGCGGATATTACGCTTCAAACACTTGAGCTCAGCGCTGCCCCCGCGACATTTTTAGGTGATGAAATATGAATACATAAAGCATGACTTTGCATAGGCGCCACCTCTCCGCCGGGCTCACCAGACGTTTCAGGTGTCACCGGCGCTCGCGGAGACGATAACTCCCCGGCCGAATGGGGCTCTGTAATGTCTTGAACCCGTAATGTGCGGCTTCCTGCCAGCGTGACAGCTGGCTGCACTGCCAAGCAGGCACATTCAAAAGTACCCTCTCGAATTAGACAAGGAGTTTTATGTCCCTCGGAGGAGCGACGGTAATTGACTTTTTTTTTTTTTTAGCTCCGTGACACCGAATGGGAAATAAACAGACTTTTAATCACGAGTAAAAAATCGAATGCAGGGCCCGTATTTCTACGATGACCCCACAGGGGATGAAAGTCAACGTGGGTTATCGCTTGTTTTAGGTGCGACTCACTCGCAGCTCATCCAGGGAGCAGAGGAGGCCAGCGAGGGGAAGGTCGCGGGACGCTTCTTCCACCTTCACCCTCGGCGGCGGGTCGGGCTGGTCCCCCGGCTCGCGCGCTGGATCCGAAAGGGCGCCGTGCCGGTGGCGACCATGAACATGCAGCTGGCCGTGCCGGACGGGGAGGAGGTGCCGGACGCCTGGCACCATCAGCTGATATTCGGCGTGGCGCGCGATGCTGTTTTCATGACCAACCCTTTAGATGTTGGTGAGTAAGGACTTTTCTGGGAGAATCCTCTCCACAGAATGTATGACGCATATATATATATATATACTTCTTCTTTTTTACTTTTCAGAAGGCGTGGAAGAGGTGCACCAGAGGCTCTGCAGTGAGTCGGTGTTGCTGATTCGGCGGGAAGACGTCCTGCAGAGACTGACGCCAGATTGCTGTCTGTCCAGTTTGTCAGCGTCCGACCCGCGGTGGAAAGCCCTGGACATCGAGGGTAACCTCGTGAAGGGGATTTGGGAATATTTCACGTGAATTTTGTACCGTATGTCTCTGCAACTGCCGCTAAATTTAGAACAAAAAATTAGAAAAATTTAAAGTAGCGGCTTATAACCCAAATTTTACGGTATGCAGACTTTTCATCCCTTTTTTAAAAAGTGTTCTAATCCCAGTTTCCCCTGCCCAATCAGGTCAAGTGAGGCAGATGGCCCTTGAAGAGGAGCAGGGACCCGATGGACCCAAGTCGGGTCACGTCAGGATCCCGGCCGCCTACAGCTCGGGCGTCACGCTGTTCGCCCTGCGAGAGTCCCGGCTGGGACAGGAACTCCTGAAGGCCCCCGAGCTCCCTTTGCTGTGACGGGGCTGCCGTGGAAAATGAAAACGGGATGAAATAGCACTGTATTGAGGCCAGAGCGGGTCGATACACAGAGATTGCATTGCAGGATGTGTGCTCGTGCTGTAAAGGGACTATGAAAGCGTGCACCACAGCAGAACAATCGTTGATACTCATTGTTAATACGACATCTGGTTTCTAACCCCAAACTGCAGAATCACCCCCTTTGCAAAGTGCCCACATGTGGGGCTTCATCTCCATCAAGCATCTTCTCTTCATCCTCCTCTTCTTCGAGTCTGCATGTACTCTGAGATGTCAAATAAGGAAGGAGGAGATTGTTCAATGTTTGTGCAGCTGCATTTTTTTAATATAAACTCTCTGTTTATTTCTCTGACAGAGAGAAAAAAATGGATGAATGTTTTGTTTTTCTCTCTCTAGATCTTCATTACTCGTCACACGCCCTTTAGATGCAGATCAATGATCATTATTACAAATACAAATTCTGAACACCGCAATAGAGCTAAACTAAACGTTTTGTTTATGAACTACTGCATTTTCTTTAATTAAATAAATCAACAGAAGTATTCCATGCACTCCCGGAGTTTGACAGTTATGTTATGACATTTGAAATCAACTTAATCCAAACGCTTTGCACATTATTTTTAAATATGTTTCCATTAAATTCAGCCTGAAATATTTGATTTTTTTTTTTTTCTTCTTCTGCTTTACACAGAGCACAGAGAACCACACACTTCAGCTGGGTGTGCCTCTGTGTGGACTCACAATCATTTCTAAAGGGGCTCTGATCAGGATTTTTGGGTGACATTAATTACGTTGTTTTGTTTAAACGTGTTTATATTTATTGTTTTAAGTCGGTTCTTTTAGTATCAACTCTGTTCTGCCATTAGAGACACATTCACCCCGAAGGTGGCGAGTATTTCATATTCAAAACACGGGTCTTATTGTAAGTAATACGAATTTATTAAACAGCAGAACATCACAAAGTCGGCTAACGGTAAAACAAAACCTGTGAACCTGCTCAACTGCAGGGTTAAATGAAATGTAATTGATTTGGAGGATGAATTAGTTCAGGAGAGGAAAAATAAGATGTTATTATGATTGTGTTTATTAAAATGTGTCTTGATAATGACAGACTCAGCAGGAGAGCCGTTGACCTCTGACCTTAATGATTGTTCACACCTCAGCCGGTCAGGCCTTTATTACAGAACCATCGTTAACCTAAAAAACGTCTTTTATAACATTGATAACATTTTATTGATCAGCTTCAGTTCATTAGAATCAAACCTTAAACGGATACCAATACTTCTTCTTTATAGTCACCATTATGTCATACAGTTGTATTAATACTGTATATATTTAATAAGGGAGGCGGAAACATATATTTGATCTTTTCTTTGTATTTTTTTTTTTTGTAAAACATTTTTAACCAAGGAGGGTGCCCACCTTGCCCCACCCTTAGAGAGGCCGGAAAGGGGTGCCCCCGGGTGGGGGAGGGGTGGAGGAGGAGGAGGAGGAGGAGGAGGAGGAGGCTGCCCCCTGCAGCCACGCTAAGGCCTCTGGATTCGACAACCCTGACGCGCTCTCTGTTTGGGAGAGGAAGGAAGGAGTCTCATACTTCGGGCCCCCCGGCCCGTAGAGTCTTCGGCGTTTCCTTTCTCGATCCCTAAAGTCGTACACGACTTCGCTGGGGTGCAAGTGGGCGGACGAGGAGGGTGCACACGACTCTGGGGTGACCCCGACGGTGTCATCAAGGGGCGAGGAGGAGGAGGAGGAGGAGGGTGCCCCCTGACCCCTCTGTGACGCTGCGGAGGCCGTGTGAGCCCACAGCCGCGTCCTTTCATACGCATCGTCTACTTCTGAAACGAAGGGGCCCTTCTCAGACCTCGGAGGCTCTGACCCTTTTCGTTTACGCTTCTTTCCTTGAGCTTCAAAGCTATCGTGGGTGGAGGAGGGTGACGGCGGCGGCGCGGTGACATAGGGTGCCCACGACGTTGGCGTCGGCGTGGCCACGGCGGTCTGGATCTGTTCATTGAACTCAGCCTGAATATCTTTAAAGTACTCGCCGGCATTGTTTTCCATGGCCTGGATTTTTGCCGCCATGGCCTTTTTGGTCTTAAGGAGCTTCAGATTGGCCTCGCTTAACTCCACCACCCTGGACTGGAACTCATCGTGAATGACCTCAAAGCACACGGCGACATCATCTTCCATGTCCTTGATTTGTTGGGCCATGGCCCCATTGGTCCCAACGAGCTTCTCGTTGGACCGGCTGAGTTCCAGGAGCCGTTGATTTAACACCAGGTTCTCAGCCTGAAGCCTCTGGTCCAGGTCTTGGGGGGACTGGTCTTCTAGAGACTTGCATTTAGACTCTAAGGCCTCCTCCTTGCGGCGATGGCGAGCTCTCTCGCTCAGCAGCTGCTTCTCTGCCTGCAGGAGTCTCGAAAAGAGATGCACCTTCTCCTTGCGGAGATCACCGACGATTTGACAGTTTAAACCACCTGTCAGTGTCGGTGACTCGTCGACGGAATGTGGGCGGGGCCATGGGAGGAATCTGAGTGTCCGCTGCCGTTTAATTGGTCGGGTTTCCTCCTCCTCCTCCTCCCAGCTTCCTCGTGTGCGACGGACTTCCGGTTTGGGTTCCGGGTGGTCTCGAGGACCCGCAGCCTCGTTTTCCCTCACTACCGGGTGGTCTCGAGGACCGGCAGCCTCGTTAATTCTTGGTACCGTTTGGTCCTGAGGACCGGCATCCCTGTTTTTGTTACGACCAAATATGGTCTTAATAAAATTAAACATGTCTGTAATAAACGTTGGTCTCTCGAGTTAATTTTCTCAAATGTGAATCCTAGTTGTAGAATCGCTCTCGCGGCTCTTATAGGAAATATTCTGAACGTTAAATCAAAGCCACGTTTATTAATGGCGTCATTGGCTTTCGTTTCGAATGTCCGCCTTAAATCTCGCGAGATTTATTGTAAAGTTTCATTGAACGGTTCTCGCGAGATCTCATGCCTCCGTGCCTAGCAACGCAGGAGGTTGCTAGGTAGATGAGCCAGTGCGCAGAATCGATCACCGGCGCTCGGCGCACAATGCATGGATATATTTATCCATCCATCCTAGTTGTATACATCAACGGGGAGATTCTAATACATTTAAATGCCAAAAGCAAGCCCTCGCTTCCTGTGTTACTTCTTCTTTTTTTCACACTTTGATCTTATCAGCCTCGTTTCCGCTCATCCTCTCAGTCCTCACACATGTACAGAGAACATATGAACATTTTAACTTTATTCACTTTATTACAAAGGTTCTTTGACGAAACACAACATTTTTAACCTTTTCAAGTTACACATTAAAACTTGCCAAGCAGTGATTATATGCCAAGAGTATCTTCTCAATATACTCAATGTACTCTTATGCAATTGCAAGGTGGATCACGGTCTCTGGCAGACACAATTTCGTCCACCCTGAGCATCACTAGATTATATTAAGGAAAGAAAACACACCTTTAAAGACATCAAACCGCACAGAACAAATTGTGTCCAGGTACCGTCCAGGTGTCAGTGGTGTCGAGGCAGTGGGGATCCTGGAAGCTGGACTTGAGGGTAAATACCCACCGTTAATTAAGGAGCAGCTGGCGGGGGGGATCTGAGCTGGATCTCCTTGTACTGAAACACACACAGCAGAAGTACTGAGTACAGTATACACAAGTAGTACGTGTAATACAAAGATTACGTCTTGGAGCGGTGGCAGAAATAACTCTTGATGTAGCAGACATCATTAGCACAGCATCAGGACCAATAGTTGTTTACTTCTCGGAGGTGACATGTGAAGGGTCGTTCACCTGGTGGTTGCAGATCTTCCTCTTCAAACACAGACCGGTCAAAACCAAACCTGCATCAAAAGAGCATCAGGTGAGTCACTTCTTACAACTTTACTCTGATCTTCATGACATGAACGTTTCAAATCGACTGTTTCTGTGTTTACTAGTTAAATATATATTTATATTCTTGATATCTACACAGTTTATTCAACACTGTGAGCTGATGTACGTATGCATAATATGTTGCTATAACAGAGGACCACAACCTCTGCAGGTTAAAACCAATAACAGACTTACCGACAATCACATTCAGAGCGAACAAGCTGTAAATGATGACCTCACTGTGGCAAATTCTGCCGAAATAATGCAGCTGGTTTTCTTTAGAGTTGGTCAACAAAATGGTGGAAACATCTGGAAGAAGAAAAGTGACAAATATCAACAAAGAAACGGATAAATATCAAAGGAAAGCATTTATATAAAGGTAGACTGAACCCTTAAAGTGGCCCAACAAGCGATCATTTTCTCTTGAAACACTTAAATCTTTAGACTTGTTTGCATGACGCTTCATACAAACCTGTATAATTAAAAGTTGTTCACACCTTGTACGACTTTTTCAAAATGCACGACACTTATCTAAGATTCATACATCCAATAATAACCTTTATATTGATTCTATGAATAAATAAGAGACATCAGTGAATCTTGTAAATAAACACAGGTACTTACTTGGAACCAGGTGGAAAGTGTCTGTGAATACAATGATGCTGTTATTCTTCCTGCCACAGAAGTAAAGCCTGTAGTCCTCTGCTGAGATGTCGCTGATCACCAGTTGGTTTCTCACAAGCATGTACTTGTTGTTTAAGGTGGTATCAACGTAGTAGATGGGATCAACTCCAAAGCTGCGGGCCAGGAGCCCCTTCACCTGGCTGCGTACCTCGATGTACCAGTACACATCCGAGGTGTTCACAGAGCAGGTCAAGGTGGCGCTCTGACCCGGCGCCGCCGCCTCAAACAGGTCCTCCGCCTCGGCACACAGCAGAACCACCGGGAGGATCATCCAACGCAGACCCATGATCAGTCGCCTGAAACCAGAAGAGACCCGTTGGAAACGCAGGTCCGATCTGAAGCTGCTTCTTCTTCCTTTGGCAGAGACTCAAGGTTTTCTTGCTGTATCACCAGGGGAAACCCACAAAGACCACGTCAGTTTCCTCAGACGCTCAACAAGCAGACGTGAAAGAGGTTCAGATGCATCTGGAAATGCATTGTGTACTTCTACATGTTTGTATTAGTCCAATAAATCATTGGTAACTTTTCAGCTTCAATACAAGCAGTACAAGCACTTCTTAATGTTGGTGTCAGGCTCAATAACGACACTTTAAAGAAGTAGTACTTGTAGTTACAGAAACATGGAGTAACTGTAACAGTATAAATGGTACTAGAAATAGTTAAAGGAAGTAAACGTAGTAATATTACAATTATAATTCTAGAACCAGTAAGAGTAGTAGTTGACCAACCGCGTAAACATTTGCAGTCAGAGAATGTATTGCAGGATGTGTGCTCTTGCTGTAAAGGGACTATAAAACTGTGCACCACAACAAAACAATCGTTGGTAATACGGCAGCAGATATATACTGTGTTAAGGGAAGACGGGCATCTGTGGAAAATTCTGCTAGCAGCTAGTAAAAAGGCTATTACGAAGAGATGGCATACGATAGAAGCACCATCACAAGATGGATGGTTGCAAATTGTGACTGAAATGTATGATATGGAACATAGGTGCAAATCAATTATCATCATTACAAATACTATTTGATACAATTTGAACATCGCAATAGAACTAAATACATATTTTATAACACATCAAATCAACTTAATCTAAACACTTTGCACATCATTTTTAAATATTTTTCCTCTAAATTTAAATATTTTTTGGGGAAACTGGGATTTATCAGAAAATGTCTACAGCTATCTTTGCACTTGTATTAAGTTGTAGTTGAAGTAAAAGTGCATCCATTATTTAGTCTTCCTCAGTATATAACATCCTTATCAAACCACAATGATAACTGTGTTTGATAACCGGCACATTCTGCCTGAAAAAGCAGAATATTTTATGTAAATACATAATATATATACATATTAAATCAAGTGTGCCGCAGGATGAAAACAACAACAACAACAACATTCATTTATTTTGAAAGGAGGTGAAGCTCGACGACCGCCACTGCAAATTAACTACATTTCCCATGATGCACTCGTCTGTTACGCCCAGAGGAAGTTGGGGAAAGAAAAGCCAAACACAGTTGCCAAAATTTACCCCAAAAAAGAAGCACTCGGGCAGCAGATAAAGGTAAGAGAAACGAAGCGAAACCCGCTGTTTCTGCGCTATTCCGCACTTCTAACTCATTTTGCGTAACTGTGCGTAACTGTGCGTCAGCGCGCGCTCCTCGTGCTCCTTGTCAGTGCTATTGGATCCACGTGGTGTGAGCGTGTGTGTGTGTGTGTGTTTGTGAGCCACAGTCAGCGGGCTGAACGCAGAGGAGACACTTCTGACTGCTGTCCTGAACCGGGATCCGGCTATTTCCTGCTTCACAGATACCCCGACACACAGGTGAGGAAGCACACAGCATGCTGGGAGTTCATTTCAATATTGAGTTAAGTTCTAATGTTGCTTTAACATACAAACAAATCTTCACCAAGTCATGGTGAAGATGTCGTGCTAAAAAGCACAACACGTGCTTCTTACCGGCGCCGCACTAGAACACACATCGAAGTTAGTTTGAGTGAATGTTGACCTTTTTTTTTTGGAGATACTCGAATAGATTGTTCAGGATGTAGACGGCACCATCCATCCTGCTAAACTGCAGACATGATGCAATGCTTCTATTAACTCAGTAGACATCTACAGAAGTAAAATGAGTTTTATTTGATGCTCTAATTCCAGTTAAGTAACATTGCAGCTATTGTGATGATAAAATAAAGTGTTGAAAGTCCTCTGAAGTCAACACAGATCCAGCAGCTCATATTGGTCTCTAAGGGGTTGTTGGCCTCACGCTCCCTGACATGTGAGTCTCATGAGCGGCTTCAATCACAGCCAGCGGTCTGACTAATTGCTGAGCGTGTGTCCTCACTGAAGCAACACTCCACTCTTTTGTACCGGGTCTGCTAGTGAAACCATGTGACTACAACCATCCTCAAGTCGCTGAGATTAGATGATCCCCAAAAACAGTCTGATCGTGCAGATTTGATCGCGCTGACGAGCCGAAATGGATGTTTAATGTGTGTCATGGTTCCTGTTGAGTGCGTTTACATTGATTGTGTGACGCTCTGGGATAAGAACCCTTTCAGTGGGAAACCCTGGATTATTGAATCACACTTTTTGGCTACAAAAATCCTCAGTGAATAAGAAAAAGGTCCCTTTTTATAAGTGCAAATAATAATTAAAAAACTACTCAACACAACTGGTAAATGAGACGCGTGTATATATAAATATATAAATATATATATATATATATCTCTTTCTTGCCTGGTGACCGTGCCGTTTAATTGTTGACTTGTGTTTTAGTTCTAGCTGACCGGCTCTGTGTTAATGTGGCATTACAAGATAACGTAAGGCCCCGGAGAAGGTCACCGCTTCGGGAACTCCTTTTTGTTATAGGTCAAGCTTTGCATGCAATTAACTGTGCACTTTTTAGGAGCGCTTAAAAGGGCGGCCGGGACGCGCCGGCTGCTCTGCAGAACGGCTGTGGAGGTGTGAATGGTTGTTTTCGGTGTAATATTAAATGCTCGTGTTTCTCTCTCTCTTCTTTTTTTTCCCTCGGCGCCCAGGAGCCATGGCAGAGACGGTGCTGGTGGTCGGCAGCGGCGGGCGGGAGCACGCGCTGGCCTGGAAGCTCGCCCAGTCGCCGCTGGTTCAGCGAGTCCTGGTGGCGCCCGGGAACGCCGGCACGGCCAGCTGTGGGAAGATCCGCAACTCTGGTAAGGCCAGCAGACGCACGTCAAACAAACATATAAACATCAGGGCTGAAAACGCGTTGAAGATCGTTGCATTTGTGTTTTTATAAAATGCAACATTGAATCATTTATTTTCATCACTGCTTGATCTTAATATTCTCTCCAACACTTGAACTGGGTCACTTTATCATTCACCTGGTGCAATATTATTACGTGTATTTACGTGCAATACGTTTAAGTACTTTTCTATTCAGTCTGTATATTAATATTTCTCTACTGTTTTACTGCTCATTTATATTTATTTATATTACTTGTTTCTATTGTATTATTCTTTTTATTCACTTGTGAGCAAGGCTGCTGTAATCCTGTAATTTCCCCACTGCGGGACTAATAAAGGATTATCTTATTTTATTAATGGATAAACTGTGGGGTCTATAACATGTCAGAGTTCAAGTAAACATGTTCAAACAAGACAACAGTTTAACACCCTGAGGCATTTAGTTTATTACCTTTTTTAATAGACCACAAAAAGCATGTAAATATGATAAATTTAGTGAGTTTCATGGCTTATTTTGGGGCATTTATTTGTATTCACGTCATTATTTTAAACTCAAGAATAATCCAAAGTTCTTCCTCATGCCTCAGGTTCCCCCAATAAAGAATCCAAGTGATTTTATATTCATATCAGCCATAACTACTCCCTCCCTCTCTCCCTGCAGAGGTATCGGTGAGTAACCACGCCATTCTGGCTCAGTTCTGCAAGGACCACAACGTGGGTCTGGTGGTGGTCGGGCCCGAGGTGCCGCTGGCGGCCGGTAAGTGAGCTCCATCCCGCGACCCCCCCCACCCCCGTAGCGTCGTCATCCCCACTCACCGTTGGCGTCTCCTCCAGGTATGGCCGACGACCTGACGGCGGCGGGGGTGCCCTGTTTCGGCCCGTCGGCCAAAGCCGCCCAGCTGGAGGCCAGCAAAAGCTTTTCCAAGGCCTTCATGGAGCGCCACGGCATCCCCACGGCCCGATACGGCTCCTTCACCGACGCCCAGCAGGCCTGCAGCTACATCCGCACGTCAGTACAGCGGACCATTTGATTATTAAAGAACAGCATAGAGGGACAGTGAAGTTGGGTATAGTTAATGCATAAATTAGCATAGGAAATAAATGTCTAAATTCATAGTTCTCAACTTTTTGTTTTCAGAGCCATTAAACACACATTTGCACCCTAATAGAAAATGACTTCTCCTCTCAGGGTTTTCTTTCTCAGATGGTTTCATGACTTAATGATCCCCAAATAGGAGTTTCAGCTTCTACAGATGGGGGAAAATGTTTTTATTAACGCATCCGCTCCACTCTTGGAAAGTCATTTCTTTGTTCGTGTAAACCGTCCTGGACAGAACAGCAGCTGCCATCTTCCCCCAGCCTTCATCCATTAAACGATGTCGTGCACTGCGAATGTTAAACGGTCCAAACGCACATCAGAGATGCAGCATCTGATCCAGATGTGTTTTTTTCTTCTTCTTCTGTGAAAAGATAATTCTGCACATTTACTGAGTTTTATTTCCTATTTTCTTTTTGCTTGGTG
This sequence comes from Myoxocephalus aenaeus, assembly GCA_038501785.1. Classification (NCBI taxonomy): domain Eukaryota; kingdom Metazoa; phylum Chordata; class Actinopteri; order Perciformes; family Cottidae; genus Myoxocephalus; species Myoxocephalus aenaeus. The sequence continues at coordinate 1,009,437 of JBAMJR010000047.1, read as the reverse complement.
GTCTGCAGGGCCGACTTCCCGGCGCTGGTGGTGAAGGCCAGCGGGCTGGCGGCAGGGAAGGGAGTCATCGTGGCTGGAGACCAGGACGAGGCCTGTCGGGCCGTGATGGACATCATGAAGGTAGAGAACCGCCGTCTCTGCGGTCATCGGTTCTATTCCAAAAGGACTGTCGTGAAGCTGACCACAGATCAGTCCCACTGGGAACCGAATGTGCCAGTACGCTTCACGCCAACCAGTCTGTGGATTCAAACCACCTTCTTTTGTTGGCTGGGGTTCGGACGTAATCGTAAACTTGTGCTGTGAATATTATTTTGAGCCGGCAGTTGATTTTATAATATGTATAAGAAAAGTTGTTTGATGTTTCTTTGACGCGGTGCATTGCAGGACCGAGCCTTCGGATCAGCAGGGGAGACGGTGGTGGTTGAGGAGCTGCTGGAGGGAGAGGAAGTGTCTGTGAGTGGAACCCTCATGTCTAGAATTAGAGGAAACGTTGATGGGACGTTAACCACCTCCTCCTCCCCCCTGCTGTCTGTAGTGTCTGTGCTTCACTGACGGCTCCTCGGTGTCTGCGATGCCGCCGGCTCAGGATCACAAGAGGCTGCAGGACGGCGACTTGGGGCCGAACACCGGCGGCATGGGGGCCTACTGCCCCACCCCTCAGGTACACGCTCCCTCGTCCCGTCTCCTCTAGGGCTCTTTATGTAATTTGTTCAGCCGTCTTTAATGTCCCCGGTCCTGTGCAGGTGAGCCAGGAGCTGCTGCAGCAGATCAAGGAGACGGTCCTTCAGAGGGCCGTGGACGGGATGAAGGCGGAGGGAGCTCCTTATATGGGCAAGTGCTCTGGTTCTGTCTGTGTGCGGTCCAGAGAGCGTCCCTGCAGCCGTTCTCACGTCTGTATTTTATCTCCAGGTGTGCTGTACGCTGGGCTGATGTTGACCAAGCAGGGGCTGAAGGTCCTCGAGTTCAACTGTCGCTTCGGGGACCCCGAGTGTCAGGTGGGTTTTCCTGGACCTCGTCCCGCCGCTGGATCTCCTCTTTTAAAAAAAAAAAAAAACACACACATCACATACGTACGGTCTCCCCTTCAGGTGCTGCTGCCCCTCCTGCAGAGCGACCTGTACGAGGTGATGCTGAACACCGTCAGCGGCAAGCTGGCCTCCAGCGCCCCCGTGTGGCGCCAGGACGCCTCTGCGGTCACCGTGGTGATGGCCAGCGCCGGCTACCCCGGCTCCTACAAGAAAGGAGTCGAGATCACAGGTACGCTGCGGCAGTTTGACTCCCGCTCCAATTACACAATATCTGTGTCGAGTGGCTTTTTCTTCTCATGTATGTCAGGAATAAAGTAGAAGCCGAAATGGAGTCTATAAATGCCAACGTACACGAGTATTTGGGAGATAAATGGCCAATACGTTTACCATTTGCTATATTTAGTTAATTTTTCTCCATTCATTCAGTTTATTATCATAGAAAACAACACACAATGTTATATTCTGTGTTGTTTTTTTTTGTGCGTTTGGTATTTTCCGAGCCGTGGATTCGACCCGACTGACGCCTCCGTGTTCCCCCCTCCAGGCTTGTCCCAGGTGGAGGACTCGGGGGTGCAGGTATTCCACGCCGGCACGGCCCTGAAGGCGGGCGCCGTGGTCTCCAGCGGCGGGCGGGTCTTGACCGTCACCGCGGTCAGGCCGTCCCTGGAGGCGGCGCTGCAGGCGGCCAATCTGGGCGCGGCCGCCGTGGGCTTCCCGGGTGCCGTGTACCGCCGCGACATCGGCCACCGGGCCATCGCCCACCTGAGCCAACACAGGTGTGTGTGACACCTGAGCGGCTGAAGCACGGAAAACGTTACAGCTCTTCTACTTCTAACTGTATATCATGGAGAACGTCATGCGTAATAAACATGGATTTGTCTGGACTTGTGTCGTCGTATTTCTTTAAATGACCACAACCAGAAATCCTCTACATTTGAACACATCTCAGCCTCTTTAGGACCTTTCTGCAGCTTTACATCTGTTCAGTGGGTGGTCTTTCTCTGTGTCTCCGGCAGAGGTCTGACCTATAAGGACAGCGGGGTGGACATCGCTGCTGGAAACAAGCTGGTGGACATGATCAAGCCTCTGGCCAAGGCAACGTCCCGCGCCGGTAACTTCACTCTCCATCTGTCATTTGAGATGCAGAGATCTAATTAGAAGCGGTGAACATGACTAGTTGGTGTTTTCGTCTCCAGGCTGTAACGTGGAGCTGGGAGGTTTCGCCGGGTTGTTTGACCTGAAGGCAGCCGGCTTCGTGGACCCGATCCTGGTTTCTGGGACCGACGGCGTGGGGACCAAGCTCAAGGTGGGACTCGGGTTTCCTTCATCCCGTTTTTTTTTTTTTTTTTGTAGGAGGAGAATGCGGACGCGTTGCCAGCTGGTGTCTGCCAAGACGAGTCCCTGCTTATCATCGCCGTGCAAATACGAGGCACCCGTTATCATTTTAAAGTCCTGGAACAAATAAGAATCAAAAGGAAAGTACAAAAAAAAAAAAAACTCACTCGCTCCGATTTGGCTTCGGTAGATGCCAGATCAGCCAAGAAATAACCTTTCAAAATTGGATCCCGATTTGGCGCCAACGTAATGGAGCAGCAGGGGAGATTGAAACACAAATTTCATTAATTTAAAGTGTGAAAGATCCTGGATTCTTTCACGAACTCTTGGAAGCAGATTCAGCTTGTTTTTTGTAAGTTTAGAGTTTTACTTTTTTCCATTTTGCGCTTAAGTTTTAGTCCTAAACTTCACAAATCCCCCCCAGTAGCATGAAACGCTTCTGTTGCAGTTGAACTTTCTTTTTGCTTTAATAACCCAAAGCGACGTCTCCGCAGATCGCCCAGGCGTGCGGCCGGCACGCCGGCCTGGGTCAGGACCTGGTGGCCATGTGTGTGAACGACGTGCTGGCTCAGGGCGCCGAGCCGCTCTTCTTCCTCGACTACTTCTCCTGCGGCCGCCTGGACGTGGACGTGGCGGCGGCGGTGGTCGGCGGCATCGCCAAGGCCTGCGAGACGGCCGGCTGCGCTCTGCTGGGTGAGTCGGGAGACGGAGACGACGACGAAGACGATGTCTGCCACTACTTGCAATGGAGGTGGAGCTGAGTTGTCTTTCTCCTCTTCCAAGGTGGTGAGACGGCAGAAATGCCGGGCGTCTACGCTCCGGGAGAGTACGACCTGGCCGGGTTCTGCGTCGGGGCGGTGGAGCGCGGCGCTCTGCTGCCCCGGCTGGCGGACATCGCCGAGGGGGACCTGCTGATCGGACTGGCCTCCTCCGGGGTCCACAGCAACGGCTTCAGCCTGGTCCGCAAAGTCCTGGAGAGAGCCAACCTGGGCTACAGCTCCCCGGCTCCTTTTGGCCGGTCGGGCCAGACCGTCGGTAAGTCACCCGTCTCGTCTGTGCTCGATGGCAGTTTCATTGACGTGATCTTGTCCCACCGTGTGTGTGACTGTATCTCTGCTCCCAGGCGAGGTTCTGCTGACTCCCACAACGATCTACAGCCGTCTGCTGCTGCCGATCCTTCGCAGCGGCGCCGTCAAAGCCTACGCTCACATCACAGGGGGCGGCCTCCTGGAGAACATCCCGCGGGTGCTGCCCCAGGGGCTGGCGGTCAACTTAGGTGAGGCGAAAGCGCGCCGACGAACAAAGCGCACCAAGTGTTGACTTGCTTATTGATATTTCTACTGTGGTGTTGTTGTGGTGTGACTCAGACGCCTCCAGGTGGAGCATCCCTCCCGTGTTCTCCTGGCTGCACGAGGCGGGCGGCCTGAGCGAGGAGGAGATGGCCCGCACCTTCAACTGCGGCCTCGGGGCCGTGCTGGTGGTCGCCCCGCCGGACGCCGAGAGCGTCCTACGCCAGCTTCAAGCCCACGGAGAGGCCTGGATCGTGGGTTCTCTGGCCCACAAGCACCAGGGTGAGACGCACCGATACTTCAGATGGTGTTTCTATTTATTAAAAACTGGAAAGGCAATAAACGGTTTTCATTATAATTGTTAGAAATAACCTTGTTAAATATGTTTTTATGTTTATTTACGCAGGGGCAGAACCCGTGGTGGTCCGCAACCTGAAACCCAGCCTGAATGCAGGCGACGCCCCCAATGGAGAGTTGGGCAACAGCGGTTGCAACGCGCCACTCAAGAGGACCAAGGTGGCGGTGCTCATCTCTGGCACAGGTGTGTGTTCATTTTATGTTCCTGAAATAAGAATTGCATCGACTTAAGAGAGGTCAACGTGTCATTTTGTTTTTTTGTCCCAGGCACCAACCTACAAGCTCTGATCGAGCAGGCCAAGCGTCCATCCAGCGCTGCAGAGATCGTGGTGGTCATCTCCAACAGGCCTGGAGTTCAGGGTCTGAAGAGGGCGTCGCTGGCCGGCATCCAGACACGGGTGAAAATATGAATAACTGAGATAATTTGTGCAACACCGCTGTGACAAAGTACTTCACACAAATAAAACAGGAGACAAAACACGACAACGTCTGCATCTAAATGATGTTCACGCAGTTTGTTTGCGTCGCAGGTGGTGGACCACAAACTGTACGGGAGCCGGGCGGAGTTCGACGGCACGATCGACCGCGTGCTGGAGGAGTTTGGGGTGGAGCTGGTGTGTCTGGCTGGATTCATGAGGATCCTCACGGGGCCCTTCGTCAAGAAATGGAACGGTGGGGGAAAAAAATAACATGAAGGTGAAATGAAGGTCTTATACATTTGGAGTTTGTTTGCTATTTTATTTTTTATTCTTGCAGGAAAGCTGCTGAACGTCCATCCATCCCTGCTGCCCTCCTTCAAGGGGGTGAACGCCCAGAAGCAGGCGCTGCAGGCGGGGGTGCGGGTGTCTGGCTGCACGGTCCACTTTGTAGCAGTAAGTGAGACTAACATCAAAACAAAGAGCCGTATACCTGGGGTTGTGTTTGTATTACCGCTCACTGCGTCGTTGGTCTGCGTTCAGGAGGAGGTGGATGCCGGAGCCATCGTCGCGCAGGAGGCCGTGTCCGTGCTGGGCAGCGACACGGAGGACAGTCTGTCCGAACGGATCCGGGAGGCCGAGCACCGAGCCTTCCCCGCCGCTCTGGAGCTGGTGGCCAGCGGCGCCGTCCGGCTCAAGGAGGACGGCCACGTCACGTGGAAGTCCGCTTCCCAGAGTTAAAACCCACACGTTCAGCTGTACATCAACAGTTTACCTCCTAAACGGCTCATAGAATATCGGTCCAGATATAACACCCTGTTTTCCATGTTGAGTTAGCTAGGTTTCTTCATGGGATGCTAAAAGCTTGCAAGTATGTGGAGGAAATATTCACTTTGTGTGAAGAAGCATCATACTGAAAACTTGTTACCTTTGGAAAAAAAAAAAATATATAACAAATTATCTGCACTGGAATGAACCTCTAAATTAGAAAGAAATGAGTAAACGGTGGTCCTGCTGTCCAGTAGAATAGGTTAGCAGAGTTATGTAATTCTGAATGTCTGAAATGTCATTAAACCGGTCTCGTGAATACAAGGCGACAGTTTGTGTTTATTTTTTTGAATTTATTTTCTTACTAATTTGCCAATAGGAGAGATGGCACTTTGTCCTTTCACCAATTCCTTGCAAAAGAAGTTTGTTCTTCAGAGTCCTTGTTCGGTGAATCTTCGTCTTCCTCTGCATCCCAAAATGGCAAAAAAAATGACATCATGAAAACCTCTCTCCTCAAGAGGTCCTGTAATGTTTTTTTCAGGGGATGTGAAAGTGACGGTTAGCTCCTGTGGAAGCGCAGGACGGACAGCCTCTCGTTTCCAGCTCTGGTCGACATGCGCGTCTCTCCCTTTAAGCCACGTTTGCCCAGTAAACGGATGATCTCCTCTGTTGAGGAAAAGGAAAGATAAATCACCGAGCGGGTCCGGCATGTTTCCTGCACCGTGCGACGCCTACGTGGACTCGCCTGGCTCGTTCTCTGCGATGGTAACGAGGTAGAATAACCCGTGACTGGAGAGCAGCTGTGCCACGGCGGGCAGGAGCCTGTCGGTCACCTCTCGGCCGCGCTTCCCTCCGGCCCAAGCGGCCTCGATGCCGGTGCTGCCGACCTGGAGGAGAGAAAAAAGCACACTGTGACCGACCGCTCCTCGTCCATCAAACTGGAGCCGACCGGCCGCAGGGCGCCGAACTACCTCCTCCGAAGGCGTGACCACGTAGGGAGGGTTGAAGAGGAGGACGTCCACCTCTCCAGCTAAGCGCGGCAGAAGACCCTCTGCCTGGAGGGGAGACAATTAACCTTTTAGAATTCAAACCCTCGCACTTAAAAGCACGTGACGCCCTTAACAGTGTCTCACCAGGGACGTGATGACGGGCTGCAGTGGCGCCTTGTTGCAGGACGCCGTGGCGGCTGTGCACCGCGCCGCTGCAGGATTCACGTCCGTGCAGCTGCAAGAGAAAACACACATGCACGTGTTATTTAAAGATTATCCCGTGCATTTAGTAGGCCGTATGCATATGTGCGTGTATCCGTGTTGACATTTTGACATGCTAGCATGACTTTTTTTCACTTTATCCGCCATTTTAAAATATCACTTTTTTTCACTTGTGTATATAAATCAATGTAGCTCTCCGGCCGCTCCCGTCTTTCTATAAGATTTGTAATATTTTTGTTCAAACGGCTTTTTTTTTTTTACATGCAATTGTTTTTTCAACATGTATAATAATATATAAAAAAAAGTCATACTACTATAGTATGACTTTTTCAGACATTTAAAATTATCACTTTTTTTTTAACAATATCTCTCTCTGGTCACTCGTCTTTCTATAAGATTTGTACTATGTTACAATTGCTTTTTTTATTATTATTATATACTAGAAATGAATCGTACTGACTTTTCTTAGACTATATGACTTTTTTCGACAATTTAAAGTATCACTTTAAAAAAATGAAAATAATATGATACAGTTTCTCTTCTCTCTCTCACGTTCTCGTAACTAACAGTAAGTTAAATCTGTGGCTCAGTGGTGAGCAGGGTCGTCCTTCAATCAGGATCGGCGGTTCAATCCCCGGCTCAGCTAGAACATGTTGATGTGTCCTTGGGAAAAACACGTAACCCCAAATTCCCCCTGTAGCTGAGGCTACGCTCTATGAATGTGAGCTACTCCTGACGTGCAGGTGGAACCTTAGCCCCTCCCATCAGTGGATGAAGGATAAAATGTTTTAGTTAGTAACTAACTTATAACGTAAGTTAGTAACTTACAACATACTCCTTAACTTTCTCCTCCTACATCTCTTAAACAACCTCCACAGCAGAACACTAGAGGGATTTGAACCCACGGGTACAGACCGAGGTTACAGGAGACCAACTGCACTTCCAGTCCCTTTCACACTTGTACTTTTTTTCAACATGTTATATTATGACTTTTTTTTTACATACTATATTTTGAAATTCTTCGACATGCTATAGCATCACTTTTATATACACACAGCAATATATAACAATTTATCTCTCTGGCCGCTCTGGTCTTTTCATAAGATTTGTAGTATTTTTGTTACAATCGCTTTTTTCTTTTCTTTTTTTACATACTATGAATTAATACTACGATTAATGATTTTTTTTGGCACGCATGACTTTTTTCACTTTTTAAAATATCACTCATATGTATATAAAAACAATATATAACAATGTCTTTCTATAAGATTTGTAATATTTTTGTTACAATGGCTTTGCATGTCTGTCTGTCTGTGTGTTGTCTTTCTGTTTGTGTATCTTTCTGTGTGTGTGTGTGTGTGTGTGTGTGTGTGTCTTTCTGTGTGTGTGCATGTCTGTGTGTGTGTGTATCTTTCTGTGTGTGTGTGTGTGTGTATCTTTCTGTGTGTGTGTGTGTGTGTGTCTTTCTGTTTGTGTATCTTTCTGTGTGTGTGTGTATCTTTCTGTGTGTGTGTCTTTCTGTTTGTGTATCTTTCTGTGTGCGTGTGTGTCTTTCTGTTTGTGTATCTTTCTGTTTGTGTATCTTTCTGTGTGTGTGTGTGTGTGTGTGTGTGTATCTTTCTGTGTGTGTGTCTTTCTGTTTGTGTATCTTTCTGTGTGTGTCTTTCTGTTTGTGTATCTTTCTGTGTGTGTCTTTCTGTTTGTGTATCTTTCTGTGTGTGTCTTTCTGTTTGTGTATCTTTCTGTGCGTGTGTCTTTCTGTTTGTGTGCATATCTGTCTGTGTGTGTCTTTGTGTGCATATCTGTCTGTGTGTGTGCATATCTGTCTGTGTGTGCGCATATCTGTCCGTCCGTGCGTCCGTCCGTCCGTCCGTCCGTGTGTGTGTGTGTGTGTGTGTGTGTGTGTCCGTGTGTCCGTGTGTGTGTGTGTGTGTGTGTGCTGGAACTCACAGATATAGAGCGGAAGGTCCGACCACCGATGCCAGAAAAGCGGACACCACTCCCGAGCCGCTGCCCACCTCCACGCACACACGTGGGCTGCAGAACGTCCACAGGTCAAACGTTCAGTCAAATATAGTCAATAAATAAAACATATACATGACGGGTTTGGGACGTGTATGACCTCATCTGCTGCAGCTGCGCTGCGTCCTTCTCCAGTGCGTCGATCAGGAGGAAGGAGTCCTCCGCCGGCTCGTACACGTCGCGGAAGTCTCCTCGTCCCGCGTGGGAGTAAACGGGCGTGGGGTAACGTGAAGACATGCTCACGTGACAGTCCACGTTAACAGCCACGCGACCGCTTGGTGAGCGTCGCCACTAATTTGTTCACGAAAAAGACGAGGAGCTCGCGGGGAAATGTGTTGGCGAGCACGTTCACGTTCCACTTCCTTGTTGACGCCCTACGTCACAGTGACGTAGGGCGTCCTCCCAACCAATCACAAAAGATTCCTTGATAATCGCACTGTGCAATTCTACCACTAGGTGGCGACATGTCTCACTATTATCACGAGGAAAAAGACACTTTTATTCAGGTTTTTTTTATTAAAAAGTTTTATTAATTTAGCCCATCACAGTAACAAAAGTATCAAGGTTTTGTGAAATGTGAAATAAATACAATATTAAATACAATATTACAAACAAGGGTGCTACATTAGGTCGTGTATAATAACTGAAATCTCCCCCCAAAAAACATTTTACTAACTGTTTTCTTCCCCTAAATCCAGAATGTAAAAGAAAGTGCAAACATTAGCAAACAGAACATAAAGATATCAGTGAGTTCAGAGATTTGTACAAAGTGCAACAGGAACCCTTTTAGGGCGTTAAACAATTTTAAAGTGTTAAATTGCACAGCTTTTATGGTGGGACAATGTTGTAAACGCGGTCAGACATTTTACTTTTTGGTCACACTTGAAATTCAACCATATATAAAATCGTATAATATATATAATTAGCACACTTAATAGTTAGCTTTGTACACAAATACGTACTTTAACGTCTTGTAAAAATTAGACCAAATGTGCCCAAACTAAGAGGAGCCGATTCATTTTTAGCAGCATCATTGGCGCTTGTTGCCAGAGGGAAAACACCTGATAATAAATATATAAATACACACAGTATTGTGAAGCTTTTTTTTTTTCTTCATTAAAAACTGGCAGCCCTCTTTAGCTGGTTAGTATTACTAGCAGCCCACAGCCAGTGGTTTATTGCACAAGGGCAACAGGGAACAACTCCCTCTTGGCACGGACCGAGCGGTCGGTACAAATCAGACACTCATGACCCGCCTTCCCCGAAGAGATTCTGCATAGAATTGAAACGGATGACACGAGGGGTCAAGTTCATCTTGTGGCCCTTTTGGATAACGTGAAACTATTCTATGCAGTGATTTAAGGGTCCGGTTGCTTTTTGGTCAAACCCATCCGAACGTTCCCGATGGAAGGTTTACGTCGACGGTGCAGTGAGTTACCCCAGCCAGCAGGGGTCGCCACTGCACTCCTGCACCCGTTCATCAGTAGCAGCCGTCTCTCCAGGTGCTGTCGCGAAGGGCACTGAGGGTGGACAAGCTCTTTGGAGGCGTCAGCAAACTGAGGGAAAGAATACGAGAAAATTATATTTTCCATTTACTCATTTGACAACCAACAATTTATATTTAATCCTGCCAATCGGCTTGTAGCTCCGTCACTGCGAGCTAAACACTCAAAGTCACGACTGTTTGCCGTCCTGGCTCCTCAATGGTGGAACGAGCAGAAAGTCTCTACATCTTCCGTAGCAAACTAAAAACACATCTTTTTCGACTATACCTTGAATAAGGAAAGTAGCACCATAGTAGCACACTTACTGATAGCACTGTAGTTTGACTTTATTGAAGAAATTGTACCGCAAAAGTCGGGTTACAAGCCCCTACTACCTTCGGTCAGTGTCCCCGTTTGCTCCCCGCTGTAGCCAGCTAGCGCTCATGCTAGCGCTCATGCTAGCGCTCCGCTAGCTACCCGACAACCACCAAAGGTAGCGGGACCAGCCCCGGCTCGACACCCTACTTGGGCAGAGGGGACGCGGGCAGTAGCAGCAGCGGGGAGCTAGCAGCAGCGGGGAGCTAGCAGCAGCGCTAGCAGCAGCAGCGCTAGCTAGCGCTGCTCCTAGCTTGCTACAGCGGGGACACTGACCGGAGGTAGGAGCGACTTGTAACCCGACTTTTACGTTACATTCTTGATTCTTGTCGTTCTGAGTTTGTACTAATGGTTGAATGCACTTACTGTAAGTCGCTTTGGATAAAAGCGACTTAACGTTAATGTGATGTAATCCAGTAATAAAAAGGGTTTACCTCCGTGATTGTTGGCCCCCTTTGCTCCGGGGGGTGGAGCCAACGAAGGAGGCGGGTCGGGGCAGGCTCCTGCGGGGCGTGTTGGGCGTGGAGGTCGGCGTCCCGCCTCCACCTGGCGGTTTACTGAGCGTAGGGATGCCGCTGCCGTTTCCAACACCGCCGCCGCCGTTCAGACACTGGGCGCTAGCCGGGGTCGGCGCGGCGGCGGCGGAGCCCTTGATGGTGGGGCTGACGTAGGCGGTGGCTTTATGCGGCTTCCGTGACATGGAGGAGAAGTTCCCGACGCTCTGGACCCGGTTCTGCAGCTGGCCCGGGGACGGGACTGGAGACGGGAAAAATAATAATCAAATGAGCACCTTTTGCGCGCGAGTTTCATATGAATAAAACAAACGTCGATAAGAAAAACACCTACTGGAGGACTGCAGTCGAGCCAGCCCGCTGGACGAATCAAAACTCTGGCTGTTACGAAGCAAAGAAGCACTGGGATTGGTTGGACTGGGCACACTAGGCATGCTGGGAGCTCGGACAAGGTTAGGCATGCTCCTTCGCAGCTTATCTGACGGGAGAAAGACAAACAAACGTTAAACAACATTACATATTATTCTGGACGGTCAGCCGTCTGTTCCTTTATTCTGACTCCGCCCCTTCAGACGGCACATGACGCTGACCGTGATGAACCGGTTCCAGCCTCCTCAGTCAGATATACACTCCTAACCCTAATCCCATCAAACTCTCTCTTCGTCTTCACCCTGAACAGTCTGAAGGCTTTAAGGGTGCTTGTCCCAGAGGCTTAGACAGTTATTATTAGTGGTAAGGACTAAGTAGGGGGTCAGTCCGGGGGAAATCGACGCATGATGGATTGTAACATGAGAATAACTATGAGAAAGGTAAAAAAGGAAATTAATTAATGGGTTTAAAGTTGGATTAATGTTAACGAGACATTCGAGATGTTTGTGAGGTTAAAAAGACGCAGACTTCTTTTTTAATGTAGTGAAAAAGCGTCGACTTACTCTCATATTCGGCTGGACGCCGCGATGAAGTTGCCCCCAATACAATACGCACATTTGCAAATACACATAAACAAATAGATAACTGATTAGTTGTATCGACAGCCATACATGTTGGGACGTTAGCGACTTTAGTCACTTTTTCCAACACGAAAAATTGAAGCGAGACTCAAAAGACTTATTTTAAGTTGCATTTTGAGAAGTGTAGGATCAAGTTTGACTATTGTTTATTTTTTTATCCGTCTCTTGCAAGTCCCTCAACTTCATGGAAGTGTGATACTAAAACACCTGAGTGTATGAATGGATGAGTGTGTTTTTGGGTTGCAATAATATTTTTTTCAGCTTGGCGTTGAGCTCCTCCATCCCCAAAAGAAATATCTGTCTCTGCGTCTGTCGCAGCCAAATGCTAAATCAAATAGCCGCCAATTCGTTTTCTGCAGTTGGTGCAATGCACGGTAGGTTATCGGATCTTTTCTCACCTGATCCTGGTCTGAACCCGTGCTGCTCGGCTGCGCAGAGGCTGCCCAGTCCCAGTCCCAGTCCAGGTCCCAGTCCCAGTGGCTGGAGCTGGAGCTGAGGCTGAAAGGCGAACCCAGCGGACGGGTACGGCGGAGTGGAAGGCGGGGTGGACAGGGAACTGGTGCTTCTTCGCCAGTCTCGGATGCTGGAGAAGGTGTGGGAGTGCGGCAGGCGGGTGAGGCGCGGCTGCGGCGGGGGCAGGAGGCCGTAGTCTTCGTCGTCCTCCTCGTCTTCCTTGTCCAGGCCGGGGCCGGCGCTGAGCTGGCTGAGCTGGAAGGTGAAGCTCTGGCTGCGGCGGTTGGCCAGGAGGGACGACGTGCTGGCGTAGTCCTGCCTTAGACCTGGGGGAGCGAGACATGAGGACCAGCGCGCAACACACACACACACACACACACACACACACAGAGACAAACACAGACACATCACCTTCTGGGGTTAATGAAGCTGAAGTAGCGATGAGCTCTGAGATCTGTTGCCACGTGTTAAAATATTAGAAAGGAGGGAGACAGCAGAATAAATCAATTGGTACCCACAGAAACTACTGTATACGTTTAAGAGACACTCAGCTTTCGTCAACAACTCACTCTCCTCCTGCAGCCGGGCCATGACCTGGACGTCAGTGAGGTCTTGCAGTTTGTATCCCAGAGCGATGGAGTCGTCCTCCAGCCCCGCGGCACCGAGGTCCCCGTCCAGGGACGACTGGGGAATGAGGCCGGAGTACCGGAGGCTGCGGCCTTTAAAAAAAATAAAATTAAAAAAACACGGTGAAGGAAGACGGTTTGACTCATGCCACCTCTCCTCCTCTTTAATCTTTCCGGCTCAACCGTTTTGGGGGCTCCGTAATGAGAAAAGCTCTGGAGTCAAAAAGATGAAGGATCCAAACTAACGGAGGCTCTGAGAATTAAAGTCTATTAAGCAGCAGAAACAGGTCACACCAACCGCCCCCCGGTTAATGATATTCCTGATATCTGCTCTCTGAAATAATCCTCCCCGTCGTTAACATTATTCTTATTACCTCCGTCACATTTTGATCTTATGTGGTGAAGTTTAAGATGAATATTGCTGCCGAACAGTTAAATTAGATGTTTCAACACTATATGCACCCATCATGACAATGTATCGGGGGAAGGGCAGAAAATAAAACATTTCCAGAAAACTCCCTATGAATGAATAACTGAAATTGTGTGCGTTTTAAAATAAATCCTCCTAAAACCCCGGCTGTGGCCTGAAGGACATCATATTTGGCTGGTATATGCATGTTTTAACACACAGCACATCTCAAAGAAAAAAAGCTGCATTCAATGGCGTTTGTGCAGCACCGTCATGGAATTAAGCCTCGGGCTGAAAGGCCGCATAGACGTGCCACGGGACCCCAGAGTGGGCTCTCTCGTTCCCTGCAGCGTCGCCCTCTGCTGTGTCTGGAACGTTATCGTTTTCCATCACGAATAATGCACGCAAAAAAAAAAACAAGGCTGGGGCACGGTTTCCTTTCTGCAGCTCAGACTCCCACGCAAGTTGAAACGACATGTGAAAAGCTCGTGGCTGACCCAGTTCTACACCTGCACGTTCATATTCTGGTTACTACAACGCATGGATGTTCAGTGTGTGTGTGTGTGTGTGTTTGAGGCTTACGGCGGATGGCGGGGAAGAACGTGGGAGTCCTCTCGGACAAAGGGGAGAGATCCTTCCCCACTGGACTCAGCGCCCGATGGAGGAGCGGGTGGAGCGGGGAGGAGAGGCATGGAGCTGAAGGGAGGGCGGGAAGAGACGTTTTTAAGTTTAATAAACACAAATGTTTTGTCAGCGCATCGGTGTCGCAGCGCAGAGTTACCGTGCCGCTCGGACGACTGGGGGGTGGAGCAGGTTTTGGCGGAAGGGGAAGAAGTGACGGGCGACACTCCGGCCACTCGACTCACAGGAGGGACCGGGGAGGAGGCGGGAGAAGGGCTGGACAGGGAGCGGCGCCACCTGGAGACTGAGGAGGGAGGGAAGGAAAAAGGAGGGAAGGAGGGGGTTGGCAGGACACAAGCAGAGGGCATGTTCATACAATATCAAAATGACTCTTGGTGCCAGAACAATGAAAATAAGCCGTTATTGTAAAATGAAGGTACAGCCGAGGGATCACCTCTTCATATATTGACATAAAGAGTGTAAACAACCAATATCTTGAGTTTAATCTCAATTCAAACAACATTGGTCCCAAAAAAAGAAAGAAATCCCAATCACATGCGTTTCTCCATTCGTCTCCACAACATATTCCTCGTCTTGTAGTTTCTCCACTCATTTAAAAATCAGCTCTCAGCAGTAAGACTACACTTCCCATAAACCACCTTGCTTCTCCTCATGTAGAGCATGCAGAACGTGGTCGCATTAAATACCAAATGTTCTTGCTCTGGGATATTAAAACGTATGTAAACCTGTGAGAAAGACATTAAAAAGCCTCATAATGTGAACACAAAGGGTTTCTTCAATGATGGAGCGAGTCATTTGAGGGGAGCACGATTTAGAAAGAACCATTTAGTCTCACACAGGAAATGCATTTGGTCTGGGGATCATCTTCCAAAGAGGCCCAATGCAAAGTGCACGCAGACGAGTAGACGACCAACTGGACCCTTCAGTCAGACTATGAAAGACAAAACTCCTCTCACCTCCAAAACAATAAGGCTGAAACAGAAATGAACACACACACACACACACACACACACACACACACACACACACACACAAAGGAGCCTCTTTGAAGGGGCCGTTCTGTGCCGTTACCTCACCAGCACTGTGCCTGTCACCGACTGCTCTGTTCAGCTCGGCACAAGAGGACAAAGCTGGATTCAAGTCAGCAGAGCGGCTCGCTCACACGCTGCAGCTGTACCTGGTGCAGAGCGTCTCACACACACACACACACACACACACACGTTACTATTGTTAGATGTAGAGGGTTGGAAGCACCTGTGATGTGAATATCTTGGGAATAAAGCTGCTGCTCTTACTAAAGCGGATGTTACAAGATGCCGCTCTCGCTCTCTGCTACCTGTCGATGGGAATACAAAGCTCAGAAGGAGGGAGGGGAGGGGGGGGGGTGCATTCCTTTCATGTAAACGGTTTCCACGGCAACGGCTCTCCTCGCCGGCCTCACCGTGGCGAGAGCGAGAGACGGCGGGGGCGGAGGAGGCGAGCGATGCTCGGCAGCCGGCTTGGCGTGGAGAGGTGTCGCCTCTGATGCAACCGGCTGCAAGATCATATTTAATAAAACACTCTGGAGTGTTTCAGCGGGGAGAAAGCATTTAGAAAGAGATATATATATATATATATATATTAGTTGCAACCCAGGACCCCAGTATGGGTTCACAGGTCTCTCCTTTGGGGATGGCAGTAGGACCATGATGGTGCAGCAGCCGCACTTCCGCCTCACACGTCGCTCTACCGCTTCTTCTTCTTCTTCTGTGGTGCGTGATGTAATGAAGTGACGCAGAGGTCAGGTGACCCGGGCCTGATCTGCTTAACGCTCCAAGGAGTGGACGGCTTACAGGCCGCGGTCCCGCCGAGGCGCATTAGTCGCAGCGAAGCGACGGCGGAGACGTCCGTCTAGAGCGCGGCACTTTTTAATACGTTGAAAACGTTTCTGCCTCTTTACACACGCCAAACGCCGAATAAACTCATCAAGAAAATAGAAAAAAAATCAGCAGACTCCAAATCTCTGCACCGTCAGCGGTTGAGTTGCATTGTGGGTAATATAACCCTTAAAGTCGGAGTGCAATGCTACATCACTTATTTCCCCCCCTCACAGAAATGCAACTCAACAACACTGTTTTTCCCCGTCTGATCATTTTAGTCGATCGCGTCCATCCGACGTCGACTTCGGTGCCAGACCGCCGCCATAAAGGCGGGATGAGAAACCGTTTAACGGCTCCCCGAGTCCGCCGAGCGAAGAGCTCACACCTAAAAGCCGCGTGCATCCGTCTGAAATAGCCTGGAGGAGAGCAGCTAATCGGCTGTCTCCGCTCTGGTTCGAGTCTGTGGGGGAGGAAAAGTCAGACAGAAAAGACAAAGCAGCGGAAGTGATAATCAAGAGAAGTGAATTACAATAACCCCTAAACGGCCGCCTCTCGACACGTTCACGAGTCTGAGACGTTAAATACTCTCAGGGGGCGTTTCTCTTCCGAGGAAAAGAGATGAATCTGAATGTAGAAACAGCCGGAGATGAACTGCAGCTGAACCGCACGGGGACGCTTCCTGCATCGTCCATGAGACGGAGAGAAACCCGTTCACCCTTCACACACACACCTTGAATTCAAAAGAGATTCTTGCTCCTGCATTGCATGCTGGACTATTGAGGCTATCGCCACAACCCCAAAACACGAGTCAAACCAGCTGCTCGACGGCCCTCGTTTCCCCCTCACGATCGCCGCCGTCGTCGTCCCGTACCTTGTTCCAGGCGGAGGGACAGCGACCTCCGGGCGGCCTCCACCTCCGATTTGGGAGAGTCCAGAAGCCGCCGGCACCACTGCACAGGCGGGAGGGAGTCGACCCGGGACCCTCTGGCTTTGGAGGACACGTACAACCTGTGAAAAGAGACACAGAGGGAGAGGCTGAGAATCGAACCGCCGTCTGAACCGCCACGGGACGGTTTGGAGAACCGTTTGGAGCTCTGGTCTCTGCGATGCCAACATGTGGTGCTCATGCTATTCATGCTAATTATCCCTAAACACACACACACAAAAAAAAAAGTCGGGCTCCAGCTCATCATTACTTTGAGCACAGATATGAGGAAGAGGAGGAGGAAGAGGAGCGGATCTGATACATGCTGGCAGCCCTGAACTCTCTTCTCCAGGTTTTTGCTCTGCGGGAAACACGGAGGAAGCTGAATTATAGATTACAACCTTCTGACATCAGGTGAACCCTGAAGGGGACACAAACACACCTCAGCTACTATTCCTAGACACGAGGAGGAAGAGGAGGAGGAGGAGGAGGAGGAGGAGGGCATGCCTGCAATGGGAATACGCCAAATAAAAAAAAAAGACGAATGCAAAAGTGCTGCAGAGCAGAATCAGTCTCTTTACTCTTCAAAGAGAACTTTGATCTCCCTCACATACACGCGTGTGGCGGCATGTTAGAAACACCACAACATGAATCCACACCTCTTGAAAACAGTCCCAACAAACAAGGTCACAGCTTTGGTAAACGTGGGGATGTATTGCTGCTGGATCTTTAACGGCGTCGTCTTAAGCTAATAAACCGGCAACTGGAGCATAATCTCAGCACATAAGCACCCATTTTATTACTGGATCCATACAGCGGATGAATAATTACAAGTTAATCCGTTTCACATATTGGTCATTATTGCAGTCGATATTTATGATTGAATACATTGGTGTTTCGTCATTGTTGGACTAAAAAAAACCTTATTGATTAAGTGAAAAAGCTAAATTAATGGGAAGTATAGGGAACAAGAACGGTTTTAAAACTGAACTATACAAACTTTCCTCCCCCTGGTTTATTTGCATGAGATGGTCAGTCAGTTCACCCTGCAGGTTGCAACATAAATCAATCATTTTAAATTAGGATTCGGTGTCTTTTGCACAGGAGACACAATGAAGGGAACCAGCTAGTGCACAGGAGACACAATGAAGGGAACCAGCTAGTGCACAGGAGACACAATGAAGGGAACCAGCTAGTGCACAGGAGACACAATGAAGGGAACCAGCTAGTGCACAGGAGACACAATGAAGGGAACCAGCTAGTGCACAGGAGACACAATGAAGGGAACCAGCTAGTGCACAGGAGACACAATGAAGGGAACCAGCTAGTGCACAGGAGACACAATGAAGGGAACCAGCTAGTGCACAGGAGACACAATGAAGGGAACCAGCTAGTGCACAGGAGACACAATGAAGGGAACCAGCTAGTGCACAGGAGACACAATGAGGGAACCAGCTAGTGCACAGGAGACACAATGAAGGGAACCAGCTAGTGCACATGAGACACAATGAAGGGAACCAGCTAGTGCACATGAGACACAATGAAGGGAACCAGCTAGTGCACAGGAGACACAATGAAGGGAACCAGCTAGTGCACAGGAGACACAATGAAGGGAACCAGCTAGTGCACAGGAGACACAATGAAGGGAACCAGCTAGTGCACAGGAGACACAATGAGGGAACCAGCTAGTGCACAGGAGACACAATGAGGGAACCAGCTAGTGGCATGCAGGAGGCATGTAGGAGGCATGCGTAAAGCAACACATGGTCGGGCATTACAATAGTTACCATGTCTCGTCAGACTCGTCCGAGCAGCACAGAGAATCAAAATCCAAAAGTTCCAGCTCATCCAGAACCGACGGCTCGTATCCGTATCCGTCTTCCTCCTCCTCCTCCTCGTCGTCTTCCTCCTCTCCATCCCCGCCGGAGTGCGGGTGGAAATAGTCGAAGGGCTCCTCCGGCGGCGAGAGCGACCCCAGGGACGCCCGGCAGCGCGGCGTCGGCACCGGGCTCTGGAGGCGGTGTCCCCCGGCGGGGGTCGGGGCCGAGCCGCCGCCCGCCCGGGTCCGCAGCTGCTGGTTCTGCCGCTCCAGCTTCCGGACCAGCTCCTGCAGCTTCTTCACCTCCAGCTCGGCGTTCAGGGTGTTGCTGTTGCAGTCCAGCTCCGGCGCCGCGGCGTGCTTCAGCACCGCGGCCTCCATTGGACCAGAACACGACGGAATGACGCCGGTAGAGCCGAGACCTCCTCCGAGCTTAACGGGAACCGGAGGACAGGCACCGGGCTGCGGGGGCGCTCATTACGCATCAGACTGAGCTCCGATCCGGGAGGAGTCTAGTAGTCTGGACTCCACCCATCCTCCACACCTCCCTCACCCACGACAGGTGGACACTGCGCCTGTCATCATATAATATAATATATAGTAGTATCTAATATCTCTAATAAGACCTGTGCAGGATTTTTATTTCACTGTAAACTTACACTATTTAACTAATTGTCTCATCCTATTTTCCAAAATAGTTTCTTTGTTGTTTCTAGCAGATGAACTGCAGCGAGCATTGTTACTCATTTATCAGATTAATTAAATTAATTACCTAATTGCCCTGCACAGATTCTTATATTATTATAATCAGCAGCAGAGGTCCGTCTGCTCAACATGCGCACGTGGCGACATCTTGTGGCTGAAGCTGGTTATTACAGGATGGAAACCACACAGCGGGTGAAATAAGTATAATATTTCTCAGTAAATATATTTCTAAAGGTGCTATTGATATGAAATGTTCGCCAGATGTCGGTAACAACCGAACTAATCCAGACATACAAAGAAAAGCAAACTAATAACTTCAGAAATGAAGTTCAGAAAAAGTATTGATATTTATTTAATACTCGGTACAAAAGCTTTTGATGGTTCAGGACGCCTCCTGTATGAGAAACTAGTCTCATGCGTTGCTCAGCTGTGATTCTTCCACATAAACATTTAAATCTTGAAGCTTCACTCTGATCTTTAGTTCTTTGCATAGATTTCCAGTCCTCTGATTGGCTGGGCCGTTAGCAGCTTTATTTTCTTTCTCTGGAACCAGTTGAGAGTTTCCTTGGCCGTGTGTTTGGGATCAGTCTTGCTGAGATAGTTTCATCTTCATCATCCTGATGTTGGCAGCAGATTTGTATCAAGGACGTCTCTGTACTTTTTTCCCTTCATGCTGAACAGCAGCCCCACCTCATGATGTTCCTTCCTCCAGCTCCACTGCTGGTCTGGTGTTTTTGGGAGGTGTGCAGTGCCCTTTGACCTCCTGATATTTATTTATAATAATAATAATAATAATAATAATAATAATAGGACCTGCTAATTCCAGGTCTTTCTGAAGTGGTTCTTGGCTCTTGGACAACTCTTCTGATCATTATTTTCACTCCTTTGTCAGAAATCTTTAAAGTTTAAGGTGAAAATATGTTCTTTTTACTTCCGGATTTATGCTCTCTGGAACAGTCAGACTTTTAGAGATCCTTCTGTAACCAATGCATCGGTAAGTTTGCAATAATAAAGTTGAATCAAGAGAAAATCCATCTAAGCTTCAAGATTTGAAGACTGTTTGTGTGGAAGAATGAGAAAAATCTCACCTGAGCAACGCATGAGACTAGTGTATCAAACAGGAGGCTTTTGTACCGAGTATTAAATAAATATCATTTCACATTATTACACAACTTAATTTCTGAACTTATTCGTTTGTTTGTCTTTGTATGTCTGGATCACTTGGGTTGTTACCGACATCTGGTGAAAATGTCATGTCAATAGCACCTTTTGGAAATATATTTAGTGAGAAAAATGTACTTATTTCACCGGCTGTACATCTGCAGGTATGGAAAAGTTCATCACTGAAAGGTATCTAATTGATCATTTTGAGTGTTAAATATGAATTTAAATTATTTATCCAGTACAAATGCCAAACATAAGCAGATATATTATAAGTCTAAAATTAAATGCTGACAAGCTAAAATAGATAAATACTAATACCAAGAAAACATGTACTTCTATATGAAAAAACACTTGTTTAATATATTGGATAAACATATTCATCTTCTTTGTTCCTGGACACACACTGCCATCTGGTGGCTGAAGAGGCTCACTGCAGCGTGTTGAAGAAATGGCGGCCGGTCCTCTTTGATTCTTCCAACAGCTTAAATAAACGGAGTCGCCGGGGCTTCTGGGAAACGGTAAGTCGGCCTGAGTGTTTCATATCAGAGTTCAGGGGAGGCGGTTGCTCTTTCCTCAGCGTTTCTTCCAGGTGAATTGCTTGCGCGCTCCCTCCTGGCCCGGCTTCTTCCGCTCCCTCACCCGGGGGTCGGGGGTCAGCAGACCAGCTGGAGGTGCAGATGCAGAAACGGGGAGACAAATGGGAACGTGATTGAGAGAGCTGGAACGCCATGGGACCCAATGGCCACGCACAGCTGGGTTCCTTTTTTGGATACATTACTTTGAATCATTTTACGTTCTGTTCAGCTGATCCTCAGTCTGTCGTTATTTACTTCATCGTGAGGCCGACTGCATTTATTCTTTACCGCTGCCTCGTTGGAAACAAGCGGGGACGGGAATCCCATCTGAGGTCTTCACAAAGTGTTCAGATTCAAAAGCTGAGAAGCTCTCAGCCACAGTTAGGGAGCCAGAGAAGTATTGAGAATCACCTGAACGACACTAAAGTAAACTAAAAAGAAAACCTATATAAGGGTGATTTTTATTCTTACTTAAAAAAAAAAAAAAAAAATCATTTTGCATGTTTTTCCCCATATTAATAACTACAAATACTGCACTGCAAATTGTATAAATGTTAGGGAAGCACTTTATAATAACTACACACTATTTAGCATTAGTAAACACTTAATTCATCTTTTATAAAGCATTATTCCAACATTAACACTCATTAGTAAGCAATTCATAAACGGTTAAATGTTTCATTCTTGATTAATAAGCTTGGGTTTTCATACTTTATAAATGATGGATTCCACATTTGTAAATAAAGTATTAAGGACTTATAGATGATTAATAAGATAATTTATTAAGTGTTAGTAAATGATTAAAAAAATGATTTTACAAACTTACAGATTTATGATTAATTCAGGTAGTTACTACTCAGTAGTTAAGTATTAGTTAAGTAAGTTAATGATGGATTCCCAATTTGTAAATGAAGTATTAAGGACTTATAGATGATTAATAAGATAATTTATGATAAAAAAAAGATTTAAATGTCATTTATTCATGCATTTATGTATACATATAATGATTTAGATATGCACTGATTGCATACTAATGAGTGTTCATGTTGGAACAATGCTTTATAAATGATGAATTAAGTGTTTATTCATGCTTTACTAATGCTAAATAGTGAGTAAAGTGCTACCAATGTTAGTTTTTAGCTCTGCTGCGTCCCATTCAGTGATTGATTTCATATCATTTCAGTGTTCACCGACATCTGACTGGCTGGCTGCATTAATGAGCTATTTCTGTTGGAAAAAACTAATCAGGAAAAAATAATAATTAGTTAAATATCATTCAAATATATGAATAAGAAACACAGCGACAGACCCACCTTGTCTCATGGTCTCCACCTCGCCCTCAGACAGGAAGCAGAGCAGAGCGCGCGACACGGCGAGCCGCAGCGCCCCCGCCTGGCCGGACCGCCCGCCGCCGCTCACGCTGCACTCCAGGTCGAAGCGGCCCAGCATGCCCATGAACTGGAGCGGGAACATCAGCTGCTCTCTGAGAGGAAGAAAAATGACCGGGAGATAATAATGAGAATGGAGCGTGAATGGGCAGAGCGGCAGCGGGAGCCATTTAACAGATAGCGGTATCAACGGCAGAGGCTTAGCTAATTTAATGTCCGGTTGGGTGACTTTTTAGACAAGCAGAGAGGATCCCAGCACGGTGGAAAGCTTTCTTTTACAATCTCACCGCCACATATTACAGAGTAACTTCTGACTCAGCAGGAAAAGGATAAGGTTGTGTGTGTGTGTGTGTGTGTGTGTGTGTGTGTGTGTGTGTGTGTGTGTGTGTGTGTTCTGGATGGCGTCTCAGGCTGAATGGCCCACGGCTGCTGACAAAGTCAATTGTCACCTCTCTGCTCCAATTACAGCTCGTCCTCACACTGCGTGACGACACCAGCTCTGGACATCCGCTCACACACACACACACCAACACACACACACACACACACACACACACACACACACACACACACACGATCACTCAGCTGTGTAATTAACTTACTAGAAGGAGATAAATAAATAAATAAAAACGAGGCGACGCTGCGAAGAGTGAAAAAGCTGCTTTTTAATTTTTTTTGAAGGGGAGGACATCATGCCTTGCATTTTAAGGATTCTCCAAACCTCTCACACGGCTCTCCTACCTGTCCTGGAGCACGGGGAGGTAGTGCAGGTAGTCTGTGCCGTTGATGGCGATGCGCCCGGAGCCGCAGTCTCGGAGAACCACAGAGGCGGTCGACGTCTTCCTCCGACCTGAGGGGGAGAAAAACAGCAGGGTCAGAAGATTCAAAAACGCCCTGTGAGGAAGTAGTTTTACATTCAGGGTAAGAAAAGGTGTATTTTTCTACCGTCCGCGGTGCTGAAGGCCACGCCCCTTTCATCTCGCTCCAGCGCCGGCACCATTTGCTGGCTGGACAGGGCCTCCAGCTGCCGGCGGTGCCGCAGGACAAAGTCCTCCTCGGTGGCGGCGTAGGGCATGGACAGCAGGTGCTCCATCAGCTGGATGAAGCGAGCGTACTGAAGGGGGGGCGGAAAGGGGAAAGTGTTGGACGACGCCGTGGAGAAACTAAAAGACGTGGAAATGAGAGGAGGGCTTCCTACGTCATGAGTGGTGATGTCCTCAACCAGCAGCGCTTCCAGTTCCTCCTTCGTGAGCCACCTGCTGGTGCCCAGAGGGCTGATGGAGACAGACACACAGTGTGAGTGCTGAAGACGACTAAACTCTTAATATACTATAGGATGTGAAGTGTTCCTCCACTTACATCGACTTGCCGTCCTTGGAGAAGAGGCCCTTGGCTCTCAGGCGATCTTGGTGCTTCTCTATCTTCAAGGTTTTGCCGTACAGTTCCTGTAAAATGTTCACATTTCAGGGTGACACATCCTCCACACACACACGGTGCATTCCCACATCAATGGAGAGGGGTAGGAACTTTCTTTTCCCTCAAACCCGAAGCAGCCACGCAGGGCGAGCTAGCCATCCACGGGACGGCCGAGGGCCTCCTCGAAATTGGCATCGCGCCCGGTGGAAACCCTTCATGCGTCACATTTGGGAGGCCGAGCGGGACGGCAGTGGGAGCCGGACTATACTGAATGCCTTTACATTGATAAATACACAGTGGTTCGTCAAGGCTGACCTATCTGGAGACGACTCTTTAGTGCTGGACCAACTCTAAAAGTTATAAAAGTTTAGTTTCAGGACAAAATTCTTTATTATTCTGGTCTTTAAATTGACTAACTTTGTCTCAAAAGGATTTATTCCAATTTCTGCTTCTGATTAATTTAGTTTTGAAATTAAAGTTCCGATAGTATTGTCTGGAAAATGAATATGAAGTCCGATGGCGTGTGTAAATTAGTTGATGGCGACCTGTGTGTCTGTGTTTGGCCTGAAGCAAAAGCTGGAAAGAAAAAGCAAAAAACACCAAACTAAATAAATGACAGGACAGTTTCGGGGCTCACTCGTCATTAGATCACTCTCACGGGGAATCGCCCCGGGGGGGACGGGTGCGTCACGGCGATGGGCGCAGACAGACGGGTGGATGGAGAGAGAGAGAGGGAGGGAGGGAGGGTGGGCATGCCGGTCACGTCCCCCGAGGCGAGCCGCCCCACCTCAGCCTGGGTGAGAACTCATTTCCCCGTCAATTATTCACCAGATGTTTGCTTAATTCCTTCTTGATAGAGTGTGCCTAATCCGCTGCCACTCCGACCAGCGGCAGAGGGGTACGGAAGGAGGGGGGGGCCAAAAAAAGAAGCAAACATCAAGCAAAAAACAATTTTCTTTGCAAAGCGCAATAGAAAATCATGAAAAAAAAAAAAAAGAGGCGGCAGGAGGAGAGGAGGGGGCTTGGATATAAGGGAAGTTGCGTTACACGTTTGCAAACACTGGGAACAACAGCGGCGAGGAATAACTCGCATGGATTGGCTGGATGAAAGCGGAGAGGGCCGGTGTCTGGATACGTTTAAGACGAGGCCGTTACGGAGACGGACAGCCGGAGCTGCGCTCTCTCTATCCGAGACGTCTTTATGTGAAAGACGAAGGAGCTCTCTGGTAGCGCCGCTGCTGCTGGATGTCGTGCACTCGAGGAGCCGGGGGGGCTCAAGGGAAGAGGGGCGTCTCCAGGTTCCCCGGGGGCCGAGGCCATAAAGGGCTCAGTGGAGCGGCGAGCGGGTTAATGTGCCACGCTGGCTGAGCCCGACAACAGCCAGAGGAGAGCCGACACGCCACTGCCCCCTCCTGGAAACACGCCTGTGTGTGTGTGTGTGTGTGGTGGGGAAATGGACACAAGGTGGGAAGGGAGGAAGGGAGAGGAAGTGGAATAAGAATAAAACACAAGTGCGAAAGGGAGTGTTTGCAGCCTGCAATCATGCAAACCTGCAGAATGAGCTCTCAGACATGTGTGACATACCTATTTAATCCAACAGCAGGGGGTGCAGATTGCGGCTGCAGGGCACAATGATGTGTGTGTATAAGAGTGTGTGTGTGTGTGTGTGTGTGTGTGTGTGTGTGTGTGTAAGAAGTGAGCGCTTGGGACCAATACTCAGAGATCCAGATACAGACACAGGCCTCTCTTCTTCTGTGAAACGTCTTTGAACAAGGTCAGACAGGAAGGGAACAGCTGAGCGAGCGAAAACAACAACAACAACAAGGTGGAGGAAGAGGAGGAGGAGGAAGAGGAGGTCTGCTGTGATGTGAGGAGCAGCGGCTCCCCCTTCTCCCCTTCCCCCCCCTTTCCAAAATCCCCATGGAGGAGTCCTTTCCCCCGTGGCGGGACAAAAGCCTGACAAGCCAGACGCGCCACGCCTCAAACACAATTTTGATCCCCGGACACAAAAACCCACCACACGTCGTTTCAGCTCCACCATTTGTTCGTACGGGAGATCCAGTTGATCATTTCTACGTTTGAATTACAAACTAAAACGTGCTTTAATGTTCTCGTCACGCTGAGACGCCCAGTGTTGGATGTTTGATGCCCCCTGTTGGTTCTTTTGGATATTAAAGCAAAAAACTATAATCTCTCAATAATAAAGGTGAAGTTATTCAAGGAACAGTAGTATTGCTATTATGATTATCATAATATTTGTATTGTTTCATCCTTCTTTAAATTACATTATTTCCTTCTTTTAATTATTTTAAGAGTGTTCGTCCCGTGACTTCCGACATGAAGCATGTCCTGTGGCATTATAATCCCGGTTCCCCGCCTCTGGAGCTCAGGTAGCGGCAGGTATTCCTATGAAGACGCTTCACCTTCCTCTAATCTCCCACCTCTCTTTCACCCCGGCTCTATTCAGCCGGAGCTCTGCGTGTGGAGAAGAGGATCTGACGTTGCCGGTCCTCGGGGACGGCGCAGCCTTCTCTCGACTCTCTCCGTCTGAATGGGATATGACCCGAGGGTGCAGGAGGAGGGGAGGGGGGAACGAGGGACCGGAGCCGGATGGAGCTTTACCTCCACCTCACTTAAAGACCCGACAGCGGGGCTTTGTGCTCCGGCTGCTGCCGGCGGTTACTCACATGCATCAGGGAGAAGTAGGACTGCTTGCCGGTGTAGAACAGGAAGTGGAACGGCCGCCTGTCTGCACCCCACTGGACCGCTTCAAAGACAGGACGGGCAATCGGTTCACACAGAGCCCATAACGCTGGAAACATTTAGAATTAGAGCATTACATACCTCTCTGCCTGGGAAATATTTCCTCTGGGTGCTGGAAAATAAATCAGAGATTTGGTGTGAGGTCAAAAAAAAACATGGAGGACAGAGAAATACACATTGTGGGCTTTTTCCTGAGGATTACCAAGAGAATAATAATATATAAAAGGGAATTTTTCAGACAGAAAGGGTGATTTCAGAACCCAACAGCAAATATATTCCCGATATCCGTGCAGCGTATGATCTATTTAGCACCCAGCATTTATGTGGTTTATGGAATTTGAGTCCCTGTCAAATAAAAACATGATAGATATCGGCTTAAATTGAACCAGCAGCCATTGTTTCATTAACTTGAGTGGAATTTACAGCCTCACAGAATAAGAGGAAAGTGAAGTACCTTCATGAGGGGCCGGGCCTTCTTCTCAAACAGGCCGGAGGGGAAGAGGTACGCGACGCTCCTCTGTTGGCGGGAGGAAAGAAAAGTAAATGGATAAGTCACGGGAAGAGAAACGGCAGTTTGAGAGACGCGTCCGAACGACGGAGGTCACGCTGACGGACGGCAGCGAGAGGCACAAGCTGCTGCCGGGTTCAAGAAAAGGCGAGCGCGAGAGTGTGTGTGTGTGTGTGTGTGTGTGTGTGTGTGTGTGTGTGTGTGTCACTGGAGTTGGAGGAGAAAACAAGCAGAAAAAGGCACAAGTTTCTGGCCTAGTTGACAGTGAGCAGAGGACACTGTGGACATCCAACAGTTCACTCCAAGTTCATCCTCCGTGTGTGTGTGTGTGTGTGTGTGTGTGTGTGTGTGTGTGTGTGTGTGTGTGTGTTATTAGCAGGGCTACAGATGGCACTGTAAATGTGTGTGTGAGAGAAGAGAAGGGAGACAGAAAGTGTGTTGGCCCCGCCACACTCATCAAGACAGTCTGTTCGTCTCTTCCCTTCCTCCGTCTCTCCGCTCCTCTTCCTCCTCTGCCTTCCTCTCTGTCGGTTCAATTAGTGAGGCAGCAGGTGCTGCGAGGAGGGAACAGGTTGCTGCCTTTAAGGTTGTCAAAACGACAGAAAGCAGGAAGAAAGGGGCCGGTCGAGAGAGAGAGAGGTGTGTGTGAGTAAAGGTGTGAGAGACAGGCAGAGAAGGTAGAAGGGTAAAACGAGAAGAGGAAAAAGGGAAAGACGGGCGGAGGGAAGCGGAGAACAGATGAAGACACACCTGTGTGTCCCAGGAGCCTCGGCACGATGTGCCAGAGATCCCTGAGCGGCGACAGCGGAATGACAGAGGAGGAAAGAGTCCGACCGGCACCCGGAAGAATGAACAAAATCAACCATGTTATAATGTTTAACAAGCCTGGTGACCAAATGGAAACGGTCTCTCATGACAAAAAATAATATATATATATATATATATATATATTTCCCAAAAAGTCCCAAATGGTCGACAAAACCACAACCTTTCATTTCTAGCCGTGCTGAAACATTTTGTTCATTCATTGAAAAAAAGATTTTCCGGCAAACATCATTGGCTGGTTGCAGCTTCTCACTCATCAGGGAAGATATTTGGTTTATGGTCAAATAAAAAAACACAATGAATCAAATCAAAATCCTATTTTTTGCTTGATAAATGACTTAAAACAAACAATACATTATTTGAAATATTGACAATTGATTTTCTTTTTATCGACTAATGTAATAATTAAATAGGGGAAAAAAATCACTACGGACATTTTATTTTTAAACACTTTTCTAATCGACAGAACGATTCATTCATAAATCTAAATAGTAATCACATGACTAATTAACAATGTCAATCTTTAGCTGGTAATTCATAACTAAAGATTAGTCACTGCCGACTTATCTGTCAACTACCGTTTGCATTCATTAATTAAAAAAGAAAAAAAGGAGGAAAATGTCCCCTTGAAATGTCTCGTTAGATCTCTAATTTACAGCGACAAACAAAACCACACAAAGACAATGTGGGTGTCCACATTCCTCCCCGTGTCTTCATCCCGTCACACCTGAGGGGTCTGGACTCTAAAGGGGAGCGGAGGGATTCCTCCGTCCCACCAGTCCTCCCCAATGTTCCCCTTTCCCTCCACACATCCCAGTTCGGGCTGCTGGCCGTCACTTCGGCTTTCACAGCCCGGCGCCGACAGCTCTCTTCATTAGGTGTGAGGGGACACTGGGGACACTGGGGGACGGAAAGTGGGAAATCAAGCTAAATGGTTGGAGCAGTGAGGGCTGGTGTATTGCCAAAATCTGGAACAAGCGTGTGTGTGTGTGTGAAGGCGTTGCTAATATCCTCGATGCAGCGGATTAGAGGAGGCCCCCACCTGCCTGCTGCTTCATCTGAGCTCCTTCTCACTACAATAAGGCAATAACATTATACAACAGATGGCTTCTATATGGCTATCATTACTATTATCATTTTTATTTCCTCTTATTTTTTATTTTGTTTGTTTGCTTTACTTTCCTGTTATTTTTTCCCCTTACTATTGTAAATTAATCACATACACAAAAAAATTAAAATACTTATTCTTTGATCCATGTATACCATATTGTACATACTCACCAATAAAAATAATAAATATATATATTAAAAAGAAAAGCAGATGGCTTCTGTCTGACTTTGGCTCGCCTCTAATTCAAAAGTAACAGCTACAAATTTCGCTCATATGGGACCATAAAAACAGAATATTTCTAATTGTCAACAAATCCCATGAAAAAAAATAAAAAATCATGAATGAATGTGTTAGTTTACGTCTCAATACCTTCAAACCATCCTCCCCCGTCTGTGTCACTCGGCTGCCAGCCTACTGGTTCCTACAGTAGCAGTAAAATATAAGTTTCACTTTTTAAAAAGGCTTACATATGTCCTCAAACAGCTGGTCGTTGTAGTTTTTAACAACTGTTACAAACAGGAGTAAGTAGCGCCGACTAGGGCCTATTTCCAGTGGAGGATTAATCCACATTTGGTGTTCTTTATCTATTTCCCTGCTACCGGATGGTTGCCGTTTTCACCGAGCCAAAATAAACTACAGTGTGTGTTTATGGTGCTAATAAAAGGAACATGTCACCCACTGCAACAGGCTCATTGGTATGCGTGTGTTATATTTTTTGACAACAATAGTTGTGTTAGTTTGGTTTTTTGATGGGATTCATTGACAATAAGAAAAAAAACTATATCACCAGCCTTATCTTTTAATTAGCGATACATACATACATACCAGTTAAAGTGCTCTTACTACCGTCACATATTATTAAGATAAGCAGCAACAAGTCCGCTGCCAGAGGAGCAGCATATTTTACCAGCATAGAGAAAATAATATTAGACTAATAGGAAGAAGATAAACACAACAACATATTTTAATATTTTAGCCTCATCTTTCAACAGACTTGGGGGCAAACCAAAAAAAGACGGATGTCCTCCATAATTTACAATCACTCACAGAATACATAAACGTTAATGCAACCAAATACACACATGTAATCACAGTCAGATGTATTTTGCTCTTGATTGTTATAAATCTGCTGATTTATCGCCGTCTGTCCTTTCTGCATTTGTCAGTTTAAACTGACCGTGGTGATCTACCAGGTAAGGAGCCAGGGTCAACCTCAGAAACTGAGACTACTCTGTTGATTTTAAAGAAGTTTCATAAGATGTGAAATTAAAAAGTGCTTAATGCTGAGCCACTGAAGACAAGACCCTCACAGAGATAGTACTCACATCTATGTCCTCCTGGGTGAAGTTCTCGGGGTCCTCGCCCATCATGTTGGCCAGGTGACGTTTCCCAATGTTAAACTCCTCCACCTGCTTCTGGATGAATTCCACCGTGAACTTCTCCGGCCCTGCAGCCGCCAGGTTCTTTCTGCGGAGCGCCGAGCTCACGCATATCTGCCTGCTCAGCACCTGAGAACGAGGGAAGAAAGCCGTTATTATGAGACATAACTGAAGCCGAACTCTAGTTAAGGGTTTAATAATCTAAATTAAGACATTTCAAAGTCTATCACGCCATGATAAAACTAAACGCGGCGTTGGTTGACTGTAATTTCTAATATCCGTTAAGCTAACCTGGCGGGGACCAGAACACCGACTCAAGGACGTCAGTGTTTGTCCATTCGGGTTTATTTCTACGAGTTCCCGTTCGTTTCGTCAACACAACTTTATACTTTAACAAAAGATAAAAATGTCACTTCACCTGTCGACTCAACTGCGACGTGACTGTGTTTAAACTCGCGCTGCAATTCCCACATTTTCCGAAAATCGATCCCACGGTCCGCGCACAGGACGCCGCCATGTTGTCTGACAGCGATGACGTCGGAGGCGGAAGTTGTTCCACGTCATCAACAAGTGCCGTGAATTATAAAATACCCCAAATTTAAACAAATATTGTGAAAATATAGCCAGAGATAACCAAACAGTCGTTGTTATAAACCTAGTTACCAATTCCTGCTCTTTAAAAAAAAGAAAAGGAAACTGTTATTTATTATTTCATAAATCTAAATCAAAAATACAAATTAAAACAAATCGATCAAACAATCTATATAGTTTCTCCACGAAAACTGTTATTCATTACATTCACTTTTATTTTAAAACAAAGCCAACATTAACTTTGGCTACTGTGAATAAGGATGTATGTATTCATATGTTCTTTATTGAGAATATTAAAAAAAGACCAATACTAAACCCCGAGCCATCATAAGCACATCCGCAACCACTGTACACCATATGGCATCACGTTTCAAATGATCCCGACAGTGTGTTTTTTATAACACTGTGGGAAAATATAAAGATAACAAAACACCAGCTATGGGAAGTAGAAATGTATTCAAGGGAAATGAAAAAGGATTTTAAAACATCTTTAGAAAAATACATGAACAGAACCAGCACACACATAAAGAAGAGAATGAACTGGATGATCCAAGCCACATTACAGCAGACCACACAGTTGCCTAATCTGCCTGAAGTGACAAATGAGTCAAGTAAAAATATCTAAAGGGCAGAACATTTTAAAACAATTGCGTATTGTGGTGTATTTGTTGCTTCAATTGCACTGCTTTTTTTTTTTATCAGTCCACATCACATCACAATGTCAAACTCATTCAAACCGTGTGTTCTTCAGCAAGATCTTGGAAATTCAAACCATGCTGACCACATGGTTGCAGCTAAAAGCTGAATCTGCAGTGATCCGGGACACTAAAACTATTCCTCATGTTCTTTTTTTGAGGTTATAAATTCACAACAGGCATTGCCTATTTCTTAAACTACTAAAAACATGTTTATGTACAGGTTTAACAAATAAATAAAGACTATGTTCACGTGTTTCACTTCTTTACCATCAGAAATGTGCAGGATAAATATAATTAAACAAAAATACGCTGACTGACACCACAAAATCACCATGTCGTGAGCCAGTTTGTGTGCACACAAACGAATCCCGACAACAAACAACTATATCTGAAAGCGCTTTGACCCCAGAGACCCAATAACGTCACACTCGTGAGGCTTTGCCCTGTCCGGTTTAATGCGAAGTGCATGTGAGCACCATCTGTCTTCCATGTAAGAATCACTGACAATAGCCGGGGTACTGCAAGTGTCACGCCACAGGATTTAAAGCAGCCGATCCACATGAGTTATCAGAAATAACACAATGAAAAATGCTCAGTCACCGTCTGCCAAACACGTTGGCAAGGCTACACATAAAACAGATTGTTTTGCATATGTGGTGCGGTCGGTGCCGGGCAGTGCAGAGATGGATTAGCACAACATTTTGTGTGGATTTCTTGGATAAATGAGCTCAAGCTGCCGCATTCGCCAAACTTCTCCTCGTTCCTCCACGGTTGAGGGATGTTCATGCAACACATCTTCTGCGCGGTTTCCCCTGTTGATGTTGCTGCAGAAGGTCAGGTGTTTTCCTGTTTGCCGCCATGGCATCGCGCTTTCTCTTCACGCCCGAGTCAACGACGCGTAGAGGAAGTGGGGAAATGTGTAAGTCTGATGTTCATGTTTGATCTTCACCCTCTAAAATGAGTTGGTCAGAAGTATTCATAAAGAAACAGACTAGAAATGTTGTCCTTTGTGTTTATTTGCATCCAAAATACCCCTGAATGTGTATTTTGAATATTTTCTTTCCACGTTATGGAAGCGAAATAGCCCCAAATCTCTAAATTGACTAGTGCATGTAAAAAACAGTGTTTTTTCTTCAACAGAATTAAGATATTTGCTTATGGGGATCTACATGACCTTTTTGACACCACGTCCATCTCTGTTCTTCTCTATTAAACTAAATTATTGTAATATCTGACATGAAAACTTGCTGAATTACAAGTCACAAACGGACGCTGCATCTCCAAATCTGGTCATTTTTCATTTGAGTTCATCCTTTAGTTCATGCAAATAACCTTCCTTTAATCATAACTTGAAGAGAAGCTCCAGTTGTTGTGGCTATTTCCCCCTCAGTGTGTGTGTGTGCGTGCGTGTGTGTGTGTGTGTTTTCTCGGCACAGTAGTATGCTGTGTTTACAGATCAATGCTGTGTGTCTTCACTTAGATTACTTTGATAGAGTTGGAACAGGAACACGGGGAGATTAATCAAAGTGAAGGGGCACTGACTCCCGGCCCGTGCCAGTCGATACGGCCGCGTGGTTAATTTGCCCCGAGGAGGGCTGTCGTCGGGCAGATGATAAACAGTGTTTGCCCCGTTTTTTAGCCACGAGCGTGCTGCTCGCTAAGAAAAATAGTTTCGACCCACGCTCTCTAATTTACAGTGGGGGGTGAGAGGTGGGACATTAATCATCCCTCTGCTGCGGCCCGTCCCTGACAGGCGAGTCACCGCGGGAGGAGATGCTAGCTTGGTGAGCTCACTGCGGACCTGGCTAAACGCTGCAACGCTGCGACGACTGCAACGTGTTCATTCCACAAGTCATGAGCTAACGAGAAGGATGCACTTTTGTTAATGAGAACCAAACATTGACAGTTGCGCGTGAAAGTGATGGGGACAACAGCGCTGTGACGTCAAAGTAAAGGGGATTTAATTTAGGGAACCTTATGGGCGTCTGTTAGCATGCTTTGGCACGTGCCATCAATGCTTCTTATGAGGCTGCAGCGCCGTGCCAGGCATTAGAGAGCTGGCTCTCGTCCAGCTGCTCCAACAGATCTCCATATGGACAACATGGGGGCTCCTTGGAAAGAAAAAAAGGAAACGCCACGATGGGCGACATTGACCTCCACTCAAATGTGCACGGCATCCTTTTTAATTGTGTGGCTAAAACAGAGATGGAGCAGGAAATAATGGAGGGTATCACACCGTGGAGCCGAGCCAAGTCCGCTCCTTCCCCCCTCTTTCCCAAGGATGGAGTGCAGGAGAATTGAGGGCTTATAATACCAGCGAGCTGAGGCTTTGCTCCAGTCATCATTTCCATGCTGCTTTACGCTGATTCCCTAATATCCTTAGCGCCTTGCGTAGGGATAAGCCCGTCGTGCCGAAACATGGCTGTCATGCCTATAAACCGTTCACGGCTCTAAAGAATCCATTATGGTTGCTCCACAAACATGGGGACTCAAAGGGCCACTTTGCTCAAGCTCATTTACTCTTTTAAGGCCTATTTATTTACCCTTAGTGCGGTGGTGGAAGGGATCTCCAGTACGCCACAATACATCGCAGCCAGATGTGGAAATGGGCTTTAAGTATGAGCGGCCATTTGTACCAGGAGTCACACGTCTTAGCTGCATCTTTATGATACT
Organism: Myoxocephalus aenaeus; assembly: GCA_038501785.1. NCBI lineage: Eukaryota > Metazoa > Chordata > Actinopteri > Perciformes > Cottidae > Myoxocephalus > Myoxocephalus aenaeus. Next base: position 975,101 of record JBAMJR010000047.1, on the reverse strand, counting down.
CATCTAAATATATCAAAACAAGTCCTCACCTGTTATTCCAAATTCATATTTCTATTCCAAAATCCATCTTATTCTTTGTTTTACTTTCATTTCTTTTACATGCCGATTCCCATTTCCCTTTACTATTTATATTCCCATTCCTACTCCCATTTCCTTTTGCATTTCTCTTCATATGCTCTACTTATTCATCTCTATACCTCCATTTCCTTGACATTTCCTTCCCCATTCCTATAATATCATTCCCATTTCTATTCCCATTGTTTTCTTGCTCCAATCCCAATTCCCATTCCCTTTTCTTGATCTATTCCCAATTATTTCCTCATTCATATCTCCATTGTACTCTCACTCCTATGCTCATGTCTATTCTTATTCCTATTCCATTCATTTTATTCTATTTAATTTCCTATAGCTCTAAATCCAGTATCATTTCCTTTTCCTATTCTCTCTTGGAATGTCTGTTATTGTATTGCCAGCATAATGCTGCTACTATAATAATACTACCTTTATTGTTATTATGTGTAATGCTGCTGTGCAATTACTATAATATAGTGCTGCCAATTAAACTATTTGTGCATATATACAATAACACTGAAGCACATGCATCAGTGTGCTCTACAGGCCACTGTGTGTATCTGTGTGTGAGCCAAACCAAGTTATATGCTACGGTTCAGAACTCTGTAAGGGATTACTCACACACACACACACACACACACACACACACACACACACACACACACACACACACACAAGCACGCACGCACACACACACCAATTGGTAGATTATCAACAAGTATGGCCATTGAGTGGAAATTAATTTGCCACCGGTAATGGATAGAGACATTTTGCTGAGATGCGTAAAAACAGCTGAACTGCCAGCGATTACCTGCTGGAATCAGCCTTCATCAATATCAGGATAATTACAAAGCACTTCTGGCAGCGCGTGAAATGAACGGAGCGTGCAACAGATTGGGCGGCGGCCATAGATGTCTGCAGATATTAGGCCTTCCTCCCTCGGAGCGGCTCCACAGGGGGAGAAAGCTCTACCTGATCGGGCCGGAGCTGCTGCTGCTGCTGCTGGAGAAGTTTCACATTAAAACAGGAAAACCGTCACAACAGAGCGGACCGTGACTGAACCTAATAGTCTCGAATAGCATCAAAAAAAAAAAGGAGCACAGAATTTGAATGAAATAGAAGAAGTTCGAAGAAAATAGCCATGCAAATAAATATGCACCGTCCTGGTGACACCTAAACTGTCTGTACTAAACAAATAACTACAAATTCACTTTATCAAAGTCAAACTTTGCAGAGAGACTCTTAACATATTGTGCTATGATATTCTAGAAGTTTAAAGCTTTTCAGCTGCATCATTCTAAAGAGATATCGATCCTGGATGTTTTTTTCTGTTTTTTCCCCTTATTTTTCCTGTGTTTTGTCTTCATTAAACTCTAACAAGTAACACATATACTGCTATATACACATATTAACTAATCTTACAAGGTTTTCTGTATTATAGCGCTTGAAATTATTCAAATAGCCCTTGTGATTGAGGAGAAAACCACGTTTTAGTGTGGGCATGAAAACATTCCCAATTTTTGTGAAAACACGGGTGGGTTTAAGGTGTTAACGGCACAGAAAAGAAAAAGTAGAGCAAAATAGAACAGGAAGGGAGAACCAGAGTAGAATAATATCCAATAGAAGAAACATTATGGGACGAAGACCACAGGCATGCAAACGGCTCCAGCACCTCTCCCAGGAGTTAGACACACAGATCTCAAAGTGGTTCATCCTCTTGTTGTTGTTTGGTGTCTCTTCATAGTCATTACACGCATCCCTCTGTGGGTTTGCGTCTCTTGGTGGTAGTTTGGTGTCACTTTGTAAATGCTTTGCTCCGTTTCATAAAGCTCAGTCTCTTTGTGTCTCTTTACAGCTGTTTCGGATCTCTTTGCAGTGGTTTTGTGTTTCTTTGTGGTCCTTCAGAGTCTCTTCCTGGTTGGTGTCTGTCTCTTTGAGTGACATTCTGTCTGTGGGACCCGTGTCCGCTAGGTCCGTCGAGTAATCCGCCCCAGGATTCATCTCTTCTGGAGCTTTTGATCGTGTCATCTGATCAGCAGCAGATAAGAGTTGTCATGGACATATATTTATATATTTATATCCTCTCATCAGAAACTCTTTGGTGTCCACAGCGATGGGACTCTGGAAGGTGTTTTTTTTAATAAGCAGGGGACGAGGAGGAGGGGTGTTCAGGGTGTCGATCTCGGCCTTTCCCAGACTTCACTTCCATTTCTCACATGGAACCACTTTGGTGCCCCCCTCTCCCCTTTCCCCCCATGCCCTCTCCTCTCCGTCCCCTCAGACAGCGAGCTGGGGCCGGGTTGGGTTTCCTCTCCAGCTGAAGGGTTACTCCAGTCCATCTCTGGGATGAAAAGATGACTATTTCCCTCCACTCCGTCCATCCGACTCTTTTCTTTTTCAGGTGAGAGGCTCGGGGGAGGAAGGAAACTATTACAGCTGCCCTGCTCCGGCCTGTCGGGGGAGGAAGAGGATCTGGATCCGGCACTGGTCGGTGGAGAAACCTGAGATCTCTAGAAACGTCTGGGAACGACCCAAGAAAAACTTCCGCTGCCCCCGCCACCATCCTGGTCCCGTCCCCGTCCGAAAGTGTTTCCCATAATGGTCTCAGTCTGCAGAGGGTCCCTGAAGGCCCGGAGACTCGCACAAGAACGCGTGAAAGCATGAATACGCAGAAAGCACCGATGGGAACCGCGTACACATCTGCGATTTCCCCTCGTGTGTAATCAAGTTCTGAGGTTAAACCACATGTAAAGATTATGAATGAAGCAGCGACGGAGGTTTATGTTAAATCGGTCCAGCGGTCCTTTGGATTTCGGCTGCGCAGACACCTACAGGTTCGCAGAGAGCGATGGGAAACCAGGCGCAGCTGTTCGGGCTCGCGGCGGAGGGAGGTTTACATATCTGTGTGAATTTTTTAAATGCCGGGCCAGATAAAAAAAATAATGTCGTGGGGAAATTCCACCTTTTTCACATTGTTTCCATGTCATCTGGACGGCGAACCCTCGCATGCAGTCGCACATCAATCACCGCCTTATTGCAGGGAGGGCAATAATGCTTCTTTTTTTTTTTTGTTATCCGAAGGAATGTGATTGCATAATTGCTGCTCGTTTGACCTCGTGCCGGAATGTGAGGACAGTCGGATGACATCTGCAACCCCGTCGTCGCTTTGTCTGCAATTTGTTGTCCTCTCGCCGCTGCGCATACTTCAAAGTGAATCTTCTAACCGCAGCCATCTTGGCAGTCTGTTGCACACTACTTTGGTTGAAATATAATCATTTTAGATGGGGGAAATGAGTCTAATAATAACAGTAACAGTTTCTTTTCATTCTATTTTTTGCACAATGACAAACTGCGTAAACATTTGGTGCATTTTAAAGGGCAGTGAGTACAATCCTTCAGGTAAATAAGTTGCATTTTCTCCATTTGCAAAAAGACCTGCAGCTCACCAGGTGACAAATTGCCAGAGTGATTGAGCTGAGGGACTAGTTGCTAGGTTAATATCTCCCATTGATCTCTTCATTGATCATTTGTCCCCCCCCCCCCTCCCCACTAATGACTGTGACTGGACTGATTTTAAATAATACGTCTCGCTCGTAACCCGACATCAGAGCATGAGGATTGTCGGGAGTTTGAGCGTTTCTCGGGGAAGGAAACCGCCGCGAGAAATCAGCTTGAAAGGCAAGAGGAAATTGAGACAATATTAAAAAAGAAAAGGTTCAATCTGCAAGTTCTTTCCTCCTCTCCCCGCCTCTCTCCGCCCGCCTGCTGATCAGAAGGGCTGCAGACTACCGCTGGGCTCCTTAACATCTGGTTGGGCAATTTACCCCGCTCCGACGACTGGAAAGGTTAAACCGCTGAAAATCTAATATTTGCCTAGAGGGGGTCAAGCCACTGCAATTACAAGGTACAATCGGCAGGGCTAATCAGCTAGCAGCGCGTACCGGGGGCTCGGCCGGGCAAATAAAGCCCTGATCAGAAGCCCTGTTCTCTCCTGTTTACTTATTAAACCCTGTTCTCGTGTTCAAGGGCCCCCGACTGCAGCCTCTGGCCCCGCACGGCCCCCCGAGGCACGGGGGGAGTAAATTTAGCTCCCGACGCTTTCTCTAAACGGGGCCGCGCCACTCGGCGAGAGAAAGTAGCGCCCCCCGTGTTAATCAGTATCTGCGGCCTTTGTTTGCGAAATGATCTCAAATTACTTTCCTCCAAATCTGGCAGGCATTAACACCTCGGGAAAGGAACGGGATAGGTAGGGGTTTGTACCCTGAGGAGGGCAACAAAGTGCCGAGCAGTGAGACAGATGTGTGTCTGCATTCGTGTGTGGACACCGGCGAAGGCGTCACAAGGCTGTGTGTGTGTGTGTGTGTGTGTTCTACAATGCTGTTTACATGATTGCTCTTTGACACACATTTCCTAATTGACTGAGTATCAAGTGCAGGATTAGTGTATAATATATCAGAACTGTCTGGCGCGCAACACTTTTGAACAAGGCTCGGGGAACAATTACTGGTAATTAAATATGTGCCAGTTACTAGAAAAGATAATTATGTCCTTGGTGTATAACACCAATTAATTACTTTTATTTCAGCGAGCAAAGCTTTTAAACGGCAAGCGGAAGCCATTCCAATGGTGTTTGAGTGCAAGCAACCTCTGTGTTTGCTAATGTGCAAGTGGCGTTTGGGAGCCGCACGTGGAATTGTTTAAATCAGGCATCGGCCGATAAAGCGCGAGTTTACTGCGGAAGAATTGTTGTAGGTTTTCAAAAAACAACAGAGGAGAAAGTGACAGCAGCAAACAAGCTCCAGTCCCAATGCTTTCTCCTCGCTCCCTCCTCCGGCATTAAACATTGATACTAGCTTTAATGAAAAAGAGACTTCCTCTAGGGAGGCAGAGCTCCACGCTCTCGCTAAGAGGATTGGTCAGATTGGGTATAGAGCCTATAGGTATCGCGAGCGCTCCGTCTATCCTCACCTTCTCCCGCTGTACTTACAACACCTCGCCACACCGAGATAGCGGCACACCGACAAACATGCTCTTATTCACATATCAAAACGTTTTCACAGAGGTGAAAATGTGCGGATTAGCGAATGATCTGGTTTCGGGGGCGTCCGCGTCTAATGTCTAACTTGGAAGTACCTGTGGCCGATCATTAGTAATCTATTAAATCCACGGCCTAGAAATGGTTACACTGCAAGCCGCTCTGAGCCCAAAACGTGGCTGCTTTTCCAATCCCCGTCTCGCTTTTGGTTAATGAGATACAGAATCAGACGGCCCGAGCGTGCTTTCTCTCTCTCTCTCTTTCCTCCCTGGTCCTGCAGCACACACTACAGTCATTTCTTTATCTGCCAGCTCGCTCTCGACTCCTGCACCAACAGCTTAATGCACGCATCCATGCAGTCAAACAATCAGTCTGTCAGGAGTGTATCGGCATGCGTGTGTGTGTGTGTGTGTGTGTGTGTGCTCACGAGAGAATGTACTTATATTTTCACGTCTTTCTTTTTTTCTATATATACATTTGTGTCTATCCCGCTGTGTATGTGCAAGTGCACAGTGTGTGTCTCCAAGCTAAGACGCACACGCAGGATGCCGGTGTGTTTGCAGATGCACCTCTATGGTTGACCTTGTGGGGACCAACACACCAGGTCCCCACAAGACCAACACACCAGGTCCCCACAAGGTCAAGCATTCAATTCCAGGGTGAAGACATGAGCTGTGTCCAAATTGAATGCGTCCATGAACATACACTAATCAATATAGCTTCTTTTTTTTTGTGTTTTAGTATGCAAGAAATGAACACACTTTACTGTTTGAACAGGAAATATTTCAATGCACGCATCGTCTGATCTCCGGAAGAAGCAACATGTTTGTATTTTTACAAATATTTCTATGTTTTCTTTCCTAACAATGTTTTTCCTTTTTTTTTCAGCTTTGAGTAAATCTTGTGTTTCCCTTTTGTGCATTGTGTTTAGGTACAAAAGTACCTGTTTTAGCTAGCATAATGTTTGATAATACTTTTTTTTTTTATTATTGAGATGATACGCCACTTTTCTAATGTGAACATACTAGACGGAAAACCTGCTTCCAGTTAGGACGGAGCATGAAATGGAGACACTTTGGGTTTTGGTGAAGGTTCTGGTGAGATTAATTTTAGGCTTGTGGGAGGGGAGGCATGCGGTGGTTTGGGTTATTGGGGGACGTCGCTACGGGGAGCGGGAGGTAAGTGAACTCAATGTGCTTGTTCGTGTTTGTTCATGAATGGGATATGCGTTTGACGTCTTTATTTATTTCTGTGCCAAAATGTGAATCTGTTGATGTGCGTATGCACACATATATGGTGTGTGTTTCTAGCAAAATACATGCATTAATCATAGGGACAAAGGGTCCTCCTGAATGACACAGACTAGTGTGTGCGTGTGATTGTAAGCAAATGCATGTAAATGTTTTCACATCTTTCTTGTATTCTTGCACCTAAATGTGCGCATGCTGCAGCGAAAATGTGTGTGTGTGACTGCTTCGAAGGCAAAATGCATGTTGCGCACACGTGTGGCTACTTATTTCTGTGCATATTTGCCCTTGTGTGTGTTTGCAGGTAACTGTGTGTCTATGTATGTGTGTGTGTGTGTGTGTGTGTGTGTGCGCTAGCTCTCTGGAGAGGCCCAGTGTGTGTCGCGACGGGCCCGGCTCCCCCTGGATCTAAGCAGTATTGACAAACCCATCAGAGCCGGTGATGCATCGGGGCCCCCTGCTCGCTCCCCTCCGACTCACCCCTCCGCCGCGGGGCCGCGCTGACATGCTGTCACCTTGGTAACTGCTGCCAGAGCCGGAGCGAGCGAGCGGCCTGCTGGGATGGCTGACCCGAGCTGCTGGCCGGACGGCGAGCCGCAGCGAGGAGATGTCACCGGCGGACCCCCCCGAGGACCGACCGACCCCTGCCTCTGTCCCCCACCGAGCATCGATCCGTCTGCCGTTAAGACCCGTCACCACCCCGGGACGCCCATACGAATGCAAAATGAGGCGCAGATAGACACAATAATGTGCATTCATGATCACGGTTGTTCATGTTTACAGGCATATCTAGCAGAATCTTCCTCAGAGAGAGACGTCCTCCATGTTCGTGGTCATACGCAGGAATCCTCCAAGTCAAAGTCGCTTCTTCTTTCCTACTTTTCGGCGCTTACCAAGTCACTGCTTGGCAACTTCTGAATCCCTCTCTCTGTCTGGTTTCGGGGGAGTCAACACAAGCAGCGATTGTTGGCACCGGCCCGCCGGCGGCTGTGTTTCGGAGTCCTTTGAAACGCTGACCAGCTTTCTGACACGAGGATCTGGGCTTTGAGACGCTGGGTTCACGTCTCGATGGAAAAGGGATTATGGGTATCCATCACGTTTTACATCGCGGGCTGCACTTATATCACCAGGCAGTTGGCTCAAACACATCTTCACGGGCACGTGCCACAAGGTCCCGATAAAGGGAATATCATTTGGAGAACTGACACCTACATTTCTTTATGAAATCTATCTCCAAATTCCAGCTTGAAAAAGGGAAACTTCAAATTTGGATCTACTTCCACCAAACTAAATGATTATAATTTATTCTTTTACAACTGAAATGAACTTGCACAACATGCTCCCTTATAGAAATAACCCTCTTGGGGGTGTTTACAGACAATCATCGCAGAAAAAAAGTGCAGCTTTGACTCGCAGTAATCCTAAAATACAGCTTTTTGTACAATACTTTCCAAACAACATGCGCTCGACTGAAAAAAAACCTGCCTCTCGTGTCACACGAATAAACAACAGGAGAAGATGTGAAAGATCACTAACTAGCTTCCTGGTTCCCATGGCAACCAATAAAGCAAGGCCGGCCGTCTTTTGTGGGGATCGCGAAGCACGTGTTCAACCCGGCTGGAACGAGATGCCGTGTGCTGCTCAGAGGGAAACTGCACAAAAAAACACAGAATGCAGAGTGCAAAGTTCTGCAGGAAACCAATTAAGACGGTCACATGACATCAGATATACACAGAGTGCACGAGAAATGAGAACATGCATGTTGCTATATCCTGTGTATGGAAAACCATGGTACTCCAACATGTCACATAGAGAAGAAGAACTTACTGATCGACTGCAGGTCCTCCTGCTCCAAATAGATAGATAGATAGATAGATAGATAGATAGATAGATAGATAGATAGATAGATAGATAGATAGATAGATAGATAGATAGATAGATAGATAAGACAAGAAAAGAAAAGAAAAATTTGATGGAGTGAGTGGGTTGAAAGTATCCTCCCACTTCTTCAGGTGAAGAACCTATTTAAAACCCAATGGGATTGTCTGAATGTGTCACACAGTTATACCATAGAGCTGAACAACAACTGAGAATAGACGTGATATTCCGGCTTTCTGCAGAAATGAAGTTACAACTCTAAACGTGTCTGCATTCTGTTCAACGTTAAATGACAGAAAATAGACCTTGCATTGATTTGTGATGCAACATTTCCATGCAGCGCTTTTATTTTTGCAAACAGACTTCCTGTAAACTTCTGCACACGAGCCTTAAAAAGACAAAACGTGTCTGAAAAACACTTAAAGTGCACGAAGTGGACGCAGAATCCAAACTCCACCACGACGTCATCTTCGCTGATGAAAGAGGTCGCTTCTCGGGGAGATAATGACATGGAGGAGTCGGCTCAAACGGCCACTGGGTGGCGCTGTAAGGTCAGGCAAACCGGAGAGGAGAGACTTACTGCTGTGCGTTAGTGTCTGGATTATAGCGGGCTTTTATTGTGGGAATAATAATTATGAAATCAGTATTAAGGGTTATTGTTTGAATCGTTTTGATGTGGACGATTATTGAGAACGACATGAATAAACTGGTTTGAATGCTTTTATTCTAGATATTCTTCCTCTTTTTTTTTTAAAGCTGCTTCTTCTTCTGTCAATGCAACAAATAAGAGTAAAGTGTCCCCTGCTCTTTTATGAGAGGCTTCCTGTAAGCAGCAACAATGCACACGTCCATCACACTTAACATGCGCGTGTCCCTGAATCATGTCTGCTTTATTACCGAGGAACTTTCCTCCATATCTCTCTCAGAGATGCGTTTCAACCCCACTGAGATCAATCACTCACGCCGCGGACCAAATATCCACTCACTCATAATTCTGCCTGATTTGTTTCATATTCTGTTTGTGGTTTCCGGTTTGTGACGCAGCTCCTCGCGCGCTGACCTGCAGACACACAACCCTGATTATTTATCCGGCCCCCAAAAAATTCAAAAAAATTCCCTTGGAGAACACAATTTATGATGCATTAGTGTGTGTGTGTGTGTGTGTGTGTGTGTGTGTGTGTGTGTGTGTGTGTGTGTGTGTGTGTGTGTAAAACACATCAAAAAGTTGCTAATAAAGTACAGTGTATACTGCAACATTGATATAAAATCATTTAAAGCCAAAGACAGAAAGTTAAAAGAATAATATATATATATTCTTTTTTATATATTGATAGACACATTTATATGTATTCATGTATTTTAGTTGATGTAATATTAAGTTAAAACGCACTCATTGTGTTATGTAATAAGAACATTAGCCTCTAAGAACATTATGCATATTATTGGGGTTATGAAAAATAATAAAACATGATAAAAACAACTAATATTATAAATGTCTATAGGGATATTACCGTTGTTTAGGCCGAGGCACTGGTGCAGTTTAAAGGCCAGCAATGTAAACATGGCAGTCCAGTTTAAAGGAGTATTCTCTCTGTACTTTAAATATCTCAAGGGAACATGGTCGATATGTATAATTAAAAAATTATCACCTATGCTGTTGAATTAAAGGCGTTTGGACAGGAGGAAGAGGAAGAGGAAGAGGAAGAAGCAGGAGATGAGATGCTGAGACTCAGTCACCCCTCCTCTACCTCTCCATCCCGCATGCTCACAAAACCATGACCTTCACAATTTATAGAGGAAACCCCCGAGAGTCACGTCATCTTCTGTCTGCGCTCCTCTTCCTCTGCTGCCACTGAAAGGACTGGATACGATGTCTGCATGCTGGCTATTATAACGCTTTATAGTTTATTTTGTTATTATTCTGAAAGAAGAGAGAAGCTGTCCCGTAAATGTAATGTTCTATTTATATATGAACCTGCATAATAATAACAACAATAAAGGCTAAACACTCACGAATATATATATGTTTATATATATATATATATATGAATTGAATCGTCCCAACTGAATTTGTTGACAAAAATAACAACTTCAAAAACTAATATAATCAAATTAAACACGCCAATTCCTCAGCTGTTTGTTGCAGTTTATGATCTACAGAACATATAATAATACTTTTAACAATAATAATAATAACTGATATTATCATTATTAATTACAATAATACACATCAATAATTAATTAGACGTATTATTATTATTGATGTTAACAAAAAATAACAATAATAATAATATTCATTCTTCTTCTTCCTCTTTTTAATAATAATAATAATAAAAACGATACTAATGATAAAGTGAACTAGACTGCATCGTATTGCGTGACATGAGGACTGAACCGAATATAAATACTTTCTGTAAAATACCAGTAATAATCACAATGATCAGAAGTCAGCAGCAGACAGAAGGATATTTTCTGCAGCAAAGATAAATCCGCGTGGACGTGGAAGAGGGAGGCTCCCTGTGGAGAGCAGCTCAGAATAATCCATATTCATGCGCTCGACACGTGGAGTAAATACAGTATGAGGGGAACCATCGTGCACGCGCACGTTTCCACCAGGTTAGACGAGTTATTAGTCTTCATAAGTGGAAGGAACTATATCTAGACTGCACGTGGAACACCTGAGTTATGACACTGAGGCGTGCAGTCTATTAATATATATACATATATATATATATATATATATATATATATATATATATATATATATATATATATATATATATCATGCCTCATGAAGTATAGAAACAACCTGAATGTCATATTTTTTCTATTTATCTAAACAGCCACATAAGTATAAATAAACGTTTGTAAATATATAATCAAAATGTGATATTGTGTTCACAACACAATATCTGCAAAGCAATTTAAAAGTGTAATATTTAAATACACGCACAGGCCTAAAGCTATATAGAGCACCATGTAATCAATGTATTCAATTATAAGACTTATTTGTTCAGTAGAGTGTATCAAATATTAGGTATATCATTCTATTAAGATCGATATGGTTACAATGTGTCAGTGGCTGTTGACAGGCGTGCACGCGAGACGTTATCAATAATAAAAGGCATTAAAAGTTGTATTTCATGGGACACATCCGGGTCCCTGCTTTAAAGCGCAGAGTGTGTGACAACGCGCAGCTTCAACGAGCCCGTCCGGGCCACTGGCGTCCTCAATCCATAAGAAACGTGCTCCTCGGGCCTGCGCGTACAGGTGCACGTGCACACGCACACACACGCGCGCATGCTGCCCCCAACATGGGTTTTGAAGACCCCCATTATGAGACTCCAAAACTCTTTTTGTGTCAAATCTCTCACTTATAGATTTGGATATTTCTGCACGAGCCACGCGCGCCTGGCCGGCCGCTCTGAGAGGGTCTTTCCGCGGGAGTGCGCGTGCGTGGACGCGGGACGTGTTACACAGTGAACTTCGGATAGCGTGCATAGTGTTCCTCTCGCTTATAGCACGTCATGTGACGTTGCATTACAGGAGCTGCATGCATAATGAGCACGAGGCCAAAGTGGAGCCTCTGCACACATGCTTTTATTTTAAAAAGGCTTCTTGTCCTATAAGCACGCGCCAGATATTTCAACACAATTAAAACAATTCTAATACATTTTAAAAATCAGACTACCTCGTGCTGCTTTTAACCCTCATTTTCAAATGTCCCACGACACTTAAACACGTCCTCAGCACATCTGTGTCTACATGACGCGGGGAATATAATAAAGTATTTATTTTTTAGGACTGCACGTGTATACAGCGTGTCTCATGCTGCCACTTTTTTTTTTTTTTTTTTGACTAATGGAGACAAAGAAAGATGATGCCCACTTCTCTATATCATCGTTGCTAGGCAACTAGTATGGGAAATCATCCGCGAAATTCAAATCCTGCAGCGAGAGGACACGTTTTGTGAGTTTTGCTGAATAGACAGCTCAAGAAAGAAAGAGAAAAACAAAGTTTGGAACCCATGGAGCACACTTTGCCTCTCCAAAAATAAAAATGTAAATAGTCCTGTTGTGAAATAAATACATGATAACACTGCCAGAATATTAACTATATCATTCAGAGACAAAACCATGGTAAGAAAGGGTGAAAACAAGCCCATAACCAGGGCCTGTTAAGAGTGTTCCCCCCGCATTAAGCCTGTCAAAGGTCCTGCAACAATATGGACCACTTCATCCCCATAACCTGTCTGTGAGCCTGTCTGTCTGTGAGCCTGTCTGTCTGTCTGTGAGCCTGCCTGTCTGTCTGTGAGCCTGTCTGTCTGTCTGTGAGCCTGTCTGTCTGTCTGTGAGCCTGTCTGTCTGTGAGCCTGTCTGTCTGTCTGTGAGCCTGTCTGTCTGTGAGCCTGTCTGTCTGCTCCTCCCCGGACAGACACAATCAATACCCCCCCTGACCCACTGCTCCGCATCCCAACACGTGTCAGCTCATATGGATCACACACACACACACACACACACACACACACACACACACACACACACACACACACACCTGCGAGTTTCGGAGCGTCGCGTGCACGCAAATGGAGTTATTATACAGCACTTGCACACAAAAAAAAAAGGCAATACATTACATTTCGCTATATTGCTGTGTGGCTGTAAAAAATGTTTTGTGTGTGCAGATTTATGAATGTGGCTTCTTTTTTTTATTGCACGTGACGTGCGCATGAATCAGGATATTAATGATGTGTTTATGAGTATTATGGGATTCAGGATGTGGACTTTTTTTTTAAAAGTGCAGCGTTACTGTTACATAACGTGCACGACGCTCCATACGTACAACCAGAACATGGACGTTGCATTGCTCTAAGGATCCCCGGTTGCTCTCTTTTCCTTCCCCACGGGACAGATACTGCTGCCCGGGGTTCTGCCTGCAGGCTGAGGTGCAGGGCTCCTGCTTGTGGCCCGGGGCCCCGAGAGGCAGCATGTAAACAAACAGGAGCCATTGTGCAGGCCTGCAACTGACCGATGCTTCATTTAGATGGTAATGCACATTATGGGATGGTGATAACATCGCTGGTGGACATTTATTTAAGCTTATAGGCAGCTCGCAATGCCGTACATGCTTTAATAATACGTCAATTTATCTTCTTTATGTTTTTGCAAATAAATAAAAAACTATATTCTTTGATTAAAGGTTGAGTATTTGAATTTCCCTCTACAAAGACTCTTTGTTCTGTATTATTCTAATGCAGGTTATTATTAGCTCGCAGCTCCATCTGGGACAAAATAGTCCACCATTTTCTTCATTAGCTTCTGCATGCAATAAATAAATAAAAAAAATAGCACACAAGGTAATTCCCCTTTTAAAAAAAAACAAAAACAATATGCGATAAGAATATAAATCTCAAAACACAAGATGGGTGCATTTCATTCTAACAAATTTATTGTGTTTCAATCAGCTCGTACGGAACCACTACTGAAATTAAATTACAATCAAATTATCACATCAAAATATACCCTTATTACCTAACAACGGTCAATGTCAGCGTATGATGATTTGTGCTCCTTTAGAAACGATAATACAAAATTAAACAAATAAGGGCAACAACAGAAATATAAGAACGAAATGAAGGAAAAACAAGAAAAAAAAAGGGGAAAGCATCTTACACAAGTTCCTGCAAGGGGGGGAAATAAATTACCGTCTGGAATCATTCATATGTATTCCGAATAAAATATTAAAACAAGTCATTCTGATGAAAAATATAAAGTAAATAACTCAGATCAGTATCTGATCTAGTGATCTATATTGCCGGCTTTACAGAGTTTTGTTTATTAAAACCTACCAAAGAATACTGCTTAGAAAGGGCAGCAATAATAGTGAATCCACAGCACCCACTCAGTCACACTTGGCAACAGATTTTTTTTCTCAAATAAGTGCAGTTGAAGTCTTTTCAAATGTCTTATGCTCTATTCGTTGGAGAGAGGAAAAAAAAAGAGGAGGAAAAATCCACTCACGGTGTCAAAGTCCATTAAATAATAAGAAGAAACCCCTCAAAAAAAAAAGAAAAAAAAAGGGGGTGATCTTTGAGATCAGTCCTGGTCCAGGTTGTCTTTTCTTTCTGGGCCTCAAGGTGACCAAAAAAAATAAAAAATGAGGAAAAATATCCCTTATCCGCGTGTGTGTGTGAGTGCAACCATGCAGTCCACCTCAGAATAAACAAACAAGGATGGAAGCTTCGTGGATGTCACTCGTGTTCATAGTGTTGCAGTTTCTCCCCTCTTGTTATTGTTAGGCATGGAGAGCAGGGAAGGCGGTTCAGTCCCATTTCTAAATATACAAAATGCCTGCTCCTTTGTTTCTTCAACCAAACACAGGATAATGAGAGGGAGCATTTTTTTGTGTGGAAGAGGGGAGGGAAGAGGAAGAAAAAAAAAACGAATAAAAACAATACTTGGTTTCCTCTTGGTGTGTTTTAATGCGCCAAAATTACCTGGTGGAATGAACTTGTGGTTGTCACCCTCTGGTCGCTCGCTTCACTTGCATCTTTTAAGTAATCTACTAAAAAATGCCCCTGAAAGAAAAAAGCAGAAGGAACCTTTTAGGTTAAGACATTTCAGGGCCTGGAAGAAGGTTAGAACGGTGCGTGTTTATAGTCTGAAGGGGGGGTTGGGAGGAAAAAGGGAAAGCTTGCTGTTTTTTTTTTTTTTTCTGGTCAAAAATAGATAACACATTTTTGCAGTCTCATTCATATTCCATCACAATCACAGTATCAAAAAAAAATGTGTCTATCTTGGCGATAGTCTATGCTTTTTTGTGTGTTTTAAACCAGTTTAATTTCATATAAAATATTCTTGCTGCTCTATGTTTCACTGAACATTCGTTTGCAGTCCATGGAGGGAGGCGGCGTTTCTGCACTCACATTGCCGACCTGCGAGTACACATCCTCCGGCGTCTGAGCCACTCCTGGGGGCGTCATCCGTTTCTCCTTCTGCCTCCTATTGCAAAACCACACTCTAACCACCTCTTTCTCCAGCTGCAAGTTGTCCGCCAGGCCGGTGATCTCCTGGGCCGAGGGTTTGGGACATTTTAGGAAGTGGCTCTCCAAAGCCCCCTTGACGCTCACTTCGATGGACGTGCGCTTCTTCCGCTTCCTCCCCTGCGCGGCGATCTTGTCGATGCTGGTCGGGCTCCCGGTGGTCGAGTCGGCCTCCTCGAGCCACTTGTTCAACAAAGGCTTCAGCTTGCACATGTTCTTGAAGCTGAGCTGCAGAGCCTCGAACCTGCAAATGGTCGTCTGAGAGAAAACGTTCCCGTACAGGGTGCCCAAAGCCAAGCCGACGTCCGCCTGCGTAAAGCCCAGCTTGATCCTCCGCTGCTTGAACTGCTTGGCGAACTGCTCCAGGTCGTCCGAGGTCGGCGTGTCGTCGTCCGAGTGCGCGTCGTGGCTGTTGACGCCGCCGCCGTGGTGCTGGTGCTGGTGATGCTGGTGGTGATGGTGGTGGTGGTGGCTGCCGTGGTCCAGATCCGGGGTGTCCCCTCTCACCAAGCCCGGGTGCACCAGGCTCTGGCTGCCCGGGCTCAGCATCCCGTTCACGGTGAACCCTCCCGGCTGCGCGTAGATCAGCGACTGCTGCTGCTGCTGCCCCCCGGAGATGGAGTTGATGTGCGCGGCGGTGGCGCTCCCCCAAGCCCCGGCGTGCGTCTGGTGCGGGGCTAAGTGAGGCGGCCTGTGGTGCAGAGCGGTGCCCGTGTGCAGGTCGTCTCTGCCGGAGTTCTTCACGTCCTGCTGCTGGGGGCTGCCCGTCATCCCGACAGGACTCGACGACCAAGGTGATCCGGCTTCCGCCGCCGCCACCGCGGCTGCTGCTGCGGCGGCCGCGGCGTGCGGGAGGGACGTCACCCACTGGTGCGCGTGGCTCAGCATGTGTCCGCCGTTGCTCGCTGCCATCGCGCCCTGCATAAAGTCACTCTGCACCATCTTGACCGAGGGGTCCCCCCTGTAGACCCCAGACCCCGAAGTAACCGCAGCACTGCCCTGCTGCATGCCACCACCTCCAGAGTCAGAGTGCCCGATGGAGCCGGACGATAAGATGCTATTGCTGGGCAGATAAGGATTGGAAGCCGCGGTGGCCATTCCGTCAACCCTTATGAATATGTTTGTGGATAACCCACCCTCCCTTTTTTTTTTTTTTTACAGTCACTTCTTTCGAGCAGGCAAATTGTATCTCATGAATTATTCAAACTTTAAAAGTATGAGTAGCTTTTTGGCACTACCATGGACGCGCGTAAAAACGCGGAAAAAAGCCTGAAAACCGGGGGGGAGAAAACGGGATAAAATCCGCATGTATTTACAGCATTCTAGTGGCGCGTGTATCGGCGAATACAAAAAAAATCCAGCTTTTCAAAAATAAGCCCTTTGAAACCATGTGCAAGTCCGTTCGGGAAAGTTTTGCACCGGCGATGAAATTGCGAGCATTAAAAATTCAAATATACAGGAAGAAAAAAAAAAGAAAAAAGAAGAAGAAGCGTCGTCCCATACAAACTTTTGGTGCTCGCCAAAAAACAAAAACAAAAAGCCTCGCGAATTTGTCCACAATGTACCAAGTCCCGGTTTATGTCCCCTTTGGATGAGAAAAACATTAGCAGAGTGTCCTTAGTTCTTTTGTAATTCAGTCGCCGAGATTTCTCCCTCGCTTTATTCTTTTCTCTCTCTTCTTTTATAGCACTGTAGAGCCTCTCTCTTTGTTCTGTTTTGATGTATATAAACCTGCCAAACCGCAAACTCCCGATGAAGTACAATCCGGTAGACCAGCGTACGGCGCTGCTCGCGAGCCTCTCCTCTCATTCGCTTGCTCTCCCTCCCTCTCTCTCTCCCTGACAGACAGCGTAGCCCCGCCCCCTCCCCCTCCCCCCCCCCCCCCCTCCTCCGACGCGCGGATGTTTACCCCCGTGCGTCCCCGCTGATTGGCTACCCCGCGGTGTGAGTGGCAGGTCTCCGCACAGCCTCGCTCCCGCGGGCGCGCGAGCCCTCCTTCCGGCGGTTCCGATTGGCTGCTTTTTAATTGCGGTCCAAACAAAACGGGGGACACAACTTGGTAGTAAATAGTGCTGAAGGTATTAGTACACAAACACGGGAGAAGGGGTCAATTAAATACATTAAACAAACTCTATCAACTGTGACCTCTAGTTGTGACCTCTGAGTCTGTGAGTCAAACTAAGCTTCAACATGCTTATATTTTAACCAATTACACCTATTTGAAAGTATTCATTTGAATATAAATACATGTAAATAAGATGTATGGCAGTTTAAATAGATATATGATATATACAAGTACTTTTCTTTCTATTATTCTTGTTATAAAGACTAATACAAGGCTCCAATTCATATAGTGCACGTGCATTTGGAGCTAAACTGTCTATTGGTAACACTTATAATGATCTGGTAGCCTGGTTGTGTAATAGAATAAGGCGTCCGGGATGCCATGTTAGGGGTGTTATTCCCTCTGGGCCACCCATAACAAATACAGGAACGATTAAAGAAAAAGAAAAAAAGGTCCTCTGAAGGGTAAACTATTTATCTTGTTCTAAACATGTAGATGAGGTGCATTGGGGTGTTAAACATTAGTAGGTACAAATATTTGGCGAAATTCACAAGCTCAGGTTAATTGTTTATGAGCATATTAAAGTAAAAAAAAAAAAAAAAAAAGGCTCATGGTTGTTAACCATGACACTGCACCCTGGACCTCAGAGCAGTAAACGTGAAAACGCACCACAGAGAGAGAGAGAGAGAGAGAGAGAGAGAGAGAGAGAGAGAGAGAGAGAGCAGTGCAGCCATGAGCCAGAGCAACTTCGGCAACAAAGGTTGCGGGATGCTTCCATGCGGAAACGTCGCGCATGCACGGGCAAAGTGGCAACCAAAACAAGGGCAAATTGAGCAATCCTTGGGGGATTTGTGCGTGCCGGGTGGCGGTGCTGCAAACGTTTGCTGAACAGAAGAAGAAGAAGAGGAAGAAGAGGAAGAAGAGATAGCCCACACCATCCCTCAAGATGACCACATAACCCCGGACATGAATGAGGCCTTTGTTACTGCGTGGGACGCCTACATGGACGCACCCATGGGTGGTAATAAGTGCCAGATGTATGGCTCCCACTGCACCCATTGGTTCAGTTGAGGGTGTCAGCAGCCTGTTGAGTCCACCTGACCAGAAACCAGGCCTGTGGCAGGTGTTTCTGACAGGATTAACTGTATTTTGTCTAAAGGTTAGAGCTGCATGTCGTGCGTAACCCCAAACACCGGCGCGTAAGCTCTCCAAATCAAAGATGACGCACAGATTTTATTGCAAAAGGGATTTAGGGGTAAATATAAGGCACGGGGAGTATTTGTGTACTCCATGCCAGTACCCCTCCTCCCCGCATCCCAGTAGATTTCATTTGGACTGGGCTCAAAACCGAGGGAGCCTCGTGGATTTGTTTACATTGAATAGGCAGGCTAGGGGCCAGGACCGTGGGGCCCTCTATTCATTAATATACAGTGAGGATTTCTGTCTAAATTACTGCTGTTCAGTCCACACTGCGCGCTTTGAGGCGGCCAGCAGCAACGTGACACCGAGCAGGAAGCAGGAGGCTCCTCGCGCGAGATAACCCCTCAAAATGAAAATAATACATAATGTATTAAAAGGCATTTCAGAAATGCTCCCCGAAATCACCGCGCTGCATGCGATGAAAAAAAACAACCTCCACTCCTCTCTGATATATGATGTGTTTATTATTTATTTGCTTATTATAAAAGGTCCCCAAGTTCCCTGCTGGGGGAGTTCATTTATTTTGTATACAAAAAAAAAAAAAAAGAAGAAGAAGAAGAAAAAAAAGAAAGAAAGAAAGAAAGAAAGGGGGGAGAGGGAAAAAAAATCATCCCCAAGTATAACAAGAGACGAACAGTTAGTGCTGATTTTCATTTGCATAAATTTTCATATATTTTAGTGAAAATAATAGCGGGAGCCGAGGAGTGCTCGTGCTCAGTTGAGGCAGAGGAAAGAAAATCTTAGGGAGCACCGAGTCGTAGGAAAGGGAGATAACGGGTTTACAGGCTGCGCGTGAACAATGTGAAGATATTTCCCTTTTCTTGGACACAAGGTAAGTCAACATTTATCTATATGCGGATGTATTTATTTATTTTTTACGCGCGAGGGATGCGGGAGTTAAACGCCTTCTCGCGCATCGCTCCGCTGCGGCTGCTTCCTCACAGACATGCTCGCAGTGATATTTCAGCCTCCTGCGACCATATGCACTCATATTCTTTCATATTTTGAACCGAATTGCAAATGCGTGTCCTTTTTTCCCTCTTCTTCTTTATCCACGTTTACGCGGAATGCGTAAAAATCAATATGCGCGCCGCTGTTTGCTTTTTGCGCCCCTGCCTTTTTTTGTGTGTGCTTTTTTTCTTCTTCTTCTTCTTCTTCTTCATATAAATAGCGGGCAGATGGATAAGCTGTGCTGTTTTGTAGTGAATGTCCACCAGAGAAAAGTGCAATCAATCACATTTTAAGCAGGGGGAGAGAGAGAGAGAGAGAGAGAGAGAGAGAGAGAGAGAGAGAGAGAGAGAGAGAGAGAGAGAGAGAGAGACCCCCTCGGTTGAATCCTCCAGAGATCTCTCGCGTAGGCAAGTGCAATATGAAATCGTTTAATATAAATCGATCTCGCCGCTGCAAAGTTTGTTTAAAGTTTATGTGCAGTAGCTTGTCGAGCAATGCTTATAAATAGCCTGCAGTGTTAATGCATGCGGGACCTTTGCTGTGCGGGCACGTGTCAAGAAACCGCAATAAAGCGACACATTTGTTAGAAAAAAAAGAAAAGAAAAGAGAAGAAGCGCATGTAAAAGAGAGATCTGGTCACGGGGAAGTCATTTAATGGCACACAATAATCATTTGCCACAACTTCGGGCTATACGCCCATCACTGAGGATCTATCGCACATTAACTGGAATGAGTGAAGAAGAAGAAGTCGTTTGGGTTTTGGGGTTTTTCTTCCTCTTTCTCACGGGTTAACTCTCTTCCCCCTCATTGATGGGGAGTGCATTTCTGAGCCCCGCACTTGGTAGCCATGGTGAGCCCAATAAAAGAGGGAAACACTGGGCGCATTAAGCTGTATGTTTGTGCACTGGAGTCGAGATGAAAAGAGGCTCGGGGTCCCGGGCCAGCTCCACCGGTGCCGGGCGGTAACGCGTTACAGTAACGCGGGTTACTCCATTCTGTTATAGTTCATCACAATATATGCTGGGAAATAACCAAATGTCGTTTAAAACAGTGGAAAGAAATGAGGTTTGAATGGGTCAAACACTTGATTTGATTTTTTTTTAAAGGGGAAGCAAGTTATAGAGCAAAATAATAATTTTGTGGTGCGTAATGGAGGAGTTATGTAACGCACTATACTTCCCACATTACTTATTATTATGCATTTTTCTTCATAATAAGTGGTCTGAGTGATACGAAAGGAGGACATTCGTTATTCATGGTTGGTATCCAACATGTATGTGATGTCAGGGTTGAGGTGAAATAGATTTGAAGTCATACATAAATAAATAAAGAGTCATAACTGCCGCCAGGTGTCGCGCTCACTCATGATGCAAATATGTATATCTTACACTGCAAAAAAAAAAAGAACGTAATCTTATGTCACGTTGGATCAAATGTTCGTTTTTATAATAATGATAGATTCATTTTATACACATTCTGAGATGCTGAGCAGATCCCACGTGGTCCAGTGCACTTCATAATCTTTATATTTGCATTAAATAACGTTTTGGGATCATTTTACTTTCAAGCTACATTACTTGATTCGTTGGAAAACTTTTTTTTTAACCAAACACTTTTACGCATTTCTTTTTTTTTTTACGATTTAAAAGTGACATTTTAGGACTGAACTGCTGACTGAAACTCCTTAAAATGGATCTTCTCATAATCATGACATGAGTTGACGGTTGGATGACATGAGTTGTCATTACAGATATCCTGATATACAGAGAAACAACGTGTCACACACACTTAGGCAGCACGTGCACTGTAAATACATGTTGATGTGCTGCATTCTGACTCTCACAAAACAGGCCAAAGACGCCACCACGAGGGCTCAGACTATATCCTGGTGCATCCCTCCATCCCAGAGGCAATTTAAATCACCTTAATTGAATTATCCATTTAAAAAAAGGAAGAAAATATCCCACCCAATTGTCAAGGCCCGCACATGCACGAGTATTTTTTTGTGCACACATTTCCGCGCCATCACGGGGAGTTGCATGACGGGACCTCCTCGTATTGATCCGCGCAGGCCCGGCGAGAAGCAGCCTATCAATGACAGCCCTCGTTGATATGCAAATAGCGCGCGATAGGACGGGCCACGCGCGCGCGCATGCTTTCCAGCCCAGTCGCCATCTGCAGTAGCCCATAAGCCATAAGTATGCAATTCCTCCGCACGCTTTGACCGGCCGTTTAGCGTTTGCGCCATCCAGCGTTATTCTTCATCAGCATCTCCATCATCATCATCAGCAAAGCGACAAAGCGTCAAAGCGTGCACGTGTGCGTTATTGCACCCGTTCTGTCATGCTGTACAATGACGGTTATTGGTAGCAGGAGGCCATTTATTTATTCCTCCAGGAGCAGATTGTCTAATCCACCCCTCGCCAACATGATGCGCGCGCATATCTGCATGTTAAGCATCGGGTGTTTTACAGATGCTAATCGACCTAATGTGTTAAAATATGAATCCGAGTGGGGGATAAAAACGTCCACTTTGGGCGATGACCACAAGACAAAAGCAGAAGAACAAAAATCCATTTACTCACAACATGAATCTGCTCTCCCTGCCTCATAAAACATCCTCCCGGGCCCATCACTTTGATTCCGCAGCCGCCATTAATTCATGACACCTGACATGCAGATTTATGCCGGTCCTCTAAAGGTAAGGTAAACCCGGCAGAGGGTGCCTGTAGCTCCCACTTCGGTTGCAATATTCAGATTAAATTGAGGCAATTCCATGCCGTTTTAATTATGGCCTATTTAAGTTGCCTATGGGCTCCATCATTTATTCTCTTCCCCGTGGTCCAGCCACTAATCCGAGACGACATACGTTGAGTGTGTCGCACGTCAGGCCAAACGTTGATTTAAAGCCGAATCCAACTTGGAGCACTTAAATGATAATGTGGCTACTATACCGTTAATTAAATGGGCTACACTGAATACCAGTGTAAGCATTAAAAAGATGCCTTCAATTCCAGACATGAATGGGATTTCTCTCTCTCCCTTAACCCATGCAAACGAGACAGAAACTCTTTATTAATATTCTATTAGTAAAGGCCAATATAGAATTATATACACCTGCGTGGGGTTGGTAATTGGCCTGCATTAGCCGTGCAGCGCTGTGGGCACACAGCTTGTATGGGCCGACATGCAGGTAAAGATTATATGTTTAGTGTTATCATGGAGTCACTGCACCAAGAGGCACGTGTCAGCACAGCTGGTATTGATTGGGGATTGGAAATCAATAGGGATGTCATAATTTGGCCTAATATATATGTATATATATTGTGCTATGCTGTTAAAACTGAAGCTTACACGTTCCTTTTATGTGCATATTTTGGCATTGAATTCAAATGTAGTTTTTCTAACAACAAAATCAAATAAATTCAGCATAGGGGAAGTGTTTCAATTAGATAGAATTAATCAAGTTTTTTTATTTGGGGCCAGAGAGAAAGAGCGACGGATTAAAGCGAGTCACATTATGGTTTTAGAAATTAATTTGAAGACGTGATTTATTGGAGAATAAGGGGTCAAAAGTTGCAGTGAGGCTATATGTTTTTTTATTATTTTTTTTAAAGAAAAGAAGTATGGGAGGAAAAGATTCATCTGTGTGGACTGATCCAAATGCAGGCGCTTGTACCACACACACACACACACACACACACACACACACACACACACACACACACACACACACACACACACACACACACACACACACGCACACAAAGCCACTAGTGCCGGCTGGTGAGGAGGTGAGTGACGGGGACAGATCGGCGAAGATAAGATGAAGTGCAGCTTTCTGAGTCAGAGGGGCGGAGGAGAGAGAGGAGAGAGGAAGGGGGGACGCTTTGTCTGTCAGGCTCCCCACCCCCACCCTACCCCTCCACCCATTGGGTGCTGGTTGCCTCATAGTCCCGGCCACATCCCTCTTTTCTCCCTCTGTAACTCTCACACACACACACACACATACAGATGCAGAACACATCAGCATGGACACACATGCTTAAACACCTCCCCACCTCCAGCAGCAACATCAAAACAAGCCACAGCGTTATTGTGCATGCAAATCAGCACACGGACACGCTGCTATTTCTCCATTCTATCAGACCCTATTGCACATGCTAATCAGGAATGATATTGATGATATTGTGTTATTAAGCTGAGCGATTAATGAATGAACTAAATCCGCAGGAAATCAAATCCACATAGAAGTCGCCGTGGCTTCAGCTGCCTGGTTTGTAGCCACTGTGCACGTCTCATAGTCCCCGCTTTTTGTTTTTGTTTGTTAAACAGCGGCGTTCCCTGAGGATAGAGAGGGGGGTTTGTGGCACCTCCCCTGCCCAGGATTACATTAATCAAAGTATTTATTTCCCTCGGGGAGCCAGGCGCAAATCACTCCAAATCCCGGTAAAATTGGATAACAGAAGAACGGGCGCATCGAGGGTAACCCCTCTCTCTTCTTTTTTCTGTTCATTCCACCAACTTAATGGATCTAGCTCCATCTAACTTTGTGGAACACTGTGCGTGGTACAGCGGGGAGGGAGGAGGAGGGGGGGTGCAAAGCTGGAGGTATCGAGGCCTTTGAGAAGACAAACAAGATAATTGGATGGAAGCGTGCGTTCAGGTAGAGGAAAAAAACAACACTAACCACATCCCTGATAGGAGTGACTGAGGATATAGAGCTGTACAAATAAGAGCCGGTCCCTGATGTCTGGGACTGAGCCAGCACCAAAAACTAGCCTCTAAGATCTGTCATAGACGCGTCAACCTCTTCCACCAGAGCTGCCTGCTCTCTCTAAGTCTGGTCAATCCATCGCAAAGTAGTAAAAACAACAATCCCTGATACCGTCTTTGCACTATTTGCTCAGTAATTACGTGTGGTGTTTGGGCAAAGCTGATAAATCAGCGAATGTTTACAGCCGGGCGGGTGCTGATGCGGCAATAAATACAGCGCCCAATGTGCTGGCTATTACAGGTAATGCAAATAAAATAATAGGGCTGTAATTTTTCCTTATGTGTTGCGGCGGCGGCGGCTTTGATATTCACGAGGGAAATGGGGGAGCAAATGTCGCCTCTCGGTCTTTACGGGGCGCCAAAGTGGAGCGCCAACCCGACGGCGCCGCCTTCGCCCCCCCAATCAGGGATAAATGATGGCCTCGTGGCGGCGCGTTTGGAGGCCGTCGCCGCCGCACACACGCAGGCTCACAAACATGCAAACACAGTAGCATGTTTGTAGACACATGCTCTCGCACACACACACATACTGCCGCTGCCATGTTTGCTAGGGGTGGGGGGTAACGAGGGGGTAGCTGGAGTCGCCGGCGGGGCCCTGACTCAGAGCCAGGCCTCTCGGGGTGAAGGCAGCCTGCCTGCACCGGGTACGCTACATGGGTATAGGAATACTCCACTTGTAGAGCACGGAGCGCTGCACACGTTGGTTTCTGTCGCATCTAGCGTGTCTGCGATGCGTACGTTTGCCATCGCATGCCACCGGAGATCCATGATGCTCGGCCAACGAGCGGAACATCTGCAGCTGCAATGGAACCGGTGGAGGTTGGATGGAGATGGAGATGGAGAGGGGGAAGTAAAAATGTGCTGTGAACTTGTGGAAATGTGGGATAACCGCTGTTATGCCCTTAAAAGATCATCATGCTTGTGAGGGATTATTAGCAAAGCGTGTTTTTAGAGTTCTGTTTGCATCCATTGGCTTCCAGTCATTTTCTATATAATATGAAACACTACATTGTATCTGTTTACAGCAAATCCTTTTGATTTTTGCTGCTGAGATTGACCAATTTTACTATTTTATGTCCAACTGTCCCAGGAAGCCATTGATTTTATAAGAAACTTGAGGTAACACTTTTCACATCAGTCAGCAACATTGACAGAGACGCATGCAGACTTAAAGAATGCGGACTTAAAGAACGAACTAAAGCAACTTCAAGAGTCTGTAAATGGATTTTCATGCTGTACAGAAATGAATGGAAATCAATGGCTGCATCCAAGAGTTGGGAAACTAAATCCAAGACTCAACTGTGCAGCGTTCGTTTGAAAATAGTTAGTGGAAATCGATAGCATACACTTTATTAGCGTCTGAGCTAAAATGTGCAAACACATAGTCCTTTAAAAGCCTCCAAAGGGCCCCTGTGTGTCCCCAGGCCCCACTTTGAGACCCCTGTTTTAGGCAATGGAGGCTTTGCATGCATTACATCACACCGCGACTCCCTCGCACGCATCCAGTAAACACGTATGACTGGCTGAGCGTTGCTAGCTAGCTAGCCGCGGCTTCTAGGCGTCTACAATAAGGATCAGTGACTCACAACTTCAGAATGGGGCGTTGCTGTCGGGGTCGGCGACTGCCGGCGATGATATGTGGCCGCAGGTGACATGTGCTATTCATAAAGCGGGCTTGTGTGGTCACGTTCAGCAACGGGGAAGTCTTGATTCATGCGGGCATTATGTACGCCGGACGCTTATGGCACCTCTCCCTGTTGCCGTGCAGTCGAGCCCATTTGTTTGGAAATGGGTTTACATACATCTTCCTCCAAATGACTCCCCCTCTTCCTCCTCCCCTCCCCGGGCTCACGGCTCCCGCACATACAGAGTGGATGCACTAGATGTTACGAGCGTGCAACGGAGAGCATTTGGGTGATGTAATTCACCCTCTGTCGGCCATGTTGGCGGTAATAAACGGGCCAGCTGCGCCTATGAACTGCCCGTTATGCTTCCACGCGTTGGACTTTAGCTCACACAGTAAGATGCAATGATCTTGGGACATTTTTTGTCGTTTTGTTTTCATCTGATATATTTAGATTTTCCAGCAACTGATTCAAAACCATCTCATTTGTGCACCTTTGCATTGGCTTCCAGTTGATTTTAATGCTCCGGCTCTCAGCTTGTTTCTGCTAGTAGCCCCCTAGTGCAGACTTAAAGGGCTTGAAAAAGCTATTTTCTCAAACAGCTTCTTACAATTAGCAACTCAAGCTACACAAACACGCAATTATCCGCGGAACTTGGAACAGTTATGGGTATTTAACGAGAGAGAGTTCTGTATTAGCGAGTGTTTTTCCTCTGTGTTTTTCTCGCTGGTCTGAAGTGGGCGGGGATTTGGAGGAGAGAAAAAAAAAGAAGTGATGTCGCATACGTCTGTGCGCCAAACAGGATTTAGCAGATTTTGAAAGAAAATCTGATGATTTTTTTGTTGCGGTTGTTTGTTTGTGTTGACTGGACACAATCAGGGACATGTGATCGAACCACAGCATAAATAAATCTCACTTTGATTGCTGCTTTTAATGGAGACACACGAGCGTATTGGAAACACGTTTTTGAAGGTTGAAAAACGTTCCCGTCTGAAACTTATCGTCCGGATCATTTACGTTGTTTTAGTTCTGAAAAGTGCTCTCTAAACATACGTTGCATTTCTAATCATTACTTCACATATACATCGATTACCAACATGGCTTTGCCACGTTAGCCTTGTTAGCTTTGAAGCTATTAGCTGCAAATTTGTCTCAGTCTTCAATAGATTTGCATAACTTCTTAATGATCAAATCTTCTTATTCTTTTAAAACACATACATATGCATATGATGTGTATGTACACACTCACAGCAGTTGATTAAAGTCAGATATTTCTTCGTGACCTTTAAACTCTGTAACTTTACAGTCTTGGGTAGCGACGCCAGCCGTGATTTCTTGATGTGTGACAACTGCAAAGCCTCTACAGCAGTATGACTGGCCACAATTATAGTCTCTCTCTCTCTCTCTTCCCTGATTCACAGCGCTGCTGCTGCTCGCCCTCTTTCCCCCTCCTATCCTCCCTCCTCCCTCCTTCCCAGTCCAGGCCTGGCATGAGCGTTCAAGTCAGAAGCATCACAAAAGCGGCTTTGAGGGCCGACTCCTCTGAGCTCACACCCACCTCACATTACTCACCAGCAGGCCTCAGTGCAGACTGCAAACCAGGCGAGGGAATAGTGTATATGTCACAGGCACACTACTAACCTCTTTCCTCTGTTTTCATTTCAGAGCTTGTTTTCTTATGGTTTTACTTTGAAGGGGAATCTTTAGCGTGTATGAATGAGTTCCAGCACAATAGAAACTTTGTTATTCACCCGTGTGGGGAAATTGCCTCTGCATGGACTGTCAAGTCAAATATCCCTCCCGCTCTGGGCTGTTTGGTCGTGCACTGTCAGCCCGTCATTCCAGGAAGTGATGCCGACTGTGTGCGAACATGTGTGTACTGTAGAAGTGTGCGTACTTCTACCGTTCGTCGCCAGTTTCGGGGGGGGGAAAAATAATTTCTCACACTGCCTGAGATGTGGTGTTACGTGTCATCAATTTGGGGGACGAAGCACATTTACAGTTGCTCCTAATCTTTAATATATGGCCTGAAACAGTATGCCGTCGTTGTCAAAATAAGAGCGGGGGGAAAAGCTCGTATCATGTTCGCACCCACCTCCGCATCAAGGTCTTCCGCGGGGGACGCCTCCTTTGTACGACTGAACTTGAGATAATGCCGGTGTGTCATGTAAAAAATGAAATGACATGCATGGAGCGCGCTGTTCTCTCCTCTGCACAGACTGCAACCTCCATACTGTAGGTGTGAAGCGGGAGCTTAGCAAAGCATGGCCAATTCTCGGCGGCTACGCCTGTGTGGTTTGGTGACTGTGTGTTTTTTTAAATTCAGTCCTCTTCCCCGGCGTGCTCGGGCTGTGTTTGTCGTACACCGCCCCGGATTAGCAGTTGACAAACACAAATCCACCCGGCGGTGACTAACGCACGTCTCCGATGCGTCGCCGGTGTCTCTGCTTAGCCTACATTTCTCAAAAACCTCAAACTCGGGAGTGTTGCGTAACGGTAACGGTGATCACGCTCACAGGAGGCTGTGTCAGAGCCGTGATCCACATCGCGAGGTTCAGAATATTTGAGGAAATATCTGATCTCCAGGTTGTCTTCGCTACCGTGCGCCGCTTTCTTTTTTTTTTACAAAGCTCATATTTCTGTTTTTAAGTCAGCCGGGGGGTCACCGGCAGCTCCCAGTAATAACTTCATCTGTATTCTGAAGCGGATTCACATATTTATAGCCAATAAGTCTGATGTTTAGTTGTTTGTTCTTTCAGAAAACTTCCTTCCCAAAAGTTTCAAGAAACTCAAATCAGGAAAAACATCTTAATTCACAAGCAGCTTTGATGAAAACTAGGAAGAAAAAAAAAAACAATTTGTCGCCGTCTCTCCTGGCTCGCTGCTTGCTGCGTTACTGTGTTCCTGCACCACACTTTTCCAGAAAATCACCTGTCAATCAAACCGTGTAGGCGGCACTGTTTTGTTATTTGAAATGCATTCGCTGCTGTTGACATTTGAGTGTCTTAGCGGTGTCTTTTTTCCTCTCTCTCTCTCTCTCTCTCTCAGTTAGCAGGGCCATCGCTGCTTATGCTAACTAGGCTGCTCTTCCTCTTCTGCTTACTCCAAACAAACTGAAAACACCTCGTGTTCCCGGGAAAGAGCCGCCAGAAGGGTGGAGCCTCAGTGAACTACAGGCACAGCGACGTAGCTTAGCATCTATCACGTTTTAGCCTGGGTAGAAGAAGCAATACGACCTGCAGAAGAGAAGCATTATCAATAAATCAAGTTCAAATGTTTAAAGTGAATGTTACATCTGTTAAATTTCAAGTTTTTAAGAACCACAGAAAGTAGAGATACATGCTTGCACTGGAATTTTGTATGGAGCCGAGTAGTTGCGTGTATTTTTGGCTAGTAAGAAGGAAAACAAACAGAGATGCATGCTGAACCAAACATCTGAAATGTAATTTGATAGAGCAACGTCTCTAAATCTTCATCGCTGTGGAATACGCACCGCAGAGCAGAAACACACTCAGGTGTTTGCAACTCGCTTGATTAAGAATCAATCTGCTCTCTGAGTGGAACCGCAGCAGATGCAGAAGCAAGTTAATCTTTAATAATGTCGCATTTAGTCATGTTTTTTTTTAATGCAAAATCTTGAAAACGGCAAAGCACCTTATGTGTGGCGCACGAGAAGTATGAAGTAACCGGTGGAGGAAGAAGTGGTCAAATCCTGTACTTTGCAATATGACACAATGTGAGTGTTATATTGTTCCAATACTTTATTATTATTGATGCATTACTGTGTGAGTACATTCTACTGTTATAGCTGTGATGGATTTGCAGTAGAAAGTACAATATTTGCCTCTGGATATATAAAGTAGCATCACATGGAAATACTCAAGTGAAGTACTAACTTGTGCTTGTTCTCCTCCAATGGTTTCGTATCGCCACATGGAAAATTAAATAGTCAGACTATTTAGTTTTTAAGCGTGCACCCATCTGATTCTAATGTTTTTCTCTTTGTCTCTTCCTCTTTCAGGAGAGTCCCCTGGCAACACACACACACACACACACACACACACACACACACACACACACACACACACACACACACACACACCAAACTTTTGTCCTCTTATGACTCCCCCTCCTTGTTCCCTATCCTCCCCCTGATGCACAACCTCTGGAGGTAAGGGCCGCAGCGTGTGTGTGTGTGCATGTATGTGTGTGTGTGTGTGTGTGTGTGTGTGTGTGTGTGTGTGTGTGTGTGTGTGTGTGTGTGTGTGCATGTACGGTCTCTCTCCCCCAGCAAAAGCGGACACGCCGTCTCCCCAGCTTCCGTTTTCCTCTGCACGCCCGCTGCTGGAGTATTCACGCTTCAGGCTGTTTTCTTTGAGAGAGAGACAGCGAGAGAGTATTAAAATATGCAAATGCTATTGTTGAAGCGCAGAACGAAGGGAAGGGGGGGGGGGGCTTCTTTTACACCTCCTCACCTCCCTGCTGCCGCCGCCGCCACCTCCATCCATCCATCCACTAGAGAGAGAGAGAGAGAGACGGGGAGGGGGACTTCAGGATATTGAAAATATGCTGCAAAGCCACTGTTGTGTGTTTCAGTTGAGGCCTTTTTTTCTGGAGCCAATCGTACAATACACACAGAGAGAGAGAGAGAGAGACATGCAGCTATTGAGATAATGAAATCCATCACACACAAACCACGAGGCCAGACCCACAAATGTCCCGGAGAGACGGAGGCGGAGGCCTTTTATCGTGCGCTCTCCACTGCACATAAAGAACGCTCATGACGAGACATTGCATGTTAATAACACGACTAATAAAACGTACTTAAGTTCAGATGATGGACACGAGAAAGAGAGAGAGAGAGAGAGAGAGAGAGAGAGAGAGAGAGAGAGAGTACACACTGTATACGCTGTGTTTTACAGGGGTTTTCACTTCTGCCTGTTTAGACCTCTGCTCAGGTGAAGGGGATGTGGGGGCGGGGCTTGTGACGTCACCTGGCGGACCCCATATAGGTGAGATAGGTGTAATTGGTCCTGAACACACACACACACACACACACACACACACACACACACACACACACACACACACACACACACACACACACACACACACACACACACACACACACTGTTATGGGAACAGTTCTTAAATATTTTAGTGATGTAAAAGTTGGAATGCAACTGTGTAAAAACAAAATTGTTTGGAAGAGTACAAGAGGATCATCTGGATTTATTCATCTTTTATTGTGCTTAATTTTAGCAGATCATGTGGAATTAATCTGCAGATACGTCGGTTCAAAAATAATACCAAAACTTCTCGATGGATGGGTGTTTTGAGTCACCAAAAAGTCAAAAATGTGGCCCGCAACAGACCAGGAAAGGTTGTATTCTAGCCAAGACGATTGCTGGAGACGCCTTCTGCTATGAAGCACACATTAAACAGTAAATGAAGGTATAGGACAATAAAGTAGTATTTCCAAAGTTGTTAATCACAGCAGCCACGAGACGTCGTTAATCATACAGTCATAATTGAGGACATAAAATATCAGGCTGATGGGTTCAATAAGAGATTAGCTGTGGACAGACACACACACACACACACACACACACACACACACACACACACATATGTCCCTTTGAAATGCAGCGGGAGTGGAAAAGTACAAATATCCCAAAATCTGTACGGCTATCACTGTCCTTGAGTTCTGGCTGAGGAGAGGTCTAATCAGCCATGTGGATTTTTAATGGCGTACAACAGTAGAACCTATACAGACATGGAGACCGAAAACACACACACACACACACACACACACACACACACACACACACACACACACACACACACGGAGAGAGTGCAGCTCTGTGATAGTGGGAAGCCCATTTGTAAAGCCCTCACGCTCTCTGGAAGACTTTTTGAAGTGATTATGAAGACAGTTCAGATCAAAGGATTTGACAAGTCTGAGTGTGCGCCAAATACGAGTCCGGGTAATCACACTCAAGCCCCTCCATACACGAAGGCAGTGGTCCCCCCAGCTGCTTTGCAAATGTAATGTGACACTTACGGATAAACAGATTATCAAGGAATGGAGGGGCGGGGCTTTTGGGTGAAGGGACTGGAAAAAGAGAAAGAAAAATCTCCACAATTTGTCGAAATTAGAACGGGGGGGGGGGGGGGGGTTGTGTAGTTTATTTAATGAACTCTGGAGACCGCAGTGTCAGAGAAACGATGATTAATTCTGCAGCGCCGATACCGGTCTAAACGATATAATTTGGGAATATTAGTGGGAACATTAGATGATGAGGCATATTTGTGGCGGTGCTGCGGTAGACTCGGGGCTCGGGAGACGGCTTTTTCCTTCCTTTTCTCTTTGCCTTCACTAGTTATTATAGATTAATCCGTAATCCCCACCACCTAAAGACATTTTTGTCAGTGAAGCTCAGGGATAGAGCCGGTAGATTTTCTTTTTTGTGTGTGTGTGTGTGTGTGTGTGAATATATCTCTGCTCATTTCCCCTCAGCATGATGTCACATTGTCACGTCTCCGGCTGAAAACACTCATCAACACTTTTTCATAAGGTATTTTGGCAGAACAGAGGTGGGATTTATCAGTTTATGTAACCGGACATTTTCTACATCATGTACTCTATTCCACTTCCATTTTTGTACCTCATGCCATGTAGAATGTGATTTACAGTGCTCATAGTAAGGTAGAAAAGGAATGATTTTTATGAATTTGAGTCTGTATGGGGTATGAAAATAAAATAAAATCGAGGTCATGGCAGATGTCAAGTTGTGCAACTGTGTCATAATGTCAAATAACTTGTATTTGAAGGAATTGTGCCTGAAGAGGTTGTTTTAGTTCATTGCTCCTTGTTCTGCCTCGAACACTAAACAGAGAAAAGTACAAATTGTCTCTCGTGCAAAACAATTTCACATATTACACGTCGTTGCTGTAAAGTGAAGACTCCGAACCTCCCAATGTTTCAGATGAATTAAAGGATAGTGTTCTTAAAGTGAAGCCGGAGAAAAGCAATAACAATAAAACACTTGTTCTTTTTTTTTATTTTTAGCGCATGAAAAGGTGATGTTTGTGGTTTTCACAGAGCAGCAACAACACTGTCTGATTGTGTGCATGAACTACAAGTCCTCGCTTTAATGTAACCGTGCAATAAAACACACAACAGAAGCTTTGCCTCACGTCTGTTTTGTCCTCCGAGTGTCCATCTGTCCAGTCAGAGGAGTGTGTGCTTCTCTGTTTTCATCTGTGTGTGTGTTTTGAATGACCCTTGTGGGTGGGAGGGGGGGGGCGGGACAAACGTCCCTTTGACGGACGGACGGGGCGACTCAGCGACAGACACAGAGCACTGAGGCTCCAGTGTCGCCACGTGGCCTCGACTCCCTTTCATCTCCACCACTCGTCCACTTCCTGTCACCAAGACGCCAAAACCGTGATGCAGGGGATTTAAGGGGACGGGTGTGGCGTTTTTTGTTGTTGTTGTTGTTGTTGTTGAGGGGAACAGGAATATATCTATCAAACGGCTCCGTGGCCTTATTTGTGTGTGAATATTTTTGGGTTTTCGGTTTATTTGCAAATTCAAACGCCCCCCGAAAAAAGCTGACAAGAGCACGGCGGCGGAGCGGCAGGGATACAAACTGCGCACGTTGAGAAAAAGAAACCCCATGGAGCCGATGTAAAAATATCTCACCCCGAAAGAGAAAAGAGGGAGGAAAGAAAAAAAACAAGTTCAGCAGCAGAGACAGAGGTGAATTTGTCACAGAAACTAAATAGTGCCAAAAACGGATACAGAGCGGCGTCGTAGAGTTTGTCTCTGCACACAGAAGAGACTCGAAACCTTTCAAATTATTGCAAAAAAATATATATATATTTCCGGCAAAAACATCATGATATACGCCGCCATAATACTCTCGATATAACTCTTCATATCCATTATTATCACCCCGCGTAGATCAATAATAGTGCATGAGTCTGTGAATGCAACACTAGGGAACACGGACATTCACAAATTAAATGGAGCTTTTAAAGCGTCCTCTTCCGCTTCAGTTCCATGTGTCAACAAGAGATGTCAATGTGATTGGTCAGTGCTGAGGGCAGACAGCTATTGATTGGCCGGTCATTAGGAGAGGGGTGGGTGGGGGGGTGGTGGCCCCGGCGGGAGTATCAGCGCTGACACCCGTTAACACCCAAGCTCCGCCGCGTCGACCACTCTTTAACGAACGGCCATCAACCGACCGCGACCCGGGCATTGACCCGCCGGCTCCCATAGCAATCCCTCCCCGGCAGGCTGGAGTGTGAGCAAAAGGGTTGTGTGTGCGTGTGTGTGTGGCGGTATCGATCCCCCGGATGAGACACTGTATCGGAGACAAGTTATCAAGTGATTTTTTTTCTTAACTCTGAGAATAGAGCGCGTGTACGTTGTGTCACGTGAACGTAAGCAGCACAAACAGGAACACATTGAAACGAGCACCTCCTGAACCCTCCGCTAGCAACACAAGCTCCTCCAGTGTATATTTACACCCAACACTTTGTTTCACACCACTCCGGCACCCTTGACTCCGTTTTGTCTGGAATCTAACGCAGATTTAAAAGAAACAAAACCCCCCCGGAATATGCTGCAGCAACTGTTGTGCTATCTGCAACCAACTGGAACAAGCGCAGAAAACATTTGGCCAGATTGAATTTTTTTTTCCTGTGAAGAAGAACAAAAAATAAATAATGATTCTCGCACAAAGAACAGGGAACAACTGGAGAGATTTGTGCAAATAACGTAATGAAGCGTCAGAAGGTGCACGTCACACAGTGAATGGGAGCCTAAGTTGACCTCCTGTGCACTGTTGCATCAGTTTATGATCCATATACACGTGCAGCACCCAAATAATATAAAAAGACTTATATCTGTGTGGTTGCGCTTCAAACATCCTTCCTGCAAACTTCCTTCCTTCTGCAAGGAGCAGACGATGATTCACCTGCTAGTATTCGATCAAAACTAGCATGTCTCATCAAATAAATAGCAATACAGAATCTGTTTGACGTGTAAGACATGCCGAAGCTGCTCCCTGCACTGTGTCGTGATATCGGGACGTCAATATTTCCATTTCGGTGCACAAAGTTCCCAAAGAGGCCTTGCATCGTAACACATTCCGTCGTAGCGTAGCGTGCAGCGCTAAGCTAAGCGCTAAGCTAAGCGCTAAGCTAAGCGCTAAGCTAAGCGAGGTGTTTGACCATTTGGCTGATCAGACGGCGTCGTGGTGAGAGTTGGCAGAGGAACAAGTCAACGCCGTGCCTTCTCAGATACAAGCGTGTGTGTGTGTGTGTGTGTGTGTGTGTGTGTGTGTGTGTTGTTCCTGTGAAGAAACACACACGCTAGAGACTCACTCATTGAAACATCACGAGCTGTGCTCATCAGATTAGTTTAAGAAAGGGATTAACGTGATTGTGATACTAGCCGCCTGTACACTGGTTTATTCAGCGGCTCAAAAATATTGAAAGGTATAACCTTTTCTTCTTGAGACATGTTTTGATTCTGGAACACATTTAGAAAAAAAAAAAAAAAAAAGAAAAAGTCTATTTTTAATGAAACCCGGTGATTCTGGTGAGTTATGGCCATCACAAAGTGAACTGTCAGGGCTGAGGAAATATCTCATGACATCGGGGGAAGTGAGGGACGGAAATAACAAATAACCGCACGTTGAAGACGGGCTGGGGTGTGTGTGTGTGTGTGTGTGTGTGTGTGTGTGTGTGTGTGTGTGTGTGTGTGTGTGTGTGAAGGAGAGAGTGGCAGGCTGTGATCAGAAAGTGAATGAGCCGTTTCACTGGCTGCATCTCTCTCTCTCTCTCTCACCCCCTCTCTCTCTCTCTCTCTCTCTCTCACCCTCTCTCTCTCTCTCGCTCTCTCTCTCTCTCTCTCTCTCTCACCCTCTCTGTCTGTCTCTCTCTCTCTGAGGAGAAGCCTGAGCTGTGGACAGCAGTGGAAATGAGCTCGGCCGTGCAGTAAGTGTGGCGACCTCGTGGCTAACCCCACACTGTTTCCAGCGCTCTCCCCACTAAATGATGCCTACTGTATCCTGCCCAGGAGGAAGAGGAGGAGGAGGAAGAGGAGGAGGAGGAGGAGGGGGAGGAGGGGGAGGAGGGCCGAGACTCCCCACCCATAATGTCCAACCATCTTTCCTATAATAATATATATTACTTCACTTGATTGTATTTTGTGTTATTAATCTAAATCTGCATGGTAACTAAAATACAAATGGAAATACTCTAATACTACTAACATGTTAGTTATGTACTTGAGTAAATGCACTTTAGTTACTTTTAAAGATTGCATTGACTTTAACAATATGTTGTTTTTCAGCATGCTGCAGAAGACCAGATCTAAATGAATAAAGCGAGTAAATGGACATTTGAGTTTAGATTATTTTGATGTATATATGTACTTTGTTTGTTTGTCGCAGCCATATTACACAAAAAATAAATAAAATATTAAAACCTACGATTTCTCTCTTTTATATCACATTAGATTAAGTGGAAAATAGTCTAAAAACATGTCAAAATTCAGCCTGATGAATGAAAAAAATAATAAATAGAAAACTGTGGGATGTAAGTTGTGTGGGTTTGAATAATGTGCTCATGTATGAGTTTGTAATGATTAATGATCCAACTTAGTAAAAGCCCTCTGGGCTTTGGAACGCTGTCAAATCAAAATGTCAATAAAAATATACTAAAATATACTCATTCAACTGAAAACATTTTTTAGCTGTCAAAGTTTTATTTTTCTATTTTAATTATCGCATGGCTTCAAGCTCGGGCCAACTTCCTGCTGTCGTAAATATCCCATTCGAAGGTCAATACTTCTGCCAAAAACACAAGTTTATACATATTTTGTGGTATTAAATCAAGTTTCTGCAAAACTAAAAACACACAAACGAGTAGATCTCAGATCACCTGGTGGGTTTGATGTATGATGAAGTCACATGAGGTAAAGCATAACAGACAGGTTTCTCATATATATTTAATAGACAATAATGACATCAAAGCATTGAGCTGTTATAATAAATAATGCTTTCCCCCCTCAAATTCTTATGAATTTTAATTACGTAAATAAATAGAATAAAACACTCTGTTTGGGATCAATCAAACAGCTTTTGTCAGCCTTTAGATGAGCGCACCATGAAACATATTCAAGGAAAAAGCAAAACAATTGGCAGCTCTGTACTTTTATGACCTCAAAATTGCATCTCGGACCAAAAAGTGACAATAAAATGTGAAAGTGATGGATGTATAAAGAGAGAGAGAGGGGTGAGAATAAGAGGTGCCAAGAGGAAGAGTGAGAGTAGAGAGAGGAAGATGCACACCTGGAGGAAGAGCAAGGTGCAGAGCAGAGTGAGAGCGGCACACATCCAGCTCTGCTTTGATGGTTGCAGGTAGCAGCTTTGCCTCCCCTCCCCATCCCTCCCTCCCTCCCTCCCTCCCTCCCTCCCTCCTCCCGGTTCCTCTCTGCGGAGCAGCAGCGTGAACCAGCGCGGCCCTTCAGCAGGCACAGGTGGTAGCGCTCGCTCCAATTTAGCTCAAACCCCTCCGACTTCAAATAGCGCGGCTGTCATCTGCAATCTGCGGGGCGGGATGGACCGCTGACTCCGGGAGAGAAGAAGAAGAAGAAGAAGAAGAAGAAGAGGAAGCTCTTTCCCATCCAGCATGCAGCAGCACATGTTCGGTGCGAGCCCGGAGGTCAGAGGTCATGCACTCGGGACGTCACAATAACGGACATTTTGTCGTCGATACAAACCCTCTTCCGTATAGATAGCCAGACCTTTCTGCTGACACGGCGCCGTGGAGACGGATGCGAGGCTAAAGGCCGGATGGAGGTGAAACATGAGAGGCCTCTCACAAGCAGCGTCTTTGGACCAGTTCTCATCCTTTAAGTTCATATCCGATACATCAAGTTCTGCATGAGAAGTAAAAAGTAAAAGGGAGATCGCTCGGAAAGATGCACGCGCTGACTTTGTTGCAAAAAAAGGTGCAATCGCAAGACCCTGAAAATAAACCTCAAACGCTCTGAACCCAGAAGAGAGGTGAGGAAAACGGATTTCGGTTCAGAGGGGAATAAAAAGCGCAGATCGGATTTTTACGCGAAGGCATCGAAAGCTCTTCTTCCCTCTATTTTCCCATCATGCTCTCCGCCTGTCTCACTCGCTCGTTTCTCTTTGTCTCTCCCTCACACACACACACACACCTACACACCCATCTGTGGTATAATTGTCTTAAGTGCAGATGCTCTCTTCAGAGGTGCATTAACTGGTAATGCCGGCTTCTGAGGATCCCTGGGTGCCTGATATCCAGGGAGCAGACGCAGAGGAGCACCCAGCGGTGTCGCACCGCTCACAAACAGCGAGGGGTTTACACACACACACACACACACACACACGCATGCATACGCAGAGCAACAAAAACAGGAAGCACACGATTAGAATGAGCTCAGAGACTGAAAGCGTTTCTTCTTCGACAGGGTGCGTTTAAAGCCGTGTTGTTTTCGCCCGCAGCTACAGCCGGCTCAGATGATGCCGGGTTTCCTCACAGAGGGTGAAGCGGGCTGCGTTTGGCTGCATGCTAATGTCGACTACGTATCAATGAAGAGGGGAGAGAAATAAAATAGAACATGCAAGCTCACTCTAGTCTTGTGGAGTTGAACGTCAGCTTTGGTTAAATCGGCTAATTTTGTTGTTGTGCTCCGAAAACCAGGATGTAGCGTTAGTATACAAGCGGAGACGGAGTCTGATCTTATACATTTATACTTCTGAGTGAACATTTTTGCTTCTTTTTTTTTCAATACCTGAAACATGACGTTGTTCTAACTCTTACTCTTGTTCTAAATGCAATTAAAGGCTTTTCTATCGTCGCACAACAGCTCGGATGATATCATACGGAAAGTTATTCTTCATTTTTTTCTGGTCGTCATCCTACGAATGTCCAGCAAAACGTGTCACGTCTTTAACACGGGACACAAACAGCGGTCTCCTGGGTGAAAGTCCTGTGTTTTTTAGCCCCACACACACACACCACCTTTCTCCCTTCCTATTGGTTCATAATTATATTATATGACCAATGACATCGGCAGTCTGCCTCAGCCCGGGTTGAGACTGAAAACACGAGTATTTGAGCTGCATTAGTGTCGATTCTGGCCACATTCCCCCACACTAATGTGGCCAAAAACACACACACACACACACACACATTTGTATCTACAGTACACAAACACACATACACACACACACTTGGGAGACCAAACTCAGTGACACTCGCATCGTCCTTATCTACCAAGAGCCCCATCAGGTCAATACTCTTTCATCTGAGGGAGAAAAAAAACGGCAGACTGTGCCTTTAATTAAAGTAGTGGATGGCCACTGAGTTGTCCATCAGAGGCGTTAGAAGTGAGCGAGAGAGAGAGAGAGAGAGAGAGAGAGAGAGAGAGAGAGAGAGAGAGAGAGAGCAGGGACTTTCATCCTCTGCCTTCAAACACTCTGCTGAAAATGGAGTTTTTAGCTGCTGCGGCGCTAACGTAGCGGACGGCCCTCAGCGCGTGACGACTCGCACCCCTGTGGCGTCAGCGGGGAGCCTGCTCAAAAGCGGCGCGCGCACACACACACACACACACACACACACACACACACATGCTAACACACACACACACACGCACAAAATGAGACAAAGATGGGAACTCACATACAGTACACGTGTACGATAATCTGAGCACACAAAAACACACATTACACGCACACACACACGCACGCACACACACACACACACACACACACACACACACACACACACGCGCGCGCGCGAGAGCAGGAAGCTCCAGAAGCATAATGACTGCTTCTAAAAGGGAGACAGACAGCAAAAGAGCAGAACATTTCATCTCTGAAAAACTGGACTCTTTTATGTAAGCGCTCTTTATGGAGCCATAAACTAAAGCAGCTAAATGTGTGTGTGTGCACGTGAGGAAAGGATGCAGTTAACTTTGGAGCGCTCTGAGTCATCTTTTTACCACGTCGACACGCGTACCATGTCTCTTCAAAGTGTCACGGTGTAATGCATCAGTGTGTGTGTGTCTGGGTGCTTTACCTTGAGACAGATATCCCCGAGAACACCGACGAAAACTCTCGTCGGTGCTCAGGTGACAAATGAAATGGCGTCGGAGGAAGAGAGTTGAAGATAAATGGCACAACCCCGGCTTGGAGCAATTAAACGTCCTCAGATCTTTTCTAAAAGGGCAAGAAGTGTTGAGTTTTTAAGCTCCTCGGTACTAAAAGTGACAAGGAATTGACCTTTGACCTGAACATGGAAGCAAAAGGGCGACAAAGACTGTATTTTTCTCTGCAGAGGTTAACTGTTTTTAACATTAACAGGATCCATCACATCAGTCCTGGCAGTCTCAATGATCCAAGAACCCTTTTACACGTGTTTCAGTAATTCTGAGTAGTATGTATCAATATATATTAGTTATCTATTGATATAAGCAACACAACAAATAATGAATAAGTTTGTAAAATAACACACAAGCTCACAATGTGTTAAACTAAGCTGAACTAGTTTCTTTTTAATTCCAGAATTACACGTTTTTTTTTATTTTTATCAAGTTGACTATCATAGTCAAGCAACTGAAGCTAATTTGCTCGAAATGCTACATTTACATTTGTCAATGCACTCGAGGTAAATGCTGTGAAAAAAAACAAAAAAAACAAACAGAGGTTGAGTTTGTCAAAC
Organism: Myoxocephalus aenaeus; assembly: GCA_038501785.1. Lineage (NCBI taxonomy): Eukaryota > Metazoa > Chordata > Actinopteri > Perciformes > Cottidae > Myoxocephalus > Myoxocephalus aenaeus. The sequence continues at coordinate 934,435 of JBAMJR010000047.1, read as the reverse complement.
CCGTAGGAGGGACTCGAACCCGCTACGTACCGAGCGACGAGGCGCTAACGAGTGATCTATATCTGGATGGTTTAAAAAGCGTGAAGCGGTGTAAAAGCATCTCATATCTCATCCAGGTGTGAATGACATCTGTTCGGTTTTGGCGACGGTCCACCGAGCATGCTGAAGGGTCACCGCACTGCTCCTCTTCCTCCTCTTCCTCCTTTCGAACGCACAACAAGTGATCGCATTTAAATACTAAACCCACACATAGAATAATAATGAACAGCAATACATCTGCTTCATGTTGAACATCAGGTTGAGGCCCATTGGTTTGGGTTATAATACTCCGATAAGAAGTATATGAAGTGTGTAAACAAATAAATATAGTACATACAAGGCGACCTTCGTCTTCATGCTTATAATCCTAAACGTGGTCGAGGTCCACGCTTCGGAAACAGGAAACCTCCGCCGCACGTTCAAGTCCGACCGCGTCGGCGACCCGCTCGTCCGCCGCGACCTTGAACTTCAAACGGATTCCGCTTTGGGGCTTTCTCGCTGAAACAACTGATGCTGTCGACCCACAAAGAGCCGGTCGCACACACACACAAAGCTGCAGACGGCTCCCTCCTGGGCAAAGGACAAATAAGCAGAGAGCAGATAGCGTCGCCGGAATAACGGGAATGTTTAATACTAAAGCCCCATTTATAAGATCGAGCAGCAGAAATTATGGGAAATGTGGTTTGAAATAATAATAAAAAAAAGCCGTAACAATACACCTGGTGTGAGATGGAGGCGACTAATCATCTCGACTGTGGCCTCATCTATTCAGGATAATTATCTCAAGGTATAACAGCTAATTAGACGATGATGTATCGATGCACCTTTAATAAACACAAAGGATCACAGCGGGACAAAAGACAGGAATCACAATAAACCTCGTATTGCTTCATTGACAACAACACAGCGGAATAGGCCCGACACTAACCTGACATTACAGTGGAAAAGGGGAGGATGTGTGTGGGGAAAGTGGCAGGAAGAGTGGCAAATAAGAAAAACAAATCCCAAAAAGAAATTATTTGAAACTGTATCCCTCTTCTTTTTCTTTGCATAAATAAATCAGTCCATTTTTTGTTTGCCGTTGCAAAGTAGTGGAATAGATGTTTTTGAGCAGGTGTGTGTGTGTGTGTGTGTGTGTGTTGGGATGGCGAGACTGAGCCTTAATGAGGTATCCGATAAAAAAAAGAAGAAGGATGGAGACAAATATTGAGAGGGAGACGTGAAGATTTGGAGGGAGAGATGGGGAGGGAGAGAGAGAGTACAGTGAGTTGGCTGTGTGCTCAAAGACAAGAGAACAAACCCCTCAAAGTCATCCAGCTAATCCATCTCGACAACACTGAAGCCTCATCATATCGACCCCTCCCTCAGCTGTACACACAAACACACACATATACACACATTTCACTCCTTTCCCTGACAGCCCGGCTCCACCGCCACCTCCTCCTCCTCCTCTCCGACGGTTGAAAGGAGGGAGGGATGAAACGAGCAGGAGGTGGAGGAAGGAGGGAGGAAGGTCAGGAGGGAGGAAAGAACAGCTGAGGTTCACCCCGTGGGCGATGCGGCGGCGCGGACGGTGGGTGCCTGAACGCCTCGTCCATCCCCCCCCCTCCACCTGACTACTACAATAACTAGTAACCTCCCACGACTGACGGCTTCACTAACTGACCACCCACGTCTCACGTTTTCCAGCCCGACGCACCTCAAAGGGAAAGAAAAAAAAGGTGGGGAATATTCTCTTTTCTTTCCTTTACAAGCCTAACCAAGCCTCACAATTTAAAAAAAACTAAATGAAACAGATGACAGTTCTCCAGCTGTTCCAGATTCATGCCCCGACAGGAGGAGGTGAAGGCGATTTCCAGCTACGATGTGCAGCTTTTTCGCCTGGAGCCAGTGAGGTGTTTTCACTGGGCCCGTCCTTCCTCCCCCTCATCTGGTCGAGGTCCCGCCCCCGACGCTTGTCACTCAACTTGATGAGCTGTCAACCTTGACTCGGTGTCCAGCCCGAGGCCGAGGCAACAGGCAATCCGCAGCTATAAACACAAATATGGCTGAGTTCACTTTCCTCCGTGCCACATTTTAAATAATTGGACCCATTTCTGACCCGTTCGCTTTACATCAGGGACTGTTTTCTTAAGATGTAAATAGAGTTTTTATGTCTTCGGTGCAGCTGTTGGTTTCCAAACATTGAAATATGATCAAAACTAAAAAGACAAAATAAAGACAATGAAGCTGCAGTTTAAAGATGTGAAAGCGATGCAACATTTTATCCACTTATCGGCTTTGCTTCTACAACTCATTAGTAGCATATGGTGGCTAATGCTAGCTACTTATATGTGTACAATTAAATGCCACTTTTTGCAGCAGTGGCTGCTGTTTAGCAAAAGTTAGGCGGTCCCACGTTGAAGCAGCAGCGAGGGCGGTAACGTGTTAGAATGCAATCATACAGATATTGATTTGATATGATATGAAAGTAGTATCTATTAAAGTTAGAGGCGCCTGCTTGGTCGATGATGTTTTTTTTCTTCCGCTGTGAGGTTTCAGCACGTTTGCAGTGATTCTAGGGAGACAACATGGGGGGGACGTTGCACTTTGCACATGCAGAAGCGTGCACGGATATTATTATTAATTTCAGATGTTTCTTCAATCTTCTGAATTCTATCCACCTGGTATATGAACCCCATGGTACCTCAGCGTTTCATACACAAGACAGGAAGTGGCATGAGACTAAATGTAGCCTTTTATGAGTATAGAAATATATAACATTTTCTTCCTGTCACCGCCTCCCTCCCTCCAGCGTATATGAACTGAAATGCCGAAGCGCCGCCAGAGAAGTCCATTTCTTTTCTGTCCGACAGTGGATTGGCTGCCCCGCGGAGTGGGGGATTGTGGGTAGGCAGGGCGCCGAGGCTCTGATGTTGTGTGGCCCGTTGGCACCGTTCAGCCCGCTCTGCCCCCAGAACCGATGGCATTACTAAAGATTACCTCGCCACGCTTGGCAGCAGTGTGTGCGTTTTATTGTGTGTTTCTCCCACGTTGCGTGTGTTTATATGTGTGTGTGTGTGCGTGTGTGTGTGTGTACGTACAAGCATTAGCATGGCTGGATGTGCATGTGTGTGTGTTGAGATGTGTGCGTCCCCTCTGGACAGCTGGCGTGCCAAAGCCTGTTGAGCTGTTTGTCACACTTCTCTCACTCAGGAGCGCTCAAGCGGCGTGCAGAGGCCTTTCACACACACACACACACACACACACACACGCTTACTTTTGTATTATTTTAACCAGCGTTTCTTAACATCCTGCGAGAGATGGTCACCTTACTGGTAACTTCTTTATTTTACGTCTTTTAATTAAAGAAAAAAGCATTCTGGTCTTTGAATGTGAACATCAGAGTTGTGTTGATAGTTTTGTAATTTTTGTGTGTATATGCATGAATAAATATCAGCTAGCGTGGCCTCGCCTGAAGCTGCCTGATTTTTTTTTAAATCAGATTTTTTTTTTTTTTACTGTTTTTACCAGGTAAAAACCTGAGACTGAGAAAAAGCTCATTATTTGACTGACTCAAATCAAAATCTTCTGAAATATGAATGCAAATGCTTAATTGCAAAAAGGAAAACGTGCGCGCCTCGGTGGGTAAAGTCGCGCCGCGAGAGTCTGACATTTTTAGAGAGGGAAGACACGCTGCTCTCTTTCCACGTGTCAGAATATAGTGAGGAACTCCACAAGTAGAGCTTAGTGTGTCAGCACAGCTCACTCACATTGAGGCTGAAATAAAATAGCATATATATATATATATATTTTTGTGCATGCATACTGTTCAGAAATGAGCTTAAGTGAATGTGTATAGTCTGTGTGTGTGTGTGTGTAAATACATTTCTGCATGAACAATTCTCCAAGTATTAATTTGGAACTGCTAATCCTTTTACATTCCCCTCCTACTCCCTAACGCTGAAAGGCTCTCTGGCTGTACAGCTGGGCCACACACACACACACACACACACACACACACACACACACACACACACACGGGCAAACGTGACAATTTGCTGATGGTTAACAGGATTTATGGGTATCGAAGTTATTCCTTATCTGTTTTATGGCTCCTTTGTGTTTTAAATGAACCTTTATGATACGACAGATGATATTTTCTGGTCACTGTTCATCGTGTTTATAGTTTTTAACATGTTTCTGTGGCGAATACGGTTTTAAGTAAAGGACTTACAGTGTGCACCAACAATAGTGTGTGTTATATAAGTTGTTAAAGTGTTGGAGGGAAAGGGAAAAGTAAGTAGAGGAAGGAAGAATACAGATAAAGTGTGTGAGAAGGATGCAAGGAGAGGAAGCAGGGAGAGTGAAGGAGAGAAGGTACATTTCACGGCCAGTAAAACGCCGCCGCCGAGAAGAGAGACCCCGGGGGGCCGAGGTGAGCCTGAAGGACGAGCTGTCCCTCACACACACTTGCTCTTTTTCTCACTAACGCAGTTTCTCTCCTTCCACTCTCTCTTTTTTGTCGTCCTCACACACTCTTTCGCTCCCCTCTCTCTCTCTCACACACACACTTCCTTCCTCCTCTCCTCTCTCACACCCAATTCCTCTTGTTAATTTGTCTCTTTTTCCATCTTTTCCTTTCACACGCTCGCGCGCCATCCTGCCCATGCAGACGAAGGAGAGACCCCCCCCGGTGTCACACCGAGTCCGGAGGCGCCTACATATCCCAGGGAGCCTTGCAAGCGGGACCACGAGGGTCGCGGCCCTCGCAGGGCCCCCAAAGTCCCATCTTTCATTTCCTCTCGTTTTCGGAAAAGGACGAGAAAGGAAATTCCCAGGGAAAAAGAAAAATAAACGAATCACAGGATCACACAAATCAAGGGCAACGGAGTGAAGATGTGTGTGTGTGTGTGTGTGTGTGTGTGTGTGTGTGTGTGTCCACTCGCAGCGAGAGAAAGAGGAGAAGGAGGGCGAGTGAGAGATAAAGCGCATTAAGGGTGTTTGGGAAGATGAGTGTATGACCCATAAAGATATAAAGAGGCTGTCGGTGTGGGCTTTCCGGAGGCTTTATCCATTAAACTGAGTCCCGTGGTGCAGAAACGACAGATAACACACACTCCGACTGGCTGACACACACTCCGACTGGCTGACACACACTCCGACTGCAACAATCGGACGGCCAGTCGGTCAGCGCACATGTAGTGTCAAAACACTGGAGAGAGTCAAAGAGGAATTTGGAAAAGTGGGACAGAGAATCTGGCACGAATATCAGAGAGACAGTATTCAGATATTCATATATTCAGAGGAGCGGGGCGACTAACTAAACACCCCGATCGCAAGTATTTAAGACTGCTTGTTGCTATTGTGGAGAAAAAGAGCTAATTTTACGGATAAATGGGACTTTAGGATTACATTTTAGAGTATTCAGATAGTAGATTCAGAGAGTTTTCCTGGTTTAATTGAAGAAAAAAGAACTGTATCCGTCAGACAGTTGGAGTGCTATATGTGACGCAAAATGCTGTTTATATGATAATCCCACATTCAGATTATTAGTTCATATTGGACTATTACAGAGGCCTTTTCTCTTGATGCACCATAAAGACTTTTTATCAACACAAAGAGGAAAAATAGACCCCCAGTCGAAGGGAAGGGTGAGGCACAGAGGATGTGATTCCAGGCAATCAAGATGGCGGATAAGAATATTAAGAGGCTGAAACTTTAATAAACATGAGCGATACTGTTATGAGTTTCTTGCCTTCATCTCTCAAAACAGGTTGATGTATATTTCAAACGATGAATTCCTTATTATTCCACTGGGAGAGCACCTGTGGGTGTTAGGAGCTGGTGGTATAAACGTCAAACTGGGGGATGAGTATATTCTAAATGAGTATATATATACATTATAATAACTTTATTCATAATTAGTTTAAGCAACTAGTCGAGAACCCACGCACAAACTGAACTGTCTGCTGTGACTAAGGTCCAAAAGGTAAAAAAAAATCACATTTTTTCTCCCAGAAATATATTTAAAAAAAAAGCTCTTCTACTTTATTTATAAAAAAATGTAATAAACCTGCTAAAAAAAAAAGAGTAAAAATATCTATCCCTGTTCCTGCAGGACACATACGATATGGTTCCACAAACAGATGCTGCACAGGGTGAACAGGTGCCTACGGGAGGTAGAGGTCCTACAAAGAGATGGAGGTGTGTGTGTGTGTGTGTGTGTGTGTGTGTGTGTGTGTGTGTGTGTGTGTGTGTGTGTGTGTGTGTGTGTGTGTGTGTGTGTGTGTGCACCAGCAGGGCAGCAGAGGGCCAATCCCCCGACAGCCACTTGTCACTCTCCCCTCAGACCATCTGGGCCTTTTCCTCTGTCTTATCTCCACACACACACACACACACACACACGCCCATTCATTCACACACACGCGCACACACACACACTGACACGCACTGCACCAATGGGAGCTGCTGGTGACAGTGGTGATGGCGGGGGTTGGGAGGGCAACAGATGCCAGTTTCTCCACGTTTGTTTCCCTCCATGCTTTTCACCTTCCCACCTCTCTCTCTCTCCGTCTATCGCCTCGTCTCCGTCTGTCCCTCCGTCCATCCGTGCGTCCTTCCCTTCCTTCCCTTCCTTCCCTTCCTTTCCCTTCCTTTCCTTCTCACTTCCTCTCTCCACCCGTCTCCCCTTTCTCCATCTCCTTTGCCTTCTTCCTTCATCTCTCGCTCCTCTCTCCTTCAGTCACTCCATCCTCCGTCTCTGTCATGTTTGGCCAGCTGGCATCTCACACTCCTCCGCACACACACACACACACACACACACACACACACACACACTGAGCCATATGCTGGCGCTGACCTCCACCACTGCATTAAACCAGGCATGTAGTTTTTACACAAGGCACTCTCTCTGGGAGCTGAACGGTCCTTCGGGGACCAGGAGCTCCCTTGATGCATTATGTGGCACAGTTGCAGTTCAATAAAAGCCCGAACGCACGGAGCGCCGCTCACAGACGCGGTCTCGGCTACTTTATTCCGCATCACAATTTGGCCTTTCATTTTTTGACACCCAAAACGTTCTCCCCGGGTCGCCAACAGCTCTTAATCGGATGTCGCTGGAGTGCAATTTGAGGACCAAAAGATTTACGAGGGACATCCCCGGAAGTGCGGCGAGCGGCGAGTTCATCAAGTCGTTACTCGCAGGTGTGCGTTTTATCCGGGGGCGAAAAGGTTAAAGGTCACGAAATGGATGGACCCTAAAATGGACCCCAGAGGATGTCCTGAAGAATCTGATTGTCCTGGAACATACGAACACTCCGACGCCATTTCCCGTCGACTCGTTCTCTCTCGTTCCACCTGAAGACTACTCTGGATTTCTAGGGTCAAAGCAGAGCTAATTAGCCTGATCTTCCTCCTCCGTCTGCTCCCTCTCTCCCTCCCTCCCTCCTCCGTCCCTCTCTTTTGCCTTCCTCCCTTCCTTCCCTCGCGTCCGCTCCTTCTGAGCGCTCGCACACCTCTCTCCTGCACTCCCTCTCCTCGGAGGACGGGCCCATCACCATTCCAGACACATAAGCATCCCCATGCAGCCACAAGTGACAGCACCACACACACACACACACACACACACACACACAGAGACACACACACACTCACACAGAATCCGGTGATCCGTCCGCGCACACATGCTCACTCTCCATCCGTCACATTTACATTTCAAACTGCCTGCGCTTCCACCAACACATCCATTATTTACCAGCCTCTGGCCAAAGAGGAGAGCACTGTATCCACACTCCCCAGGTAGTGTGTGTTCGTGTGTGTGTGTGTGTGTGTGTGTGTGAGAGGGACTCTGCCGCACTTCCTCTGCTGCTTCCCTCGGCAGCCTGCAATTATATTTCCCAAACTTCATAAACTAAATTTCCTTCCTTCTCTCATTTCACTCCCGTTTTCCGCTTTCTTGCCTCTCGTCCCTCTCGATCTTTTCAAAGTCAATTACGGGCCGCTTGGAAGCAACAGCGGTGTCAGAAACGCTGCACGTCAGCGCAGGAGAGCCCTCCGCACATTCTGGTCGCGTTTGTGGATACACAATTTTAAACTTTTTACAGCCACTTCCACTCCAGATTCCGTTGGCGCGTCTGCAGTATTTTTTTTGGCGTCATTAACTTCCGACCTCTCAAAGCGTTTTAGCACAACTTGTCATCATCGCTGATGGGAGGAGCTACCGAGGACACGTCGGCATGGACTAGCGGGGCCGGGGTCGCCCGTGAAGAAAATCAAAACCAAAAATGGGTTTCTGCACTTCTTCTTCCGCTTAATGCACAGATATGCATGTGCGTGCGTGCGTGTGTGTGTGTGTGTGTGTGTGTGTGTGTGTGTGTGTGTTCACACTCCCCATTACGTCAGAGGCAGAAGAAGCGGCACATTCTGTCCGTCTTGCGCTACGCCTCCTTCGTGCCGTTCTTCCAGCCTCGCTGCTCCTCCTCACACCTCCTCCGTACGAGAAGCAGAGATGTTGACTCTCACTTGTAAGCTGTTCGTGGGTTCGCTACTTATCTATTACACAGGTTGTGGGTTTGAGCCTTTTTTTGGTCTCGATACTGCATTCAATTATTGAAAAAAAAAGAAGCATTTTCCTATTTGAAGAAACCCAAGGAATAAGTGAATGAACTGTTGATCCGTTTTATTAGAAGGAGGCCGGGCCAGCAGGAGGAAAGCTATTGTGGGCGAGTGGCGGTGTGAGGGTGGCCTAGTTAAAGCTCCTAATGGATTACATTGTGCTAGAAACACCCTGGCTTCTCCGCCCCAGTCACCTAAACCAGTAAATGGTGAGGATGCGGATGAGGATGGCCCTTTTATTTTCCTTTTTGCGAAACCAACACAAGAGATGAGCTCAAAACGTTAAACAGCATCTCTTCTGCAGGGAAAAGCTAGCAAATGTGCTAACGGCGCGGCCGAAAGCCCTTTTTCTTTCAGTCGCACATCGATACGTCCTTTTCGAATTGTTGAGTACTTTCACGCAGAATGCGGAAAAGGAAAATGTGAGTTTTTTTGCATCACGAATAAAGGCATCGACCAATCACGCTGTACGGAACTGACGTATTCAACATATTCAACATGGCACCGAGGCTCCTCGTCCAGAACAAAGATGGCAAACTTTATCACTCTGACTCCTCGTAACGTTAGCTCAAAACTGCAATGCCAGCTGTTTTAGATGATTATTCAACCGTCTTAAGAATCATGAGCGATAGAGAAAATATAGAGACATTTTTGTTTTGTTTTTTGCTCTTGGAAATAAGGCGACGCTGCCAAATAACACGGACTCCTACATGCAGAGGAGATGCATCAGGTGATCTGAACAGAGCTCAGCACCGACGTGTGATCATTCCTCTAATGCATTTGATGTTTTATCAAAACAAACGACGGTCCGCCCCGAAACTGATGCGGCTCCAAAAGCTCTGGCGACGAACTGGAGGTCTCTTCCTTCATCAGCGACACGCACCAAAGGATTGTGGGATTGCTGGCCGAGCGTCTTGGCACGGGCCCCCGTGGGTTGGCTGCCGGCGCGCCGATGAAGCGGTGTGATGTTCTCTCCAGCAGACCCCCGCGATCGCTGCGCCGGTAGACCACAACAACACACCTTGGCCGGCTTTCCTGGCTCCCATCCTGCCGAGCATCCAACAGCAAAAAAAAAAAGAAAAGAAAAAAGAAAACAGCATGCTTCTCTTCTCTCCTTCACTTTCCTCGCCGCCTCGTCCTCCTTTCCTCTTACCTTACTTTCTCACCTAGCCAGATGAGCAGACGCCAAAATAGTGAGCGGCGTTTATTTATACGTCTCGCGCACCGGAGATGTCACAACATCGGCGATGCCGAGCGTTAGACATCTCACGCTGCCTTTAATACCACCTCGAGCCTTACCACCTGCACCGTGGACCGCAGGCTGTTCCTTCACACCTCTGCAGCATCAGCGGAGGTGTGAGGATGTCTCACCATGAGTTTATCCCATCGGTCAACTTACCTCCAAACTCACGACGAGCACAGATCCAGCCGTATGCACCGCGAGATGCATGATGGGACGCAGGGAAAGTAGACCCGTTAAACCATATTTGAACAGATCTTCTATAAGAAATGATCCACCTTTAAGCATTCTGCCTGCTGATAATGAAACCTCAGTAGTTTAGCCGAGCCCCCTTTTTAAAGTACAAATCACCACCAAAGAAAAATAGTTTCCAAGCAAGTGGAAGCACATGGAGCCGATTCAGATACATTTTGTCTGCCGTGGAGAGGCCGCCGGGTCGAAAAGAGTCCTAATCTCTCCTCAACATGTGTGGGCCACACACACACACTTGTCGGGACGTCCTCTTGGCACGGCTACAGTCGGAGGTTTCGCGCGGCACCTGTGCGTCCCGACGCTCACGCCGCTCCCCGTGCGTGCCCGCGCGTCGATTGGAATTGAACACCTGTGTGCGCCCGGTCATCTTTAAACGCACGCAGCTGTGAAACAGTAAAAGGGAAAACAAACAGTATGTGTGTGTGTGTGTGTGTGTGTGTGTGTGTGTGCGGATACGTTGGGGTTGCATGTGCGTGCATATGCGAAATTACATCACGCGGACATCTGTGGGACCCGAGGCCCCCCGAGGACGACGAGGTGGCCCAGTTATCTTCACTTAAGTCTGATTTGCAACAAAAGTCTGACTTTGTGCACGGACGCCGGGTTCAAAGCCGACTGCCAGCGGAAATAAAGAACGCAACACCTGTTACCTGTTTGCACGCACGGACGCTCCAAGGTCACCTTCACCCCGTCGAGCCCTCGTGTAAACCGGCGCTCCCGCTTTACCGACGCACCGGGTTTGATGGAGAAATCAGAAAGCTCTCCGTGAGTCACAGAGGTTGGAGAAGATTCACATTTGGCTTTTTAAAAGTAGGAAAATGTAGAAAAGGAGTAGAAAAAAAAAGAGAAAACCCGCCTGGTTGGTGGTGAGTAATCAGCTCGACCTCGTCTACCTAAAATACTCCTGCTCTCCACGGAGGGGTCCAGGACCTTCGTAGCCTCTGACACATTCTTGAATCTTCTGCATTTAAATTAAAAAAAAGCAGCTAAAGCTACGGCTAACTCAAGAGAGTAGCATGTCCCAGCAGAGGCAACGCAGCTCCTCAGATCTTCTGGATGATAAGTGAGAGTTTCTGAAAGCTGGATGCAGACGTGTGTGTCCATGTTCACTGCTATGAGGCTACATTGTTGCAGAAGTTATTCAACCTCTCACCTGGCAGGACGACGCCGTCATGCGGCTGTTTTCTTCATCGCGAATTGAAAAGCATGAACCCCGAAAACATCGGCGAAGTAAACTTCACACCAAAGTCTTGCCAGGTGCGATCGCTCCTTACGGGAGAGAGGAGGAAGAATTCTGCGTAATCCCATTTCCTCAAACCTGCAGCTCGCGATGAAAAGCCTCTGCTTCACGGAGCTGCTTTTTATTATTTTATTTTGTCACATTAGTCAACAAGGCCCCGCCGCCGCCGCGACTACGGGCTGTTTACAAAGCGGAGCCACCGGAGGGGGAACGCGCAATCAAAGCTCGCCGAAAACACGTGTCATCCTTCGAGGGCGTCTTTTTTTTTTCAAATCTTGGCCCTCATCCGCGTTAAGACGGTTTGTTGGAATAAATATTAGACGGCCGGCACCATCACAAGACGCAGAGGAACCTCCGAGCACGCAGCTGTTCACCCCTCCCCCCGCTCCCATCCTTTATCCTCCCCTCCGCCCGGCCTGCCTGGCTCCTGCAGACAGAGAGCTGGTTTAAAGCTCAATTGTGCATTTTGCAGATAAAGTAGCAAAACTACTAGAGGCGGTGTTGTGAGCGCTCGTTGCCAGGGCAACACTGGTAGGGAGACCTGGTTCTCCATTACTACTTAATTTAGCCGCTCTAATTGCATTCCACACAATCTGTGGAATTCAGAGGGAAAGAGGGAGGAAAAAAGTTGGGGTGGGAGGGACAGGTCCTCAGCCTGGGGAGCACGAATAAAACGCCTCACAAACCGCACTCGGGGCAAACGGCGTCGATACGCTCTTTATCGCTGTTTGCGGCGATAAAACGTTTCGCTTAAAGATGAACCAAAAACATTACATTTCAATTTCTCCACGTTTCCATCACCTTCGCGTTTAATTTTCGGACGGGGACAGGTGGGAAAAAATAAATAAATGCCGTGTGTCCTCGACTGCTCAGAAGTTAAATATATTGTGTTCCGAATGAAAGGAGCGGAGACTATAGAGCAACGATCTTTGTTTGGGAACGCTGGAGTGTGTGTGAGGGAGAAGAGATAGAGCGAGGGAGGGAGAGCCAAGTAAAATTGCTCTAATTGTTCAAGCTTCGAGCCTCGGAGCTCGTCTTTCTCTTCAAAAGACTGCACACACACACACACACACACACACTGGCCTGAGCCTCACTGTCCCTTTGAACCTCCGCAGGCCGTGGCCCCGAGAGAAAGCTGGCCCACGATGCTTTTCTTCGGCCGGGGGTTTGAAATGATTGGTAACTGTTGAGCCAGTGTTTTCAGGTCCCTGACCCCCAGCGCTGAAGTGCCACAGACACTAGATACAACATAGCCCCAATTATCCTGCACTCTCCCCGAGCCACTTCACCAGCCCAGCGGACTCCCGGCCTCAACTACACTGCAAAAATACCCCCAAAAAACTCTACTCCTAACGGCTGAATTGTGGGCTTTAAGTATTCATTTCATTAAAAGAGCTTTTTATGTTTCACACCCAGTCCCCTCCGTGAAGAATCCATCAGTGCACATTTTAAACCCAACAAACGGAGGTTTATTTGTAGTGAATGGTAAACAAGCTCGGTAGTGAGCGCCATCAATGAGAACCGGCACAGTCCAACAGACAAAAGATGAGATGGACTCATGTGCTTTCTCTCAAGCTCCTGATTTCCTGGGTTCTCACCATAAATTCTCGGAGGAATTATTTTTTTGTCTCTCCTCTCATGCCTTCGCGGTTAACGGAGAATTAAAAGCCGAGAAGTCTTGATGGACATCGGGGATGCGTCAAAACTCTATGAAAACATTCTTTAACCAGCTCTCACTCAACTCATGCAGCATACTCCAAGTCTCATTCCTCAAGACACAGGCATCTTCGCTAAAAAAGGCTATAACAGCTAAAACAGGCTAAAACAGGCTATAAGAGCAAAAACAGGCTATAACAGCTAAAACAGGCTAAAACAGCTAAAACAGGCTATAACAGCTAAACCAGCTAAAACAGGCTATAACAGCTAAAACAGACTATAACAGCTAAAGCAGGCTATAACAGCTAACACATGCAAAAACAGCTAAAACAGGCTAAAACTGCTAAAACAGGATAAAACTGCTAAAACAGGCTATAAGAGCAAAAACAGGCTATAACAGCTAAAACAGGCTAAAACAGCTAAAACAGGCTATAACAGCTAAAAGAGGCTATAACAGCTAAAGCAGGCTATAACAGCTAAAAGAGGCTATAACAGCTAAAGCAGGCTATAACAGCTAAAACAGGCTATAACAGCTAAAACAGGCTATAACAGCTAAAACAGCTAAAGCAGGCTATAACAACTAAAACAGCTAAAACAGGCTATAACAACTAAAACAGCTAAAACAGGCTATAACAGCCTATAACAGCTAAAACAGGCAATAACAGCTAAAAGAGGCTAAAACAGCTAAAACAGGCTATAACAGCTAAAACAGCTAAAGCAGGCTATAACAACTAAAACAGCTAAAGCAGGCTATAACAACTAAAACAGCTAAAACAGGCTATAACAGCCTATAACAGCTAAAACAGGCAATAACAGCTAAAAGAGGCTAAAACAGCTAAAACAGGCTATAACAGCTAAAACAGCTAAAACTGCAGTTTTAAACAGCTATGGAGAAGATTCTCCGTGGAGGCGTGAGAACGTTTCCCTCAATAATTCAAGGTGACACAAGGCGAGCATCTGGGAGACGAATATTAATTTCAGAGGGCGAAGTGTTCCCTTTTTAAGGTTCAGGAGGAAACAGAGCGGAGCAGATACAACTTCTGCAGTATTAAAAATCCACGTCGAGGAATGTGTGCACTTACACGTACGATGGGACGTCTGCGTTTGATAGGGAATGTGCAGGGGGGCCGTTTTGACCCCTGCCACTCTCTCCGACCTTACCTTTGTCTCTTCTCACCCCGGTCCCCTCACCCCCCCACCCTCCTGTCCCCTCGCCCGGACCAACAAAAGGATCTCGTGGTCGAGGAGGAGGAGGTGGGGGGCACCTCTTTCATGACTTCTTTGCCATTTTTCTCCCCCCCTTTCCATTTGGGTTTCAGGCCCATTCGTTCCTGCCTCGTCCTTGGGAGTCGGGGGCCACCATTTATATCGTTGCCTGGGAATTAAGGCCCCGTGGCCCCTTTTGTTGCGAGGTGGGCCGGGGGCAGCGGTGGCTGGGGCAAGGGCCGAGGGGCAAGGGAGGGCCGCCCTTTGTTCCAGCCAGCAGAGTGGGCTTTAGTTCCCACAGACCTGGGGGCCGGGCCCCCGCAGCATGACAGTGATGAGGTAATGTTTACCGAGCCCTCACACATGCAGCGTTGGTGCATTAATAAAGAGCCTGCATTCACACACGGACAAACACGGGCACACACAGGTGTGAGAGGTGGATAAACACACGCACACACACACGCACACGCACACACACACATAACCTAATCCTTAAAATACACTAAGATTAAATATAAACCCACATCCAAACCAAACTTAACCTCGAAGGAAATATCAACCACTAAACATTTAAAAAAAAATCAACATAAACAATGTTCACGCATTTTCCTTTTTTTATAAGGAACATGAAGACCTTCAATTTAAGATGACATTTAATAAAAACAAACCATAATTCACCACAGCAATCAGTCGGTTTAACGCTCTCTTTTCTCATCTTTGACACAAGTTCTGTCACTTTTCATGTGCATCACCAGGAACACCGTCCAGGACCCTAAACTAACCCAAACCCAAACCCCAAACCCCGCCCCCATATTTAAATGAATAGCCTTGAACTGAACCTAAATCTAAACCCAACATCAAGTCCACCAAGGAGGCCTAAACAACATAGAGCCAATTAGAAGACGGGAGGTCAAAGATCAGGCTGTGCACACACACACACACACACACACACACACACACACACACACACACACACACACACACACACACACACACACACACACTCTCTACTCGTCTCTCTCTGCCTTCCTCCTCCTTCTACCCCAAATATTTTAGAGGCTGTTGATGCCCGCAGCTCTGACAGGCTCGAGTTCATTCAGAGTTGCAGCGATAGCGACTGTACTAGAGAGAGAGAGTGTGTGTGTGTGTGTGTGTGTGTGTGTGTGTGTGTGTGTGTGTGTGTGTGTGTGTGTGAAGGCGGGGGGCAAAGAGGGAGCTGGAGGACGATGCACACACACACACACAAAAACACACACACACACACACACATACACACACACGTCTGTATGACGGCGACAAACAGAGCACACACACAACCACTGCCTACACACACACACACACACACACACACACACACACACACACACACACACAGCAGTCCCACTTGTATTCTTCTTTTCTTCCTCTGACACGCAGGAAAAGCTCACAATGTGATTAGTGGACGCGGTGGAGAGAAATAGTGTCGTCAATAATTGCTGTGCTTGCGTTACGGGACGGAGATGATGTCATCAACATGGGAGGAACGCTTGTATGATTGCTGTTAGTTTAACAGGAAGTCAGCGATGAGATCGTTGCATTGGATTTCGGGTTCTCGCTGAAAATGTGGTCCAAATATGTATCTTCTACGTAACCGGAAGTGCAACAACGCCGAGTCAATTCCTGGTTTTAGTCCTCTTTACGTTCTCTCCCTCCTCTCCTTCTCGCATCATCTTCTCCTTCTTTGCACCCAAACACCCTTCATGCCGTCCCACAGTCACCTCTCACACTTCCAGGTGAATCTCTCTCTCTCTCTCTCTCGCTGCAGCCCGGTAATTACTGCAGGCAAACAGCTTGCAAAGGTAAGTTAACAAGTGAAGCCCGCCGCCTGTTAGCGACCGATATAAAACACCAGAGCGACGGAGAGCTGCTGCCCTACGAGTGAGCGGCGTCTTCAGCCCGTTGAGCGGGAGATGCTCGATAGCAGCGCCTACAATGGCCGCTGTTGTTGAGTCTAATCCATAAAACACTGATATGATGCTAATGAAGGGATGTGTAATCATTATCCACGGCCTGGCTCATGCTTTTTTTTTTTGTTGCACTTTGAGAGGATTTGCGTGGGGTTAATCTCGTGTCAGTTTCAGGTCAACTTTGACACAGTGCTGCTGTTTCGTTGGACTGTTTGGCGCGTGTGCGTGTGCATGTGTGTGTGTGCATGTGTGTGTGTGTGTGTGTTGAGAGCACAAGGGCAAATGTGGATGTTATTTGTCCATTTCGGAGTGTTTTAATGTGTTTTCAAGTGTGGATTTGTCTGTTCAAAGGCAGCATTTTGCAAATGAAAGCAGATGAAATGACTGCTAAATTAGCATTGTACTTACAATATCCACACTAAACTGGTTACATTTAAAAACACTGTTAATGTGAATCTAATTAATTTCCTGAAACAACTAGCAACAGGAAGATGGTTAAACCTCCTGCCCTCCACCGTCACCACAACTGTGTTTTAATACAGCTGAACCCACTAGCGGGCGCTTCCCATTTACATCTCTCTTTCCAGTTTCTCGTCTCAAACTCCTGAACAAACAGCAACTCCCACCGCCGCTTCACCGCGACGTCGTCAGTTTTATTATGAAGTCATCGCAGGTTTAGGAAGGCGTCGCAAAGCTCAATTTCTTTGGGGTGTAAAAGGTCAACCGAGCTGGAACTGGAGGCCAAAATGATGCATTTTCGAGGATGGATGGATGCATGATGGATGGGTTTCACTTTGACTCCCTGCTCCTTGATTTTCCTCCTCAGTGACCCCGAACAGGCATACATAAATAAAGTGCACATGCATCCTTCATAAAATGGTACAACAATACAAACACACTTTGTCTGATCATGAGAAGAAGCAGGCAGCTGTCTCAAACTAAATCTGTTCACTACAGCAAATCAATATGGAGGAGAAAAGGAGACACAATGAGTTGGCATTCAAACGCATAATATTAGCAGGTCAAGTGTACTCATGTCAGTTTATTTTTGTTTATAAAAGCATTTTAAAGAAACTGCTTTGTCACAGAGAGACAAAAGGCAACTCA
Organism: Myoxocephalus aenaeus; assembly: GCA_038501785.1. NCBI lineage: Eukaryota > Metazoa > Chordata > Actinopteri > Perciformes > Cottidae > Myoxocephalus > Myoxocephalus aenaeus. Next base: position 917,154 of record JBAMJR010000047.1, on the reverse strand, counting down.
GTTGATGAGAGCGAGATCACAAAAAAGAGGCTATAATGAAGACAGGAGCGTGTGAAAAATGTACAAATATCTGGGAAGTGGGGTCGGAGCTTATGTGTACGTGTGTCGGCCTTTTTAAAGTCACAACTAGATATGACAGCGAGATAACTGGGTGAACGTTAACAATCATACGGAGAGGAATATTACACACACACACACACACACACACACATACACAGCTGCTGCTACCATGCAGGTGGTTTCTCTCTCTTTCAGGTCAGCAACAGATTACCTGTATAAACGCCACGGTGAAACCCCGCCCCCCCCCCCGAACCCTCCCCCCGTGGCGGCGTTAACCGCTAATAAGCCCGACGCACTCACGGTTTACAAAAGGACAATTGTGTGTCAATTTCCTCTCTCTCCCCTTTAATCATCTCCTATTTCACGATAAGGATGTAACTAACTGCGGAGGTGAAGTTACATTCTAATAAAGTCAGCCGGTTAATAATGTAATCTTAAATTACGCCGTAATTACCGCCTCTTAGTCACCGGGGGACGCTCTGTAATTCAATCACTGGCCCCTGCGATACTGTACAACACAAAAAAAAAGGCGCGTTATCGGGGCTATTTTAGCGTGGAAATGAATAGCCCTCCCCACCGCGGCTCCGGCTCGGTGTAATTAGACAGCCGAGTCTCCGGCTGCACAGACGCTGGGTTATCAGCGAAGAGGCCTTATCCATCAGGGATTTAGCTCCTGCATATCTGCAGGGAGGTGTGTGTGTGTGTGTCAGTGTTTGTATACGTGTGCATTTGTTGCATATGTTCGTAGGTGTCTGAATCTACATGTGTTTACGGGCCTGTAGGTACATTACTGTTTGATGTACACGGTGTTTTTTTTTCCGTGTGTGGGAATTCACGTGTAAATGTGCAGATCTGCCAAAGCTGCAGCTTCTTCCTGACTCTGTAAATCTCTCCTTAACCTCCTCTGAGGAGAACGGGAAAAAAAAAAACTTCTGGGAGCGAATGTGTGGGAATTGTTTTCTAGCTTCATTCAGCTGGGTCAGGGTTCGCACACACACACACACACAAAGGCAGACACACATGCCGAAGCGCCACAGGACCCCCAAACCCAATTTGTCATTTATTTTCAAGAGGGTGATTTCTTTAGAGGCGCTGCGCGCTTGATATTATGTGGCAGGGAAAATCTAATGCCCCCTCAATAGGTTTTCCCCCAGACACAAAAAAAAAAGGGGAGAAATTAGATTTGCGATCTGGGAACTTCATTTGGGAGGACGGGCTCTGACTCGCAGAGCGCGGGGAGGAGGAGAAGCCTGTGAAGGGAGTGTAGCGGGGGGAAGGAAAATCTATACTGCAGTGCTGAATCAGCAGCGCCTCATGTCCCTCCTTCTCTTCCTCCCTGACTCCCTTGTTCTTCACCCCCTCCCCTCCCTCTGTTCTCTCTGTTCCCCCTCATCAGCACAGCGGATTCCCTCACCATCGCCAAGGAGGAAGCCGTGTTGTCAGCCTCTCTCCGTGTGCGTGTCGCCGCGCCATTTTGCCGCTCTTCTCTTCTCCTTCCTCCTTCCTTCCCCCCCCCTTTCAACGCCGCCTCCCAGTCAAACAGGCTCAGAGTAAAGTCGCACAAGGCAACAGCGGGAGCAAATAGGCTCCTGTCAAAACTGGAGGTAAACAGCAAAGGCGGCACCGCGCCCTTTGACCCCGTACCCCCCCCCCACGTGCAGGGACCACTGAAGAAGAGATAGATAGCGTGGATGACAGGCCCCAGGCGAGGGGCCAGGTGCAAGGGCACGCCGAGAGGAGGAGGAGGAGGAGGTGGTGGAAGTGTGTGTGTGTGTGTGTGGAGGGTGTTCCAATTTGTCCGGGGGTAGGAGTGAAGAAGATGAGGTTTGGATGGAGTTTAGGTTCCAGGGGTCGCCGCCGCCGCCGCCGCCCTTTACCCCGAATGGCCCGCTCTTACAACATAGAAACAAATACATTTTCATGTCACGCTGTCAGCGAGCTGATGAGAAATATACACGGCGGCCCGACCTCAAACACGGCGGTGCACGGGGAGTCACGGGCGAAATAGGCGACATGGCGGAGGCATGATAAATCTGACACGGGGGGGGGGGGGCGCTCCTATTTTCTATTTTCTATTTTCTGCGCTGACGGCAAACAGTCACCCGGGTGTCGGCGCCCGATCAGACGGGCGGGGGGCCGGCGAGGTGTGACCCGGGAGGATGGGGGACCGATCCAGACAAACACACACACACACACGCACACACACACGTGCATTGAACCCTCCTCCTCCTCCTCCTCCTCCTCCTCCGCAGCAGCAGCAGCAGAAGCATCAGAGTCTCGACGATGATGTGAAATGAGCACGGACTCGGAAACGCAGATTATGAATGGTGGAATGCGGATAATGTGACAATTACATTCCTCCACCGCGGGAGGATTACGCCGCTTTCACGTGTCGGCCACGTGGGAAAGAGTTGATCACGCCGCGAGAGTCGGACTCCAACAATTTGAGTTTTTGGTGATCAAGCTAGTGAGCGGGATCGGTCCAAAAACGTCCCTCTGGGTCTAAAGCTTTCTGCACGCACTTTAATTTATATCAGTATTTCTGAACGTTGCTCCAAAACCCCCAAATAGTCAGAAAAAGCTAAACCGAAGACAAACGCGTGTCCTCAATTGATGGTTCTGTGTGTGCAGAACACACAGTATCACTGCTGTGTGCATTTGCAGCATTCCTCACCCCAGTGGGAACTATTTTGCGTTTTTTTTGTTCCACCTCCATGCCTTATTGAACAGGATTCTGGGACGGCGTCCCCCTAATCCTGGCGGTGTTTCGTTTCTTTTCCACGCCTCGCTCCTCTGCAGCTGCACGCCAGCAGCCTGCATGTTTAGATTGGAGGATTAAACTAGTCTTTCAGATCCTGACCACAGTCTAGTGTTAGGCCAAGACCCACATTTAGATCTGCTTCTCAGAGGCCGCTCACACACGTCTAACTATGCCACCCGGGCTATAAATCAGCGAGACACTCACGCGGCGTCGTTGATCGATGTTTTCCATTTTCAGTCATTTCACTTTTTTACTCCAAGACACACAAACTTAAGCTGCAATCTGCGTTCAGACCCGCAGCCAATCGACTTCCAAGCCGACTCTTCTGTGATTGACAGCTGATCTGGCGTGATAAATCCTCCGTGTCCGGTTCAGCGGCGCGCAACAAAACAGCATATGACCCACGTCTGCTTTATATAGTGTGTACACAGGTCAACCTAATAGTATGAAACAGGATTGACTCTCTGTCTGGTTGAGAATCACTTGTTTTATGGCCTGCGCTGCCATCGCTTTCTGCAGCTGAACTCACACCGGCATCATCCTCCCGAGCCGCTATTACCCCACGCGCACACACACATCGTAAAGCATCCAAATCAATTTGTGTTAAAACACGTTTCTCACAACCGTATTGGGTGTTTTTTTCTTTTTCCTTTCTCAGAGATATATGATGCACCGTCAGCTGCAAAAGAGGAAAAATGGCCGGCGCCCGGCGAGCCCATTTGTCCAGCTTTGATGATGCGGTGGCCCTGTCACCGCCGCCGCTATTAAGGGAAAAGAAATAGGGGGGGGGCGAGCGGGGACCTCACCCCTACATCTCACCGGCCCCGCGGTCCACAGACCGCCTGCCACGCGAACCGGCACCGAGCTCACCGGGGGCATAAATCAAGATAATTCTCCGCACGCCTTGAACTCTGACCTCGCCACAATTCAGGAGGGGGTGGAGAGGGAGTGAGGTAACGGAGACGCCTGTGTGTGTGTGTGTGTGTGTGTGTGTGTGTGTGTGTTTATGTGTGTGTGAGCTTGTGCGTGCGTCCGTTGCGATTAGTCACCGCCGTCCAGATTGAGCCGGCCGTCCCATCTAAACGCTCTGTCTTTATGAGCCATTAATCTTCGACTCAGGCCATTTTCATTACCGCCAAACCTCGCTTTGGAGCCACCAGCTGCATGATACTGCATAGTGGAAATTAATAACCCACCCATCTCTGCCTTACAATCGCCCCCCCCCCTCCGCCCCTCCCCACGCACACCTCTCCATCACGGCCCCGGCCCGCTTAAAGCCTTCCACATGATGGAGGGCGCGAGGAGACGAGTTTTCCACGCCACTTTTTTTTTTTTTGGAAGCGATTTGCGTCACCGCGTCCCTGGCTGGCTTTGAGTTCTCCTCAAACCGGCTGCCTCCTGACTCACCTACACCCAAACACAAACAATTCATCCTGAGCGTTTAGAATTCTGCCGGCACCGCCAGCGAGGGCGAAGAGATAGAAACGAAGAGAGAGAGAGAGAGAGAAAGGCCTGGTGACAGACAGAGGGAGGGAGGGAGGGATGAAAGAGGGTTTTTCTCAGTCAACTAAAAGAGGAAAAGTGGGAAATGACCCCCCGGGTCCCTTTAAGACTGTTAGGTGCCTGCTGGTGTGGTTGTTAGTGAGCAAAGGGACTCAACATTATTAAATACTGTACGTGCTTTGGCAACCTGCGGGGAGGAGGAAGGAGACAGCTGAGTGAGGGTAAAAGATAGGAGGATGGAAGAAAAGGACGAGGGGTTTCAAAGCGGCCTCTCCCTGCCTGGCGGAGCTCCGGGGAACCGGAGAGCGTGTGGAGTGGCAGAGGCGAGATCCGGCTGAGATCCGGCTGAGATCCGGCGCGACAGCACCGACACCCAATAAAGAGGAGCAGCATTGCACCAAATGAATAGCCCTCGTCGGCGAGCGGCGGGCAGAGGAAATTAGCGAGACGCTGGTCGTCGAAAACGAAACGCATCACGAGTCCCGGCACGAGTCGCCCCCCGCAGAGGTGACCGGTACACGGGGGGTGACGCCGTGGCAAAATTGAAAAGTTGGGAAAAATTGTTTTTGTCTGTCTCATTTCCTGTTGAGAAGTGCAGTGCATTGTGGGCAAAAATACATATAGGAGTTTTTGTGATATGAATCACCGCTGGTCATCCATCAACAGACACAACAGTCAGAAAGTACGAAGAAACAACTTTCTCTGACAAAGTTTGGATTTATCGTATCTCCCCGTCCTCTGAACTTGCATTTAATATCGCGGGGCGTCTGTGATTTGCATATCTGCTCATCTATCAAGCTAATGTTCTGCTTACTAGATGCAGGAAAATGAACAAAAATAAATAAAAAGCGGGATGTAACTTTTCTAGACAGAGAAATACAATCGATATGATAAAGTTTGAGACGGACAAGGCCTCGGCTGACTTCCTCCCGATCCTCCAGAGCATCCGGATCCTTCTGAACATAAATCAATACCGACGATGTTCAGACATATAAAGAGACTCCAAATGAACTCCAGCAGATTATGCTCTTCCGCGGCCTCTCGCGTCCCTCGGCTGCTTTGCATAATGAGATAAACAGCGTGCGCGAGCCCCGGCGACCCGAGCGCCGCCTCGGCCCGGCCCGTGTTTGAGGAGGTAACGCCGGGGCGTTTCTTGACCCGCCTCCGTCTTCAAACCCCCGGGCGCCGCCGACAAGACGAGCCGCGGCCTCTGGAGGCTCGCGTAATGTGAACTACTGTTGCAGAAAGCGAGGCGTTATTTTATGATTTCGCCCACGAAACAGTGAGAAATACTTGTTTTCTTATCAATATCTAATTTGTAATGGTGATTATAGACGATGGATTTATTGCTGATCACAGTCGGGAGCTCCCTCTTTCAGCTCATAAATCAGCGCAGACAGAGGCGGTACTTCTTCACTGCCGATAACCCCACTTTTTTTGCGATGACATCATGCGCAAAAGCCGTCCGCTCGCTCAATTTCCTCCGTGGCCGTCGTGAATCATGTCGGATGAAAGCTTTTTTTTTTTTTTTTTCTTGGAAGATGTTTGCGGGTGGTGGTGTTGTTGCTGGTGCTGGTGGTGGGGGTTGAGTTGGGTTTACATGCCAAGAAAGTTCAGCGTGCCTTCAGGCGTCCAAGTATCGGATTTGAACCGGAGACCTGCCGGGTGTCACAGTTCTAGGCCTCCTGCGTTTACGCGATTGGCCCAGAGCCGCTCTGCGCAGGCTGGGTTCAGAGGGTTCGGGGTCCCGACCCGTGCAGCTAGCGGGTCCGGAGGGAGTTAGGTAGTGCCACGGTCTGGCCTCCTCCTCCTCCTCCTCCTCCTCCCTTCATCATTCCTCCCCTCCGGGCGATCAACAATCAGCTGCAAGTGCAGCGAGATGGAGCAGTCGAAAGCGAAGCCATTTCTTAACTCCTCTCCACTTCTCTGGTCTCTGAGGCTGCAGGGAAGGTGTTTGTGCTCCTGAGTGGCTTCGGTAAAGGACCCATTGTTCTGCTCCCACAGGCTCGCAAATCAATACCTCATCTCTCCCTGTTTCCCTCCGTCTCTCTGCTGCAACAAGGCACCGGCGGAGGAAAAGAAGAAGAAAAAAGGCCCCGCCGACTACACAGGACTCGCTTTCATGATTCACGCCACTGAAGAAGAGACGGACAGAGACAGAGAGGGGAAGTAAAAAAAGACGAGGGGGAAGATAAAGTGGCTGTGCTGAGGGAGGGAGGGGACACTGCAGGGGCCGGCAGTATAAAGACACTAGAGGAAGGAGGCGACCTCAGGGTCATCGCTCTCCTTAGCGCCACACACAGCCGGCTATCTATAGCCGGATTGATCTTATTGTCTTGAAGGGAGACAGAGAGGCGTTAATATCTTCACGCCTCCAGCATCAGAGGAGCCGTAAGCGGTAGAAATATCAGCATATACGCTCTTTGGAAGTTTTTTTTATTTTTTATCATTATATATTGTTCAGCTTTATTTGACATCAAACTAGAGAGCGTTCTCAAGTCCAACCTGTTGCTGCAAGTGAACCAAACGTCTCCACCCTTGTTCTTTTTCATGGAAAATGGATATTTATTTCCGTTCGGTCGGTCCCATTTTTTGATAGGCCACAGTTTTTTTGCAGGACGTGTATGAGTGCAGTGCACACTACGATCTGAGCCAATAAGACAATATCCACAGTACAAGTAGAACCCACTCAAAAGACTCACAGATTACCTCGTTATTAAAGATGCAATAACCTCCCTAAGGATGCGTAGAGGGAAAGCTTTTTCTTCGGCACTTCTTCTGCGTCATCCAATTGAAAGCCAGTCTTTGTTGGTTTTTTTTCCCTGCTTCCACAATGAGAAACATGCACCAGTCACTTTTAGACTCGCAGCATTTCAATCCTCTGACTCTTGATCCGGCGTCGACGTCGTCGTGTTGGGTCATGTGCCAAAGCGGTGGAATCTGAGAAGCATAATGTTTTGTGTGTGTGTGTGTGTTTTTTTTTTTGTACGATTCTTCACCAACTCTTTCTGTACCGCTGCACAATTTCCACAGCTGCACCGCGGATTACGTCTTTCCTCAAATGTGAAAGGAAATGTAATTCTGCTTTCCGCAGGGGCAACGTCTTTATGGCTTTCCCTACACAGGTGTCTCTGCGTGAGCGAGCGAGATAGAGACAGAGCGCGCGCGAGAGAGAGAAAGATGCCTTAATGGAGTTATGCAAATGGAGGCGGCCCCGTAATCCCCTGGCTGAGTATTCCACCGGAGATGTGGACCGTACAGCTGTGGATCCACGCTGAGCATTTCCTCCCTGCTTGTACACAGAGAGCTTTGATAGCTATATATCTCCATACATGTAGTCTCCATATACATGTAGTGGGAATTAAGCCACCCGCCGTCTCCTGTAATATCGGCCCCCTTCTGTTTCCTGCCACTTCCAATCGCCGAATATCCTCCCCTGCCAATAAACGCACCGATTTCTGGATGCAGGCGTGCGCCCGGAGTTTATAAGCCTTATTATATTCAGCATGTGAACGTACATGCATGCATCCCTTTGTGTGTTTATAGCGTGTGGGAGTTTGTTTACATGTTTACGGGTTATGCCGTATGAATTTGTTCTTCCGGTGCACGCCGTAGAGCGGGAATCTTTTACGCCCAGGTTGAAGATTTATGTGCGAGTGCGCTTTTTTTTTTTAATGGTTTTCTTCTGTATGTGCGCGTTGCTTTATTTTATGCTCGAGCGTCTCCGTTGATGAATGTGTCCTTGAGGCCGATTACACTCGGCGTAATGTGTATATGTGCGCAATTAAAACCTGTGAATTCAAGTTTTTTTTTTTTTTTTATCCAGCGTGTGGATAAAATGGCCAGATGTGAGCATCTGCCTCCTGTCCTGTGCACATCTCTTGCAGGGAAAAAAGTGGGAAAATCAGTGTGTGTGTGTGTGTGTGACACGTCTTCTGCACAGTGAGTCAGAGTGACCTCTGGCTCAGGGAGAGAGAGGGAAGAGAAAGGAAGGACTGATGCAGGGAAGCCTCGCTCCACACCCTCCTCCTCCCATCACCCCCTCCGGTGACTCACACACCCAGCGTGAGTGTAGGCCTCTACCCACAACCCCCTGCTGCTTGTTTAGAACAACAACAACAGAGGGAGACAGTGGGATCACAGAGGAGCTGGCAGGGAGGGATGGAGGGAGGGCGGGAGGAGAGAAAAGAGGAGCGGAGAGACGAGGTGCATATTTGACAGTTGAAGTTAGGCACAGCGAACCAGATTTGATTTAATTCCAGTGGCGAGACCCGTGACAGTGAGTTTAAAGACACTGCATCAATTCATCCAGATATGGCCAAAAGTATGTGGACGAGGATTTATGAATCAGAGTGAACCTGAAGCCGTCAGTCGTCCCACAGCAGTCAATCTCTCCGCTGAGAGGGCGAGCACGCGTAGCGCCCACCGGCGTGTGATTAATGCGGTGGACGGCTCCCGTCCCGAGTCAAAGGGTTACAGATTTACGGAAATGAAATAAGACGTCGTTCCTCTTCCGCTCTCAGACCGCTCTGCGATCCTTTAGGCCACGAAAAGGTAGAAAAGAAATCCGACGTGCTCGTCTTTTTTTTGTCAGGAGTTTTGTTTCAGACTCATGAGGCCATATAGCAACACAGGATGTATACATATATTTGCACAGGTACGCTGTTCCAAATGCATTTGTGTGTACTTAATTGTGACATATTGAACACACTATACACACACATTTCACCACATCTCTGCACACACATGCACCCCGACACTCCTCCAATCATATCAAGACGTATTTGAGGGTGTCTAATGGAAATTGATCAGTGATTAAGATCATTTCAGGTTAATCCAATTAATCAATGCCTGCTGATTAGAGGGGAAAAAGAAGGAGATTCATCACAAGCCGCTTCAGTCCTTGGCTGTCCGCTGGTTTTAAACGAGCGTGTCACCTTCAGGTCCGGTCGGAATCCCGCTGAAGAAGTCAAGCGAAGAAAGAGAGAAAGTCAGCCGCGACTTTGTTCACTTCCTTCATGGACGGAGAGTCAGGAGGAGGAAGAACAGTTTGGATCCAAGTCAGGACGAGAAAAACGTCTCAAAAGATATTAAAGCAAGGCGAGGAAAGTGTATTTGTATAGCAAGAAAACAAGAGTTTAACAACAATTAAGAACATTCATTTAAACATAAAAAAAGAAACTGTCAAAAAACAAAAAAGAATAAAAGTTGCAGTTCCTCAGCAGACCTGCAGCTTTCAGGGACCTTGTTCCAGATATGTGGAGCAGAAAAGCTGAACTACAGTTTAAATGCATGTGTTTTTCACAGCAGCGTGGGAACCAACAGAGGTTGGAGACCCTCGACCCTGCAGTCAAGACATCCTGACTCTGAAACGAGTCGGCAGGTTAAACATCGTCTCTGAAGACGCTCTTCTTACGTCCTCCAGAGCTCCTCTGGGAACAATCAAAAAGCACAAAGTGATCCCGCGTCTCCCGTGGATCTCGCTTAAAAAAAACCCTGTCACATTGTGTTTGGCGTGATGACAAGCGCTTTAATGACCTCAAGGAAGAAACCCGCCACACACACGTCACAGCCATTATGATCAGCTCCATCACGGCTGGATGGATGGAGGATGATTGACGCGGTCTGTTTGCCAGAGAGCATTTACGGAAAGGATTTAGAGCGTCTTCATTTGGCCTCACACACTCTCCCGCCGCACCTGAAGCGGTTCACACACACACACACACACACACTGTACTTTGAGGATGACACACCTGGTGTGGGCAGACAACACACACACCATCTGTAATCCAGCCGGCCCGCCTGACTGGAGGAGGAATAGAGGCGTCAAAGGCTTCATAGATCTTAGTAGTAGTAGTTGTGTTGTATACTATTGACAGCATGTTTACACAGAACTTTCTGCTCCAGTTTCAGACAAAATAAATAAATACATGTTGAAAAAATTACAAAGAATAAGCAGGAAGGAAACTTTTTACAGATGAAATAAATCGTGGGGAAGAAAACGCTCTTGGAAGGGCTGGTTTGTTAAACAGCATACTTCAGTGTGTGAAACTGTCTTTAATAAATGATTATGGATTTTTAATTTGCTTATATCTCCCCACAGAGACCCAGGATGAAAGAGAAGTGTGTGCTGTGGACAGAGAGGAGGGATAGTAAAGGGCGGTCGTGGGTAGAATGGAGAGCAGAGATGAAACACAGGAAACGAGGGAGGAAATGAGTGCTCAAGGGGTGAATGAAGGAAAGCTCGCCTCAGAATCACCGTTTAGTGGCTGACTTACCGACCCACGTGACCTTTCTGGATCATAAAATACAGATGAGTCTCTACTTCTGCGTTCAACTTTGCAAAAACTTACCATTCTGTGTAAAAAAAAAACAACAACTCTGAGGAAGCAGAGTATGTGAAAGTTAACACGGTGAGCCAGATATTTAGATATATAAAAAACAACCCAAAAGCACTTTGCAGGGTGACAATGTGCAAGCAGGTGACAAGTGTGTATATAAGTGTTGTTTTTTTTATTTTTTACTGTTTTTCCCCCACTTAACCCTGCCTCTCTACTAATGTTTAAAGGGCTTCGCTCTGCTGAATCGTGGTTTAAAAAAAGGGCAAACTCACATGCTCATCCTCTCCCACTGTTGGAGTGTGGAGAAGAAGCCCCCCCCCCCAAAAAAGCGGGTGAATGACAGCGAGGCCCGCTGCACGATAAAGCACCCGATTGAATTATTTACCTCCTCCATAAACATTTTCCCCCTGCCAGCTGAAACAAAAGGGCCTCCTCGCCTGAGTTATGACAGAAAACTGGTTTCAGCAGCCTCAGGAATAATAGGCCTTTAAGGGCCAAGTCATCGCGCGAGGAAGATTCTCCCGGCGTCGCCCGGCGTGGGGAAACGCCGGAGGTGGATCCGGGAGAATAATGAAGGGCCGTCGCGCTTACTTCATAAACTTGTCACAAGCTCCTTTTCATTTTATTTTCCCCCTGAACAAACCCGATGATTCCTCCTCGTGGGTCAGTTAATAAAAAATAAAAAAAAGTGCTGCGCCATAAAAAAAAAAAAAGGAGGATAAAATATGGATGAGGCCGCTTCGGCGCTCCAGGTGTGTCAAGTGTGATTTAATATGAAGAAGGGACGCGCGGCGGGGGAAAGCAGATTGCCGAGGAGCGCACAGACAGACAGGGCGACCTTTGACCTCTGAATAACCGCCAGTCAGCTAATACTGCAGAGCTGAACCTCACAAAACAGCCACCGGGGAGACGCCCGACTAAATCCATCAGCTTTACCGATCAGGAAGAAGTGGACGTCAATCTCCGGCCAATCTGTTCGCGTTTGAGGGAGTGTGTATTTTTGGGACGTGAGGTGCGAACGTGTGACAAACTGCGTGCACAGGTTGGTGTGTACGCGTGAGTCACGGCCCGGGTGTGCATGCAAGGTGCTACCTTCATGCATTTTATCATATTAGTGTACCGCAAACAAATTAAACTATCGGGGATCTACAGAATCCAAAACCTTAAAGGAAATATTTCATAGCTCTGTCCAAGATCTTTGTAGATCTCAATCTATTAGAGATTCTCTGGTTCAATTTTGACCTGCCCTGCTTGCTGTAGTTTTCCTCTTCAATAAGAAACTGAAACTATCAAAAACAATCCAAGCTCGAGAAATAATGGTACTAACAAAACCACGCCCACTTTCATTCATCGTAAAACTAGAACGAATAGCCGAGGCTTTTAGCGACCGGCACATATTTTGGGAAAGGCCTCGATAAGAGACACAAATCTCTCGCTCAGCACACAGTAAAAGCAAAAGGGACACTTGTATTTCGTAGGCAGCAAGGTAACTAAAACAAGCACACCCGACTGTGCTGGAAGAAGAGAACACATCGGCGTCCAATTGAAGTTTCGAAGTACATTTTACGGTACACGCGCGGTCCCCGAACGCATCGCAACTAATTTGACATTGATGCATCGATGTTTCTACACACATAGTGCGTTAGCTGAGCGTGTATTTTCCTTTGTGAGCGAGTTCGTCCTCCACTGGTCACAGAGGCACGGGCGAGGAAATGGGCTTTCCTGTCGTTCGGAGCGGCTGAGCCGACGGAGCATGAAGGCAACCATAAAGCCCCAAACTGCCTCCTGATGCGGGCCGGCTCGGTAGCTAATCATTACACATCTTCCTCTCGTCTGTTCAGCGCTTTCGTACTCCTCTTTTCTCACTCCTCCTCGTGTGACCCTGCTCCTTTTTTTCTTTGTGTGTGAAATTGACAGTGTGTGTGTGTGTGTGTGTGTGTGTGTGTGTGTGTGTGTGTGTGTGTGAGCGGCATGTTGGTGTGCGTGCACTCTGCAGCAGGATTTCTGCTCTGAGAACTACCTTGCGTGACCTCTAAATCTGCTGAGCGTGCTAAAAAAAAGAAGGAAAAAAGAAAGAAAGTAACTCTGCTTTCCAGCCGTCGCCGTTTCCCTCCATCGGAGTCGCACCTCGACTGTGCAGAACGGGAAGCGCCGCCTGCTGCCAGCCTCGATTTTGAAGAGCATGTCACCACTTCCTCCCAGTGTCACTCACACAAAAATACATTAAAAAAAAAACGTGCCGCTCCTTCAACTGGAACACTCAAATCCACCCCAAAAAGAACATAAAAAAAGGAAAAGCTTTTAAATCCCGCAGGTGACAGACTTGTTAACGTGCGTTTCCTCTTTAATAAACAGTGACGCACAGTTCCTTCCTTTACATTTCACGCACAGTCCGGGTCCATCAGCGTCCAGCAGACGGGGCTCACTGGGCAGCAACTGAGGCGCGAGTGACCCCCGAGAGCCACCGGGACAAACCCACAGGTAGTCGTGCATAATTCCACTTCCTGCCCTGGGTAATGGCTTCTGGTGACCTCTCGGCTCCACGCCGCGACCCATCACGCCCCATCAAGCTCGCCCCGGCCCTCGCAGCACGCCGCCCCGAGGCGGAGTGAGCGAGCGGCTTTCAAACATACTCCATTACTGTCACCTTTTTTTTTACCTCCGCTACTTTATTACATCCGCAGTGTAGTCGGATTACTTTCAGATCCAGACAAATGTGGAAATCTGCATATTTTTGCACACTTGAAGATGAAAGTCAAGAAACCTGTATGAGAAAATATCAAGGAAATGTAATATTTAACTGTTAATTCTTCCTCGAACACACACCGAATTTAAATAAATGTCCTTATAGGGAGCTCATTTTCGCTTACAGATATAATGCACTGCTATATTTACACACTATAATTATCCATGAAATCATCATTAATCATGAAAAACTGACCACGGAACAATGTAACGATAAAAAACGCCCACAGTTACCAGCCAGCAGCATCTAATATTTACATTTCAAGTATAATGCAACTTACCGTAAACGTCGGGTTACGAGCCGCTACTACCTTCGGTCAGTGTCCCGTTAGCTCCCCGCTGTAGCCAGCTGGGGCTCCTGCTAGCGCTCTGCCACTTCTGCTAGCTCTCCGCTAACTTCCGCTAGCTCCCTGAAAACCACCGAAGGTAGCGGGACCAGGCTCGACACCCGACTTGGGCAGAGGGGACGCGGGCAGTAGCAGCAGCAGCAGGGAGCTAGCAGCAGCAGTGGCCGGTAGCAGCAGAAGCGCTAGCTAGCAGCGCTACTAGCTTGCTACAGCGGGGACACTGATCAGCCGTAGGAGCGGCTTGTAACCCGACGTTTACGGTACATCCGATCCAAAATATAAATAACTGATGTTTTGGGGCAGCTCAGATAGAACACCTAGTTAATTCTAAAGGAAAGCAGGGGAATGTTGAACTATTCCTCCAGGACTTTTGACTTTTTTCCCTCGTTTCCGACGCGTCTTCCAGGACGAGAACATAACTCGCCTGTTTTCCAGGTTTCCCGCGGCGCGTGGGAAACCTGCTAAATAGGAGCAGCACGCCTGGTGTTATATATGTTTTTACATGTATCCCATTGTCTAAATTATACATTATGTGTGAAACAAAAGCATGCGCACACACACACACACACACACACACACACACACACACACACACACACACACACACACACACACACACACACACACACACACAAGGCTGCAGCTGGCTAGCATGACATGTTAAGGATGTGTTAATTCACCCCTCTAAGTTTCCTTATCATGTCTGCTGCTTGGCCATTCATTAATAGTCCTGTTTTAATTAGCCATTAGTGAACACACTCCCCATGTCACAGATATGAGATGGGGGGAGTGTGTGTGCGTGTGTGCGTATGTGTGTGTGTGGCGTGGAGAGAGGAGAGTGGGAGTATGCATACTGCAAGGAAGGTGTTAGAGTATAGATGTGTAGAGTGTGTGCGTGTGTGTGTGTGTGTGTGTGTGTGTGTGTGTGTGTGTGTGGACAGCTCCATTCTCCCACTGTGGCGGCAGAACAATTGGCAGGGACACGCTGTTCAGCGGGGCCTCCTCCTCATTATTGGCCCGCTGCTCACTTGTGAGCCGTATCATTGTACTGCAAGACAACGGGTGCCAGGGGCCCCACCCGACATGATACTCTACACACACACACACACACACACACACACACACACATACACACACATACCAGTCCAGCTATAAGCTTAACTCCCCCTCCTCTCCCTTCTTCATGCACCCGCTCAGCAACCCCCCCTCCTCCTCCTCCTCCTCCTCCTCCTCTCTACATCACAACCCCGCAGTATCGCTGCACCTGATTGGCTGGACAACCGGCGCCGGTCAGAGTCCACACCGAGAGAACAGGGGATTAAGCCTAATTAGCATGAACAATAAAAAACAAACAAACACTGATGGGGGAGAGGGGTCACCGAGGCAATCCCACTGTCTCTCCTAATTAGCATTGTTTACCAAGTGGCACAGTCGGTTCATGATAGGAAGCACGTCGCAGCACACGTCTACTGGATGCGCTGGAACACACTGAACACACACCTGTGGGAATGTTGTGGGTGCGAGATTATGTTGCACCTCCTGTCAAACAGGATTGATGTTAATTATTGACAAAAAGCGAATTATTTCAAGCTTTCGGCTGTGAAAGTGAAAGTTAAGTGAAATTCTTGGACACATTTTGATGGTTTGGGCTACAACCCTGAGATACAATTAAGGAAAATCTTAATTTTTGAGTCAAAAATATTGCATAAATGCCCTCTGTGCTAAAGGAACTAAAAGAGAAAGTAACGCATACTTGGAAAAAATATAATACATGCGTTCCAGAGCCATGCATAAAATACTATAGAGACACAAATGCAGTGACTCAACAGACCAGTATAGTGGTGCAAGCTACTGAGCAGCCCTGACACACATACACTCTTGCAATTAGAACATTTAAACAGAGAAAATGAATAAAACGTAAGCTCCAAACCATAAAAATGTCAATACATTGACTTTCCACTTATAGCAAATGGTTATAGGCTGGGATTTGGTAGAAGAAGGCTCTGCTGCAAAGAGGATTTCACTGGAGAACTAATTCCCTCTTCAACATACATGAAATCGTTAATGCCAATTATGAAGCATAAATGAAACTTCAGACCTCTGCTTGGAGTATTGCTTTGCTGCATGTATAGAAAAAAGCATCGGAAATACATTCTACCAGAAGAAATGTTCATAAAATATTCCCATTCATAAGAAAGTGTATGAAAATACATGTTATATAAATATATCAGCTAGCATAGAGATAGGAAATGCACCAGTGGAGGAGAGCCTTCTGGATGAACTGGTGAGCCGGGTCTTATCTCAGGTTCCCGACCAGTATCAGTTTCGGCTGAAAGGCAAATCCCTGAATCCAGGTTCCTCAAATCTTCAAACAGAAGTGGAGGCTGTTATGGTTTTGGAATGAGGCGATCAGCTGCTGCGTTGCACGGGTTTAACGTGCACATGTCCGCACACTTTTGTCCATCAATGTTTATTTTTTTAATAGTAAGACCAGTGTCAAAAAGGTCAAAAGAAGTCTGGCTCAGGAGACATTGAGGTTGTTTGCAGATTCCACACCACACTCATGCATAAAGGAAGAAAAAAGCATCGATCGGCACACCACATGTATAAATATTAGTGATGAGATGATTGATGATGGGATTTTATAAATCTCTTGTCTGCCCGTCTGCGACGCTGAAGGCCCGCCCCCTGGGAGCGCGGGGCTGCAGAGGGGGTCAGGGGAAACTGGGCCAAATCAAAGTGATTAAGGACCCGCAAAATCAATAACGCCTTTATATTAGATTTACTCGCCCCTTCTCGGATCGCGCGGAGTCAGCAGAAAGACGGGCGGAGGCAGAGGGCTGAAATGAACCCAGATCCGACTAAGCGCCGGCAGATTGGGTGCCGGTATAAATCTCCCTGGCTCACACCGGGTCTTTCATGCGTAGTAAAATAATATAATCATCTTTAAATGGACGGGCGGGGATAAGTTGAGGACTGCTGATCTCCTAACTCCAGTGTTTTTGATGACGAGCGAGGAAAACCATTACCCAGAAACCATCTGGGAGGGATCTCGGTGGTTAACTTTGGTGGGAAGTAGTTGTACAGGATAACGCCGCAGACAGAGGTAAGCACCGGAGCTGCAGAGAGAACCTGGACGGCTTAACACCGGAGAAAAAGAACACCGATATTTCCGAATGACGAGTTTAAGGAATGCACTTTCAAACAACAGGTGCTGCTGGTTCCTAATAGTGAGTTTTATTTTTGCCAATTAAATACATGAGAACATGTTGAAGCAATGAAACCTCCATCAGCCTAAAGACCGAAGTCCTCCCGGTTAACACAACGACGCCGATGAGAGAACACGGGTTCGGGTTTGGGAACGACAGCTCCGGAGAAATCCGGAGAGGTGAGGATCAACAAGTGTACGCTGACAAAAACGTCGCCCTGGGAAAAGCAGGAACGAATAAGCGAAGCAGGCGGCATCACGTCAAATAACCCGAACGGAGACGACAGGACGACCCGGGTTACGACAAAAAAAAAAGGCAGATCTCAGATCAGATATCTCACATCTCACAGCCCACCGGATTGCACCACACCTGCGGGCCGTGGTTGAGCTAAATGACAAGAATCACATGTACAAGAGGTCCTAAATGTGTCTCACACACACATAGAGTTCTCTGTGAACACCAATTAGTAAATAAATAGCTTTTGTGGTGACAATAAGTTGAACTCCGGAGCATGTGCGCACACAATGTGCCGTTTTCCCTTATCGCCATGGAGACAACACCCCCCCCCCCCGCCCCCCCCCCCCCCTCTCTCTCAGCCGTACCAGTGTTTGTCTCACAGTAAATCTAAATTGGCGAGTGCAGTTAACCCCCTCACCTCCTCCTCAGCCAGCTCCTAAGTCTGTGGATCTCTGCAGCAGACGATGAGAGAGAAACACAATCAATGTGAGGAAAAGAGAAGAGCGGGGGAAGGGAGGGAGGGGGAGGAGGAGGAGGAGGGTAAGAGAAGAGCAGTGGAACGTGTTAGCACACAACAGAGCCGGGGTCACGCACAAGCCACGTTTTTTTTTTTTTTGGGGGGGGGGGGGGTTTGCATTGAGGATGAAGACTAAAGAAACTTTCACTCCGTGTGCGCTTTACAGTTTCCTTTTAGGGAGAGGAGGTTATTTTGAAAGAATCTTTGATGTAATCTGCCGTGTGTTGGGGAGGGGGCTCTGAAGGAACCTCCAATCTGTTTACAGCTCTGATTGGAATTACACAATCAATTACCACCCCCTGCTGTGGCCCAAATGAGCCAGCCCAAAAGACAGGGGAATTGGTTAAATGTTATTGTTGGGAGGCCATTATCCAACAATCGGGGTGGTTAATGCAAGAAAATGACATTCATTAAAAGGCTCGACGGGAGGCTCCCAGGGGCCACGCTGCAGCTGACCCTCATTCAGCGCCAGGCTTTGTGGGCCCTCGTCCACTGTGGGGAGGGGAGATCATGTCAAAGGCACAAAATGCTCCTCTTTTGTCACCGAGTGGCCTTCAGTCTCTCTTTGCAAGCATGTGTGTGTGTGTGTGTGCGCGTGTGCGTTGGTGTGTGTGTGTGTGTCCGAGAGGGGCCAGAGGAAATACCTGCGACTGAAAGCGTGAATGTTTTTGTGCTTGAGAGTGTGTGTGTGTGTGTGTGTGTGAGGTGTCAGAGAGGGAAAAAGGGATAATTACATCATTCTGTGAATTAGAGGAGTAGAGGGGGAGTGATTGAACCCCCCCCCCCCCTACGCCGATGGATGCACATGTAATCCTGCAGTAATGAGGCAGCACCAGATTCATACTCCACACACACTTAGTCCTATAATGTATATCATCAACGCTACAGCTTGTAACCCCCCCCCCCCAAAAAAAAATATCCCCCGTTTTTATGAGTGCACTTCCAGCCAGCGACGGTGATATCATCTATCAACGCAGACGGAGCCATCGCGAGTCAAAAGTAAGTGCAGACATCAGCCCACAGAGAGAGAGAGAGAGAGAGAGAGACAACCGGTCGTGTTCGTTTTTTGATACAGGATCCCTGCGAGAGATTATTTTTGCAAACTCCCACCAACGGCAAACCTCTTTCTTCGTCTTTGTTCTTCTATTCAGGACGGCGGGTCGGCCTTGTTATTTCTGTCCGTCCTGCAGGAAAGAAACACCCTCCTTCACGCGCAATAGACGAGGAGTTGAAACACCTGAGAGTCCTCATGTAGACGCTTGAGAGAACTAATGAGCGGATTGTCGAGGCCAAGGATCCAAACTCAGGATATCATTGATTGCAATGAAGAAAGGAGCTTCCTGGAAGCTTCCTGGACCAACAGGAAGTCCCACCTGGTCGACACACACCTGCTTCACGACTTCTGAAATTGAGAGCCGCCGCTACACCTTGATCTTTTTGTCCTCTTTGGATTCTTTAGGACTCCTACTGTCTACGAGGGCACGAGACTGACTTCCGATTAGCGGCGATAGCCGTTACAGATAATCGAGACCGGAGGGGGGCGGAGCCACAGGAGTGCGGATCACAGCAGCGTGCCGCTGAGGACCGAATCAATTTGACGCACTCGCCAGGTCTCTGGCTTATTGAACGCACAGATTGACCCTCTAAAAGGCCGGCCGCTCCCTCAAAAGCCACACGGTGACCTTTGACCCTTGACCATCTGTCGGCATCTCGGAGGAGGAAGGGGGGGGGGGGGGGGGAAGATAGAACCTGGAGGAAACAGCCAAAACGTTGTTCTTTTTCTTTCGGCAGGGAAACTGCATTTGCACGGATAAAAAAATCAAAAAAAAAGATCAAATGCAGTAATTACAAAGCAATAGTTTAATGAAATGTTCTGGCTGCTACAGTCGCTACGCCGTCTAGTGTGAGCCGGGCTCATCAGAGAGAGGTGAAATAATTATCACAGGCACCTGTTATGGCAAAGAACAGGTGGAGCTATAGCGCTTGTAATCTCACATCTCAACGGATATTATCTGTGTGTGTGTGTGTGTGTGTGTGTGTTTGTGCGTGCGTGGGTGTGAGTGTGTACGAGCACAGACTTCCTCTTTGTGCCAAGATACTGTGAGTGTGTGTGTGTGTGTGTGTGTGTGTTTGGTGGGGAGTTAAGCCTCTGATTGAGAAACAAGCCACAGTAGCAACATGCCTCGCTGTTTCCCCCAGCATCTGTCTTGAGCAGCATGGGGCCTCCATGCATACGGGAGGGAGGGAAGGAGGGAAGGAGGAAGGAAGGGAGGAGGAAGCCACGGAGAGGCGGCTTTCCTTCATCTCCGATTCCCCTCTCTCTCTCTCTCTCTCTCTCCCTCTTCTCATTATTTGGGAGGCAGCATTGGAGTTGAAAAAGACTCTCTCTCTCTCTCTCCTCTCCCTCCTTCCTCTCGTCTCAGTGGGAGTTTTTTTGTCTTCCATCATCCGCGAGTCAGCGCCGGGTCACATCGCAACACGACGCGCTCCGCTGTGAGTTTAGCACCAGACACGCCAGCTCCCCGCCACTTCCTTTGCGCAGACACAATTTTCTTTTGAGACGCACTGCGCCGCACTGTCAAAACACCGGAGGTAGATAAGGCGGGAGCTGCCCGGCAATGTGAGGGGGAAAAAATCTCACCGCCAGTTTACCGCCTTTCTGTTTCTGCCAGTGGAAACAAGAGTATAGATTCCCAGTCTAACCGTTTCGATTGTTTTGAAATGAGCGCTTAGAGCGCCGCGTGTCCGCGGGTCTCGATGTCGGTCAGATGAGGCTAAAGAGAGGAGAGTAATAGACAAATAGACGTAACGAGAGACCGCTGCCTCGTCTTTTCCTTCCCATTGCGGGGGGATGCTATCTCCCTTTAGCTGTAATGATTAGTAATAGAGGTGCAAAGTGAAGTCAGCTGGCTGTGAGATGATCAGCTCCATATGCCGGCTCTGTCGGGGAGCCATTCCATCCACTTTCCCCCCGGGACGGGAAAGTGTCGAGTCAGATTTGAGGAATGTTTTGAGTTTGTCGAGGGATGTACGTTTCGCTTTTTGCCTCGGATGTATTCATGCACAACGCGACTGGGAATTCAGTACACTGCATGCACCTTATGGTGTTACGTTTACCCCGTGAAGTCACGACATTCCCACTTTTGGGGACGATTTCAGTGCAGCACGCCGCTTCAATTTGCCGATCTGCCTGTGCAGGTTTCAGAAGGCGCTAGTTGCAGCCGCTAAGGGGATACAATGACCCCTTAGCCTTGTATTCGCTGCAAAAAAAAAAGAAAAGTAAAACCTCAATTTCAAAGAACACGATCGGTCTCCAAAGAGCCTCGCGAGTGTTTACCAGCGACGGCTGAACAACTCAGAGTGTCCTTGAAGAGGTAGACGAGTCTATTAATAGCGGTGGATGTAACCGCGTGTGAGGCTGCGGTGAGATGAGTGAAGTGGCATTTCAGAGCCGTTCATCCAAATAAAGAGTAATAATCTTCAAGACGACATGTTGTGTTTTATGCCAATACGAGCGGCGCTAGCCTGCCGGCCTTCGCGAGGTGTACCTCGCCTTCTGTTCCCGTCCATCACACATCATCATCACCAGCGAGCACAATCGCTTTCAGATTGAGGGCTCTCTCAAAGCGCCGCCGCTCTTTTTCTTCTTCTTCCAGATACAACCGAGAGAGAATTTTGGGGGGGTTTTAAAACGTGTGTTGTGCATGAAATGCAATTGTATTCGTTTTTTTTTTACTACGTCTCCTGGAACGAATTATGCCATTTTGGTACGTTATTAAAATTCACTGAGTATAGTGACAATATTCTTGTTTGACTTTTGCAAATTGTGTTTTTTAAGTAAGAAAGGCTGGAATCTCAACGGCTGGGAAAACTGCCGAAGATCCTTTCAAAACGTACAAAACATTCCTTTCCAGGTTCGGCTGACCAGCTCACTCTGGCATAACCAAATAATTCAGTTAATTTACACCAAATGTGAAATCCTTTGGACTCTCGTGGCTTATTCCACTCCCATTTTCAAGATCAGTCTTATATTCCCAGATTTTACAGGAACATTTCTAACTACAGCGATCAGTTCAGCCATTACAAAGAAGAAGGAGAAACTATACGGACATTGTTCTACATAAAGCGTTCCTCCATCCTTGGCTCCGTTTCGGGCTGCTTCTGCCAGGACTGGGCTTCAGTTCAACATGAGTTTGACACTGTTGCCATAATTTGGAAATCTGATCCAAGTATTTCCAGATACAGCTTCATTAAAATATTTACTATCATTGTTTTACATTCATGCCATACATGTGCCCTCCACTGCCCTGTGAGGAGAGGTTGAAATGGAGATCGGATTGGCATTCAAATTATTGCGTTAAACTGAAAGTTTGCTTCATGTTTTTTGGCACGAGGATCAAATCTTATTATCAGGACAACGCCCCTCTCTGCAATACTGGAAATGTAGACATTCAAAAGCATTGTTTCTGATTTAATAAAGGCATTTTTTCAGACTAAGGCCACCTGTGGATGGGACTAAATCAGAGTAGTTTACAAAGCTCGCTGTCACCAACACGCCATACGCTCTGAGGAACGCCACAACTGATGTGGAGCTGGAAGAGGCCAATCATGAACCCATCAAAAGTGACACTTAACCATAAAAACTCACCCAACTCCTTCTGCTTCCTGAAAGGCGAGTATTTGGGCTAACTGGCTGCTATGCAGCACATTCTTAGAGCAAAGCCGGGCCTGCACAAAGCAACAATAAGACGGCGACTGTGGTGCTTCCAAGCGAGTCATCTCCGGCAGCCAGCCTAGCTATCATTATCTGTTAAAGAGCCTCCGTCCCTATGGATCATCATTACGAGGCGCATTAGAAAATACTTTGATTAAACTCCCCTAATCCAGCACAGACAGCTGCAGTCCATTCACAGCTGCCTAATCTCCCCGCCACTAAATACCAGCGAGACAATGGGCAACAAATGACAAGTTACGTGAGTGGGGGAGGCAGAAATAAAGGAGGGAGAAAACAAAGGAAAAGAGGGAGAGAAAAGGGAGGGGGGGAGCTGATTCCTCTATCAAAGGCGGGCGGTAAACAGTGCTGATGGCAAGCCGCATCACGCCAAGGAGATGTGCTGATGCTTTCTGGGAAATGAAAAAGCGGGGGATACGGAGAAAGACTGCGAGGTACAAGGTAAAAGAGTTTAGCGAGAGGGGCTGGGAGGAGGGAGACGGGGTGGGGGGGGGGGGAGTGACGCGAGAGGATGGGGAGGCGGTGCTGGAAGGGTGATGGAGTTGCGTCGCCTCCCGAAATGTTGCACACGGAGGAGAAGATCTCCTCCACCGCGGCTGCAAACAAGGGAGACGGGAGCTGATGGGAGCCGCCGCAATCAAGATGAGAGGCCGAGGACGAGGGAGAAAGAGAGAAAAATGAAACTACTCCTCAATGGTACAAATCACCGCGGGGAGGTTATCAGGGCCGCCGGCAATCACTATAATGACAACATGGTGTGACATGATAGTTACAGCACTCAAGGAAAATCATTCGCCGGGATGGGGAAGAGATAGGCAGGCGGGCAGCTTCATAAATACTGGTCTGGCTGGCAGAAAGTGAGTGTGTGTGTGTGTGTGTGTGTGTCACAGGTCCATGTGTGCTTTTAGAATTTAAGAAATGTAGGATGTGTAGCGGAGGAGGAAAGGCAGGTGATTGTGTGGGACAGCGTTGATGGAGCGAGGGGGCGTCGCCATAAAGACGCGTTTGTTTTGATTGCTTGATCGCTCAGTTTGTGTTTCCCTTTCTTTTCTTATCGTCGGGGTCTATCAGATTGATTGTGCGATTCTTCTTCTTTTTTTTTGAAGTCACAGTTAAAACAAATCAATTTCATGCAAACTTTTTCACGTCAGCTTCCGGGGGCATGAATGCGACGCGCGCGCTGTGATCTAATCTGCGGCGCCGTCGCATTAATCGAGGTTCTGCAGCTTACAGCAGGTGGAAGCTAACGTTCAGCTAACAGCTAACGCTGCGGCACGCTAGGTGGCGAGGTCACTAATTCAGCGTCTAAAGGCCTGGAGAGCAGCCGCGTCACGCCTTTCACGTGCGTTTGTATTTCGGGGGTTCATTTTCGGATGACGTGCCGTTCAGCAGCAGACACACTGGATCTTTTTTTTCTTCCGCTTCGAACAAGCGTGAGACTGTTTCCCTTCCGAAAGACAAACCAACTTATCTCATTTTAAGATGAGATGGTCCGTGTGTAGAATAATGGGGAAGAAAATACCCATCGTCATGCACACTAAAGTCAATGTAATGAACACATTCAATATGAATTCATCACCTGGTGGTCAGTCTATGGCTTGAAAACAGCAAATATTGTTAACATGTTGTACACTGCGTGTGTGTGTGTGTGTGTGTGTGTGTGTGTGTGCGCGCAGGGTAATTCCCCCCAGCCATGCTGAGGTGCTCGTGGATGAATCATACACGGACATGCTCACAACACCCATGCTGGGGAATAATGAGACCCAATGAAGTGAAGAATATGAACACACATCGTCTGCATCAACACCTCTTTCTCACCCGCCACCCCTCATCCCTCATCCCTCCCTTTTCCATCCACTCCCCCTCTTCCTCATATCCATCCCCCCCCTTCCTCTCTGATCTCCCCGTGAAGGTGTGCCGTACGGCGGCGAGGGCGTGAGCGCGCATGCATTATTACACATCTACCGCTGCGTGATGGCGGGGAGGCGGCGGATTTGGCGGGGGTGGG
Source organism: Myoxocephalus aenaeus (assembly GCA_038501785.1). Taxonomy (NCBI): domain Eukaryota; kingdom Metazoa; phylum Chordata; class Actinopteri; order Perciformes; family Cottidae; genus Myoxocephalus; species Myoxocephalus aenaeus. The sequence continues at coordinate 892,694 of JBAMJR010000047.1, read as the reverse complement.
GGTTGGGGGGGGGGGCACGGTTGTTACGCGGACGGATGATTGTGCCGGGAAACAGAAGAGGTCCAGGTTAATACGGCTCGGCTCGGGCGTCGGAGAGGCTGCTGGCAGGGGTCAGAGGTCGGCTGATGAGAAAGCACGAAACTAGCGGCGGGCTTTCTCTCTATGTTTGTGTGTGTGTGGGCAGCGGCGAGGTCAGGGAGAGTGAGTCACTGCAACCACACAGGCCTACACACACACACACACACACACACACACGTTTGAAAGGCGTACACACACACACGCATTGATAAAGACACACTAGATTGTACTTTGATGCACGCACATCCTCGTGCGCTGGCCCTTTGCTGGAGGGCCTCCCACGTTTTATTTACAGAAAATCAATTAAAAACTGCTCTGAGCCCGTAGGAAAACAGCAACTATATTATCATGACTGAGGTGTCTCATTCTAGACTCATGCTACTTAGAGAAGTTGCACTTTTTCACTGATTGCACACTCCAAAAACACCAAAGTTGCAGCGCCGGTTGCCAAAGTGGAGTTCGGACCCCACCGACGGGTCGCTAGCTAAGCCTGACTGGTAGAGAGATGATAAAGTTGTGCCGTCGCCTCTCTGAAGGTCTTGTGCTTTTCACTCCCACATGCCTCCAACAACTGTATTAGACTTCCACAAAAGTTTGAGTTTTCTGGTGTATTATATAAGTAACTGAAGTACTGGTCCCCTACATTTCCCATAATCCAATTCAATAGTGTATTGTATATCTGCTTTGCCAGTCTTCCAACTCATTCTACAGCCGATTATGACATCATCAGGTTTATTTCATCCAGACCAGACACTGAAATTCAAGATGTTCCCCTTCAAATGAATCCGCCACTAAAGGGCCTCTAATGGCCGTTTCTGCATCCGATTCCCGTGAAACAAATGAGCAGAAACTTCTTCACCTTGAGCGCAGTTTGTCTGAAGTGTACGGCCCAAAGTCAACCCGCGGTGATGAGAGAAGAGCGCTATGTTTTCCATACGGGGGTTAGTCTGACGTGACCCCCGGGTCACCTCGCTCCCCTTCGCCCCTCTGTGAGGTCCCCGCAATCATGGAAATGATCGCTATCACGCCCGCCGCCGCCACCGTCCACTGGACTCCGGGACTCTGCCGCGCTGAGACAGTATCAGAGGGCATTTACATAATAACAGCTCATCATTCAAAAAGGCCCTTTTGTTGGCGGTATAACAGGAAGCTGTCAAGATGTCACCCTGGGCTCGGGGCCTCGGCGCGCCGCGGCGGTAAACAGCGGAGGAGGAGGGGTCTAATTGTGGACGACGGCGGCGGCGGCTAGGACGAGGAGAAAGAGGAGAGGGAGACGGTGGAGGAAGGAGACAAGTGGACTGAGTGAAAGCACTAGAAAGATTGCCGGAGGGAGGAACGAGGAGCAAAATGGCCGAATACAAGGAGCGTTCGGCTGCAGAGACGAGTGATTGGAGGCAGATCCTTCTCGGTGAGTCACCCCGGCCTCAAGAGCCCACTTTCCCCGACCTAAAATTAAACTCCGCCGAGACGCCGGTGCAAGTCTTGGGCAGAAAAAGGGATGAAACAAATTCAACATAAAAAATGTTCACTCTAAGTAATCATCATCGCTCAGCCTGCAGCTGTTTACTTGAAGAGTTTGGACGGCGCATGATGCAATTTTACCTGCAGCTTTGATTTTTTTTTGGGGGGGGCGAGGACGTGCGTGGAATAACGAACACGTTCGCTTGATGAGGCGGGGAAGTTTCGATATGACACCTGCAGACCACACTGGACGCACACATGAGCATATATTATGTACCATATGTCTAAAATCTATCTTTTGAGAAAGGTTTGAGCATAAATAAACAATATTTAGCCACGGTGCTCATCTCAACCCACAATGCATGTCTCCTCCAATTAATTCCATGTAATCAACTCAAGGTCCCCTTACTGCGTTTGTCAGGGCCTTACAACCACGTCACATGCTCTTCATCACTCCATCTGCTAATCAAGACGGTTTGAAACTGTATTTTTCTGCTGATTCTCAGCTCCACCGATCAATAAAAACATAATATTTCCCAATTAAAAAAGCGGCTGAAGACTAAACTGCTCATTGCAAATGCGAGAGCTTTGTCATGTCTCGGGGCTCCTTTAGTTTGAGCTCGCGCAGACACACACTCGTACTCCTAAGCCGTGACGAGCACACACACACACACACACACACGGCAACTTAGTTTCCTTCACACCTCCCCGTGTGTGTGACAGGAAATCACCAGCAGCCACTCGACCCGGGAGCGATGTCTCCTCATCTCCGCCGCTCCTCGCGGGCCCTCTCAGCATCCACTCCTCCCTGAGACCTGCTCCTCCACGCCTTTTCCACCCCTCGTCGCCGCTCACATCATTTGACATCAAAGGGGCCGCGACGAGTCTCGCTGTTTACCCTCCCTGGCAGGCGCTCATTACAAAAACATCAAAATAAGCCGTGCAGAGAGGCAGGGCGAATTAATGATCTCCCCGTGCCACCGGTGCCCTGCACGCCCCTCGGAAACGGCGTCGGGCCATTCGACGCCGAGCGTGGAGTAGATGTAGACACGCGTACACGTGCAAATCACACACCCACGCGCTCTAGTGCCAAGGCCCGTGGCGGCTAACGACCATTCAATTAGTGGGAAATTAGGGAAGCATTGTGAGGTCCATGCTGTGACCATTAGTTGTTGGAGGGAGCGTGGGCCAGGACTAATCCCTCAAGAGCAAGACGGAGAACCTCGCAGGCCACCATCCAGGAGGGCTTTCGGGTGTTTTGACACTAACGAGGGCGGAGGAAGCCTGTTTTTATAATTAGCCGGTCCGTTGCAGGTGGTGCGAGGAATATGCGTCTTGCGTTGTTAGCGAGTGTTTTTTTTTTCTTCTTCTTTCCGTGGGTGCAGCCGGTTGTTTCAATAGCAGATTCGACTGTAACGCTCATTAGACGAGCAGTTTGAAGCAAATCCTCATTAGATCAAGTGATTCCATACAAATTGCCGGCGCACAAAGGCAAACCAGATTGTTAAATCAAAGTGCTTCGGCAATGCATTGTGACACGGCACATACATCAGCGTGCACAGGTCGCTCTGCAACACGCGGCTTCCCCCATGCATGTAATGCCAGGTTTTTTATTTGGAAATTAATTCTTAATCTAATCTATACAGCCCTATTAATAACTATTATAAAGCACACCCCAGTCATGAATTAATCAGGGATTGGTAATTAGTGTAAAATTTAAATGCATGTTGTAAACCCACATCGAGTGTCTGGCACTAGACGGAGGTGCCAAGCCATCGCTGTACTAATTAGTTTGCAATTATGTTTAATAAGTTCTGTGGAAGCCAATCATCTTGCAGTCGGGGAGCCGGGCTCTCCGGAAACACGCAATATGGATCCAACATGGAGGCAGGGAACATCGCATCGTATGCTTTTTAGAAAAAAACGAATTCTCGATTTTTCTCCACACTGGGCTACGCACACTTCCTGCTGGGAGCTTCCCAGTAATGAAGTGGACTCTTTACTCTCCTTGAAGCTGGAGATTTCCTACATTTCCCAGAGAGCCTTTCAAAAACAATCAATGTGCCGGGACTTGTTGCTCCAGCTGCAGGTGAAGTCTTTTCAATAACAGTTTTTTTTGTGTGGTCGCGAATGGGATCAGGAACGGTCGATTAAACTCATTGGATATGAAACGTAGATTAAAACCTGTTGCCAAAGGGATTCAGGTGCTCAAACTAAATAGTTGAGGAGATCCGTTACATATTATGAAGATTTAAAGCTGTTGGGAAAAACCTTATTAATTAAACTGTGGTTCTAGAAAGAAGCCTCGCGCCATTTTTATGCCACATGGAAGTTCCCACAATCACCAGTTCAGACTTCGTGATGCAGTTCACGCCAAGGTAACGACAACCTAGAAGCGCCTGAAGAAGAGAACAAACGTGGAAAGGGAATAATATCAATCCTGACAAAGTGTCAATGATAATGATCACACTTAGGCAGTACACTTCGCTCTCTAAAAAGAAGGAAATGAGGAACATCTGGACTGCTAATTTCGCTAACAGCTAATTCAAGCATCCTTTCTATCCGGTGTGACAACATGTCTGGTGATGGGGTCCATTACCTCGGAGTGATTCGCGTAGCAGACACGGCACGGATGAAGCAAAACCTGCAATGACATATTTAGAATATGACTAAAAAAGAGACAGAAGAGGAAGGAGCTGTGGACAAAAGTTAATCAAATATCATTCGGGGGTCCATGCTGCTCCTAAACCCTCGCAACACAAAGGGAACTCAGCTGCGTTGTGGTGCAGCGGTTTAAATTATGCTGCAAAAGTTACAGCAAAGATCAGGGAGGACGAAGCGATGCACTCTTCAACCCTCCAGTTATGAAAAATAATAAAGAAATCAACACAGTGAGCGGCGTGAATGCGTGAACCCTGGCTCCCCCTCTGCCAGGCTGAGTGGTACATTGTGGATTCAGAGTTGAAAGCGTTTTTGAGAAACTTGGCCGTGGACCAAAAAGCCTCTAAATGGCTTCGTGGGCTTTTGAATGGTCAGCTGTTGCGGTGGAGGGAAGAGCCCTCACCAAAAATATAAAAAAAAAGGGAGCTCAATTGCAGTATTCCTTACAGGAGTTGCTTTTTTTAGCGTTTTTCTTTTGGGAACGGCGACGGACACAACGACGCGGCAACATGTGAGCGGTTACAACTCTGACAGCTCGCTACAAAGATCTCCTCCTGAGCTCGTGGCAGCACACGGGGTTCAGCTGGGACTCTTGGCTCGGGCTCCAGACTCCAGCGGGCTCCGCGAATGTGTGTGTGTGTGTGTGTGTGTGTGTGTGCGCGCAAGCTAACAGTCGCCGCGGCGCCATTTGGACCGATGCCTGACGCCCTCCGTGTTAATAAGAGTAATCAGAGGCCCCATGCCTGCTACCAGCCTACATAGCACAGCAGAGACATGGCAGCGGCCTGCTCCGCCACCTGAGTGTGTTTACACACACACACACACACACACCTCATCGGAGCTAATGAGGGGGAAATGCAGTCAATACAGTACAATTGATCAGCATTGTCCCGGCGACAGAGCGCCATCGATTGGGCTTCCCCTCGCCAGTAACGCCTCATTAGCCGCGTCTCCAGCGCACGTGAGCAAACACACAATCGGGTGCGATGCGACCAAATCGCCAGCGTTTAATTCTCAAAGCGCTCGCTCGGCGTCGGTTCACTTGGTTCGCGCGGGGGGGGGGGGGAGCTTTTCGAGGCGGACGAGCGCGCAGCTGCGTTTCATATGTTTTCATTAAAATCAATTGTGCGATATCAATATTGGGATGCATGTTGATGGCGGTGGAGGCAGGAGGAAAGTAATCAAAACCGCAGTTTATTTCATACTTTGAAGGCGGCGCGGAAAAAAAATTGCTTTCTTTCTCTGCTTTGAGCGTCAGTGCATGTTGCACACGCTCGTATTTCACCTATATCCTCTTTGATTCTTTGTGTTTACTCAGCGGCCGCTTCTTGCCAACGTGAGGATGGGATGGATTCGTTGGAGCATCTGTCCGACATGCAGAAGAAAAAAAACGCATCCCAGTCTTCTCTCTAGAGTGATTGGATGTCGTCCAGAGTCATTATGAATTATGATCATGTTTATAGTGGCTTTAAGAGCCACACAATCATTTGCAGCGTCGCATATCCTCCCACTGCTGGGAAAGAGACTTGTCGTGTGTTTATTTTAGCTGCAATTATCTGTTTGTTATGTTATGTAAGGAGGGGCTGGTAACATGGAGACCTTCCACCCCAGAGGCCCTCGCGCTAACCTGGGCCTGGATCAGACATGCTTCTGTCCTCTGGAGGCGCTGTAATGTGATATATGGCTTGTGGTCAGGAGGTAAATATGTGTGTGTGTGTGTGTGTCCATCATTGTATTTAACCGTGAGTTTGAATGCGTTTGGACGTGAGGCGGCGACTGAACCCGAGTGTGTGTGCGAGCCCCGTTCCAGTGGCCAGACACTGCTCCCATAGAGGCGCGCTGCTGATCCCGGGCCAGACCGCCGCTTCCTGAGGCCAGCGTGGATGAAAAATATCCCCAACGCCGTGAGCACACACACACACACACACACACATTTTGTGGAAAGCCCACTTGTCTTCCTGGAAAACCCTGGCGTCCTCGGGGACTGGATTCCCCGCACACTATCCCTCTCTCAGTGTGGGCAGCGCGCTACGTCTGCTTGGAATCAACTTTCCGAGGAATAAAAAGAAGCCTTGGGCCGATGATTCTTGCACTTTTATTGCGAACACCCCCCCCCCTCCCTCTCTCTCTCTCTCTCTCTGTTCTCCGGCGTCCCACTTGAACCCTAGAAAGAAGCAGAAGTAGAAAAAGAGCAGTGAAAGACTCCCCTCAAGCCTGTCTTTGCTGTTTGCCTTTCATCTCCAAGCCCGCGAGGTCCCGCGGTTCACAGTCGCGCTCGAAATAGAGGCGGACGTGTCCGCCCGCGATGCGTGTTTGCCCATTAAGGCCAAGAAGTCGGGCCTGTCAAGCTGCAGTTGTCCTCGGCGCTCGGCGCTACGACTGAACACGTCTTTATAGCTATTACGAGAGGGCCGGCGAGGTCGGAGAGGTGTTCCGTCGCGTGTCAGTCAGCAGGAGTGGGAGGCGGAGGCGGGGGCGGATCAATCAAACATGTCTGATTAAGAGGAAGAGGGGCAGGTGCCCATTTCCCTTGGAGGCAAAAGGCAATCCCTCCACATGTAGAGCGGGTGCCATTGAACCGGCTGGTGTGCATAGACAAACACATTAAGCGGCGGGCGCCGTAATGACAGTAATAGAGCCGGCCGGGTGACAGACAAACAGAACGCCACTTTGGCCGAGGTTGACAGAAAAGGAAATAAGGAAAAAGATGTACAGTTTTTTTTTCCCCCTTCAACTAAAGGTGCTCATTTTCCAAGGTGAAACGGTTGCAAGCGGGGGGCAATTTCCCTCCCATCGAGTGCATGTTTAATTCTCCTCGTCCCTTCTTTACTCGTCTCTCTGCGCCGCTTGTTTGTGAAGGCTACAATTGCTGTTAACGTCGCACTCGATTGGACGATTTCTGGAGGCTGGAGTCCTTCCTTCTGCCATCGCTAGCAGTCCTGAAACATACACTTGTGGTCACGGCCTCAGGAATTCCTTTGCTCGTACAGGTGCTGCACATTCTGTCACGTCTAATAAAAGACCATAGACGTTTCTCTTATTTTTATAGCATAAGTTTTAGCTGTTATAGTAACAGTTGGCTTAATACATGTCTACTCGGTTATTACGGTTTACACACTGCAACGCCATAAACAGAGATGTACAAGTTTATTAGGAACAACTAGCGTAAAACAATGAACTAAATGAATGCAGTTCAAGTCTTTCCTTGTTTACATTTTACAACCAAATCCACACAGTAAAGCACATTCTGCTAGTTCCTCCCCTGTCCTCAAACAAAACCCCACCACGTGCATACATCTGCATTCATGAAAACCTACAAACCCGCTCGGGCAAATCCTCAGCCGCAGCAGCAGCAGGGGTCCAAATCAGGCCGATGTTCCCTTTTGATTATTTTTTTTTTCCCCGAAGGGAGGCTTGTTTAGATTTGGCTCTGCGAAGTCAGAGTGGAGCGGCTAGTTGGAGGCTGCGTATTATAATGTAGGGAAGAGTGTGTGCATGTGTGTGTGTGTGAGAGGCAGTAATCTCTCCCTCTGTGTATCTATCTTTGAGTCTTTTCGATCTCTCTTCAAATTCTACACACAGCCCGACCCTGCATGGGAATAAAAAAAAAAAACACTGTCGTGTAGTTATGCAAAACCAGCAGAGTGTAGTGTTTGTGAACCCGGGCTAGCTGTTCAAACAAAGCATTATTATATAGCCTATCTCGCCTCCTCGTTCTCCCGCTCCTCTCCCCCCTCCCCCCATTTTTCCAGGTGAGAAGATTATGTGGCTGGGTTGTGTCATTACGCTCAAATTGCACACACCTGACAGTGCATGTGTGTGTGTGTGTGTGTGTGTGTGTGGAACAGTACAGTCTGTTTGCATATCTGCCCGTGTTGCTGTGTGAGAGCGGGCGCGTACATCCGTGGGTGTGTCTGCCGCTAACGGGAGCTAGCGGCGGCGAAAGGTTGGCCTTCGGTGGCGGCGGACCTCTAATTTGTTTCCGCCACGGCGGAAGTCGGCTAATGCGGCGCACCTGCTCTCCCCGCGCCGTCATTAGCCGGTGCAGAACGGCAAAAAGGTCAAACATAAACAGAGGGATCACAGAGAGAGGGAAACACAGGGAGTGTGTGTGTGTGTGTGTGTGTGTGTGCACGAGAGAGATGAGCGCTAATGTGGGGATGATGAGTGGGCGTGGGCTGCCCAGGCATGGAGCGATGCATGATGGGAACACTTCACGCCTGCCTCTGATCTTGGCAAACAAGCCCCGACAGGTCGCCGCTGGCCGCCGCCGCACACCTGTACACAAACACAAACACACACACACGGCGGACTGGGTGGCGAATCCGGCGAAGTCAGCGACGCACAGATGCGACGCAATTTATTTCCATTACTTCTGACTCGGAGTGAAGAAGCGGCGATGAAGAAGGGGAAAAAAAAACGCATCCCATCCATCATCATCCATCTTGGAATCCATACGCTTCCTATCTGGAAACGACTGCATTCGAGAGAGGTGATTGGAGGAGGACTTGGGTGAGGAATTCACTTTATATCCCAGGATTCCTTGCTACTTGAGCGCCATCACAATTCTGGCATCAACTTGAGGGCCCACAACAATGTCCAGAAATGATGAACGAAGTGCTAAAACGAGAGATTAGGTTGATTTACAGAGTGTAGTGGAACGGACGCTCGGCAGGAAGTGATGTCACGACCCGGGCTTCGATTTAAAGCAAGAATCCGAAAGAAGGAAGCTGGGTGACATCACACGTTCCCCGACACCTAAAAACAAGCCACGCAGAGGGACAGACACTCCCCGGACTACACTTGGCTTGCGATGCACACACACACTGTACACACACACACACACACACACACACACACACACACACACAGCTGAGGATGAGAATAGACTGTCTCCCCATACCTGGCTGGGCTGCGAGGTAATTAATCGCTGTGGTATTTAGGAGTGTTCGACTAGACAAATATGACAGAGACAGGGACAATTAGTTTGGCTACATTACATTAACTCTCTCCGCTATTACACCCCGGTGCCGGAGCACCGGTCCTCCCACAGGGAAGCAGCGCCGCTACCGGCGCTCCTCCACCGCGAGGACGGGAGGAGGAGGAAGACAGGGATAACACACCGGGGAGGGTTGTTTGTTGTGCGGTGTAATTGGGAATACATTTTAATTATCTGCTATGTCACTTTGTGAGGTGTGCTGCAGGTATACGCAAAGTTGTTCATCACACAGTGTGTCTGTGTGTGTCTGTGTGTGTCTGAAACGGGACCTTTTTTTCTGAACTAAAAAACTTTATTCTTAGTTTGACCAGCTTTTATTGTTGCGGGTTTATCTCATGGGTTTCATCAGTGTAGATTTATTAATGCAGGAACACTTATTAGTGCATTTACTATAATCAACACAGAAAGACATGAACACCTGTGTGTACAAATAAAGGGTCAAACATTGACATTATATTATACAGCACATAGGGATAAACAATTATCAACATTTAAAGGATGTGTATGTTTTTATACAACCAGATTATATGCAGTCACACAGATGGTGTACCTTGAGACAGGTGTTTCTATTATTCTGTCCACCCTATTCACATCAGGCTAAATTTCGTGCAAAACTCGACTAAACTTGAGTAATCAAACGCCACTGAACAGGACCTTGACACAGTAATTGAAAAGCCTTTCGATGCGACACGTGGACAGTCCTGTGACAGATTGACACAATAACAATTTCCACAGTTCACCCGCAGACAGATGAAGTCAGCCCCGGCACCGGCGGGCGTTTAGCGGGCCGACCGGTCCGAAGGCTGACCTCTGACCTCCTGGCGAGAGCAGAATAATGGCGCGTTGTCGCCTGGCAGCGAACGCACACCTGACTCACCGCCGCCTTATAGAGTCGCAACGAGACACGGAATAAAAGTCTTCCCGAATATTTATCAGGAGGCGTCGTCTGCACGCCGGAGACGCATTTGTGTAGCTTTATGTCGTGGGACGTTTTTAATGATTTGTTCCAAATCTTAAATGGTACAACATGCAGTATTTTAGATAAAAAACAAGCGGCCAGAATGCTGATTCTTTGAGGATAATGTTTCTGATCTCATCGTCTCATGAAGTCTAAATATTCTCAGTGCTCAGAGGCTTTCCCAGCCGGATAGAAATACAATTCTAAGATTTGGAAAACCAACAAAAACATTGCAATCATATAATTATTGCTATTAGCCCCTCAAAAAAAAAAAAACACTCTGGCACACATCTCAGGATCTCTGTCTGTCGTTGGACATTATAGAGCAAAAACAGATAATTGGCCTCTATGGTCCCTGCATGAGTCCACCTCTGGGTGCAACAGCTATATGTGCACCCCTGTACGAGAGGGAAATGGTTGAGTCCGTTAGCCTGCGTTGACCTCGCTGGTAGTTGGCCACTTATCATCAAAATGGGAGGGGGAAGGGACCATTGCCAAGCCCTACAAAAAAAAAAAAGTTAGCAGCTCGCGTGGCACTCTAAACAACAACACAATGATTGCTCTCTTGTCCGTATTGCCGGCGCTGCGAGGCAGCGGTGCCAAGACTCTTGTGGGAAATTCAAAACAAGTGGGTGTTTGACAAGTAGCGGCGAACGCATTAACGCCAAGGTGGGAGAGGCGGGAGCTCAGCGGCGGAGGGTTGGTCGGCGCGTGTTTTTGCTTTTTCGATCGCGGCTGTTTGTTCAGAAAAAAAACACACACGTTAAAGCGCGGTTAAAACCTGTTATCTGCAAATAACACTAACTACCTGATAATCACGCTGTCAGCAACACCACAATTGTGTTCCGTCACCCTGCGGAAAAAACGGAGACGCCGACACGGCGTCGGGGAGTTGAGACGACACGATGGAGGCTGTCGACACCGAGCGTTTGTTTATTCGGTTGGTCACGGTGTGGTGATTTAGGACCGGCTCACAGCGGGGTGCTGGGTTTAAGATGTGCTCTGGCCTAGAGGGGCAAGGGCCTCCCGGACAAGCTCGGAGAACAAGGTCGAGGATAAAAGAGGAGGAAACCCCAGGAGTGGTGATGGGTGATAGAAGTAGAGGAAAGAGACAGCTCTCTTCTTGCCTCCAGCCCTCTCACACCAAACCCAACTCCTTCTCCAGGCCTCACACCTTCTATTGAAGCCGAAGCAACACAAATTCAAGAACGTGATCCCTGATTCGGTGCACACCGTGGCTAATGCTAATGCTAACCCTGCAATCCACCCTCCGACTGCACTTCCGCACCTCCAGCCTCTAAATAAACCACTTCAACTCTTCCCCGGCTTTAACCCCACCTTCCAAAATCCCTTCATCCGGCCTCATCCCCCCCCCCCCCCATCTCCCTGGGCCACGGGCTGCTCAGCAGGGGGTGGGGCAGGTATCTGCAGTGCAGCGTGCCGCGCCCGGTGCTCAGGGCGGCTCTCCGGGGCGAAAAGCCGGCGGGGCTCTGATGAGCTCAGGGTGTCATCTTCAGCTTTCCACCAACCCGGCGAAATGAAAGGAAAGAGAGAGAGAGAGATAGGGAGAGGGAGAGGGGGGGATGGCTGAGTGAATAGGAGAGCGTTGTAAATCTTCACAGCAGCAACATGCAACCGTGGAGAAGGGAGGGTGACGAGTGGGTGATGGAAGAAGGAGAGAGAGGCAGCGATGGCGCGGGATGGGGAGCGGATTTGCCTCACTCACTTAATGCACTGCTTATGACAGCTAAAGGGGAGAGTGCGCAGGAAATTGGTGAGGAGGAATTACCAGTGTTATACCGCTTGCCATCTTACAAATGAATACCGTTTAGCCTCGGCATATAAATGAGTGGATTTCGCTTGGAGAGGGAAAGGGAACGAAGAGAGAGAGAGAGAGAGAGCAGCGGAATGGGAGACAGAGGAAGGCGAAGAGCGAAGGCGCAAGCAATCAGTGGCCGGCGTGTTTTTTTTTTTGCGGAGGTGTGTGTGTGCGTGTGCACGCGCACGCGGGCGCGTGTGTGTGTGTGAGGCTCTGTGCCGAGCCAGCCGCCTGGAATTATGCAAGCGAGTAACAATGAGCAAATTGAACCTCCGCACGCCGACACACACACACACACACACACACACATATATACACATACGCACAAGCGCAGCACAAGGTCAGGCTCAAAGACAAGGGAGTAGGGGCGTTTTAGCAGTGGGTGGGAGCGAAAAACAGATCATGATAAATTGGCTCACATTTTACAAAACGCTGCCCTTAATGCACCTCGGCTAGCCATGCCCCCTAGCCCGGCGCCGGGCCCGCTCTAATAGCAGCAGCTAGCCATTTGTGATATATGAAAACCAGGCGGTGGCACTAATTGCGCAATTACAAAGCGGAAGCGGCACCGCGTCGTGGCAGCGTGGGGAGGACAGAGGATTGGGCACAATAATATCCCTCTCTCTTCAGGTCTTTCTATCTTTTTCCTCTACCTTGTTAATCCTCCCTGCTTTCCCCTGTAGCTGCCTCCTCTCTCTCTCTCTCTCTCTTCCTTTCCATCCCCCTTTTTTTTTTGCAGAGGGCTCTGGGCAACTGAGCTGCGCCCGTGTAGTTTATTGAGAGGTAGAGAGTGAGTGTGCCAGTTTCACTGAACCACAGGGAGCAGAGGAGCCGGGAGAGAGGGAGCTCCAGAGCATGTAGTGAAAGTGAGAAGGTGTAGTGAGGGAGGGAGGGGGGAGCAGAGGAGAGAAGGCAGAATTTGTCTTGCGCGTCGATGAAAGGACAATTTATTAGGAGCTGCTCAGGGAGACAGAATATTTTGCCCCAGTGCTTTACGGACTGTCTGGATGAGGAATGGGAGCATATTAGCGCAGTGCCGGGCGCCGGGCCGGGGACGGGCTGGGGCCGAGGCTGCAGCGGGAACAACCTGGCACCGCCGCATCACAGGCTGCTGCTGGCACCCTTGGGGGTCGTGGATCAGGGGCACAGGGATGGAGGAGGGGGGGGGAGATGGCGGGAATGTGGGGAAATGAAAAAACAGGTTTATCCACAAAGCCAGCAGCATCGCAACATGATTATGAATTCAGAAGTTTACACCAAGCCATTTGACAACTTTTCATGTATTTAAGACTACTCTTACTACATCTGCGCTTCAAGTTTAGTCAAATTTAAGTAATTCTACTTCTCTGCTCATTTGCAAACTAGTTTTCAGACGCTCACGCTCAGGGTTTGAACTAACTCAGGTTGGTGGGAGGCGTTTCCCGTGCAGTCGACCTTTCAAACCTGGTGGTTTATTATTGTGATAATGAATATACTAGATTAATTGCTAATGAGAATACTCGCAGCCCCGAGGCCAAACGGGAGTTCTGATGCGTAAACTCAAGTATGAGCTTATCTATTTTAAGATTATTATGATGCCCACATTGCATGTACAAGCTACCGCGTACCTTCTGTGTCACATCAGATGCTACAATCTAGACGTGGCCCAAAAGTGGTGCATCCCAGTTCTTCCGCTTGGCCGTGGAATTATCCCGCAGGCGCACAGATGTATGTTTGCTCACTCCCACGGCGGCGGCAGGCGAGATTAAGGAAATCCCACGTCGGCCGGCCTGACAGACAGCGCAGCAGCGGGGGCAGCGCGGCAAACAACACCTGTGCACATCACAGCGGTTAGCCATCCCAGGGTGGAGCTAACATTAGCATGCCGCTGTAAACACGAGCCGAGCAGGTGTCTCGTCATATATTACCGGCGGCCGCGCTTTGATTGCGTTTAAGAGAGACAATATATATCTCTGTTAAGAGGCTGGCTAACATTTTCCCTTCACAAGGGCCTCGTATTAACCTGCGCGCTAACCTCTGGAGAAGAGCTACGAGTACGTGGTAATACCGCATGTGTTGAATGGAATATTATCAGCAGCCATTAGACATGAATATATAGCATGGAGCAATGGTGTCAGTATGAGACCAGGCGCTCCATAAAAACACAGAAAAAAAGAACATATTTTTGATTCATTCCCACTTTTCTATATGAATAGCAAGTAGCATCCCGGTAGAGTGAAAAAGAAGCAGGGAAATCACCGAAGCAGTGAGGTTAAAACTATAATTGTTTTTCCTTTAAAAGGCGTTTGGTTAATTTTCCTCCGGCATGGAAAAAAATAAATAAAACAGATGGTCACAGAAAAGCCAAGCAGCGGTTCTCCTCGCCGGTCCCCCGGCGGAGCGCGCCGGCGCCTCGACGCATCTCCGGTGTAACCGGCGGAGCCCACTTCCTAGCGCGGCTGGCATGACCTCCGCTGGGCGCGCATTAATTTCATACCTCGCCGTTTTTTCCGTGGCGTCGATTAATAAAAAGTGACTAGCTTTTCAGCAAGTGAACGCACGCTGATAAATGAGGGCCCGGCGCCTAATTGCTTGGTAAATTAAGAGCTCACAATAGTGACGACGATGTGCGGCGCTTTTAATGTTTAAGAACTCATTAAGTGTGGGAGCGCCTCGCGTCGTTGGCCACGGCGGCCCTGTGTGTTCACCTTTAGGTGCTATTAATGGCCGCGGGAAATGTCAGTGTGTGTTGGAGGCTGGAGCGGCTCATCTGATCAGAGCTGCTCTGAGTTGACTCCAACCTCCAGCTTGCTGCTTTTCACCATAAAAAAATAAATAATTCTCTTACTCGCCTACACACACAAGAATCCCACGTACACACACACTTAAATACACACACACACGTGCCTAGAAAACCTATTGCAGACATGCATTCAAATCAAACACCCATACACATGCTGTATATATATATATATATATATATATATATATATATATATAAACAGACATTCCTGACACGCACACACAGCTTACTCAGTACAATATTATACACAATCTGGAATCACACGCGTGTACACAAACAAAAAAATCCCTCTTCACACACTCACACAAGCAAAGACACACAGCAGTACAATACAACATCTTCATGCAGTGTGAGGAATAACTCACAAATTCTTTCCACACACACACACCCAAACGTGCACATACAAACACTCCTCCTCGACACACACACACACATCACACACACACACACACACGTCCCGACCCAAATGTCATGCACCATTTGGATTCTGGAGAGCAGAGATGAGCGAGCGCTGGCAAATATTGAAAGTATTTATTTCTCTCCACAGATGAGCGAGACGTAATCCTCCAAATATATTTAGCGGCGTCGTGGATTTGTTGTCGCTTAATTTGCATGACAACACACTACCTTTCGCCGCGCACACGGCGGCAATTGCGGGCGCGAGATATCATCTTTATTATTATTGAGCCATAATGTGGCGCTACACAGAGGGGGGATATTGAGCAAGTTAAGCCGGGAGTCGGAGCAGACACTTGGCTTATGGTGATGGATCGCTTTCAGTAATTTCTCTTTATTATGATTGGACAAGATCAATATTTTAACAGTTCGGTTACGGCCTTCAGTACAGTGCTTTATATGTATTATTCACGACCTTTATCAGCGTGGAGGGAGGCGGGAACGGGCGGCTGCACGGAGGAGAGGGCTGACATTTTTCAGACCGAGGCCCGCTCCATCTGGGACATGAATGGGACTGTGTAATGGACGCAAATGAAAATGGGCTGTGTGTGTGTGTGCGTTTACATGTGTGTGAGAGTGGCTGCATCCTCGACTGCAGGGCCAAGAGACACATGTTAAATGGTTGGTTCACCCCAATGACAACAACAGAAACATATTCTCTCACCTCACGGAGCACATCTTTTCATTTTGTCGTCCAGGTTTTGAGATTAAAATCAATCATTTCAATATGCATTGTCTCGCCTGTTCGGTAACGTACATGTGTGTTCTAGACATTTACGTGCTTCAATGTAAAAAAAACACCATTCCTCAACACCTGGAACTAAGGTGACTGCACACAACAAAAATGGCGATGGCCGTGGCCTCAAAATGCTCAGAAATCGTTAAATTATGCATGCATGACACAAATTACACTGAAAGTATGAGAAAGAGATAATAAATGTTGTGCTGGGAAACTATCGTCTGCATCGGCTGCATGCTTGTTGTCGTGTGTTCCATGAAGGGACTTTAATTAAGTATCCGAAACACTGCTCTGCATAATCCATCTTTCATAGGGACTACTTCTTTGGTAGAAAGTAGTTCCAATGCAGTGAGGTCCGTGTAATATCAGGAGACTTTCCTAGAA
The DNA here is from genome assembly GCA_038501785.1 of Myoxocephalus aenaeus. NCBI lineage: Eukaryota > Metazoa > Chordata > Actinopteri > Perciformes > Cottidae > Myoxocephalus > Myoxocephalus aenaeus. The sequence goes on along the minus strand of JBAMJR010000047.1, from coordinate 876,357 downwards.
AGACTCCACAAGCAAAATCCTACTCACCCTCCAATTGTATGTAATGGAGGCAGAGATATTTTTTGAAAGCTAATAACACAAGAGGTAAACTGAGAAAATGCAAAGCAAACACCTCTCGTAAATCCTTTAATCCTCACTGGGCATGTCATTCTGAGAAGCCGGAGCTCCTGCATACCTGTAACATAGATGCATATATGTCACTTTCATAATGTTATGCTATCCCAATTTATATTCTAGGTCAATCCCGCTGAAAACAGAAGGAGCAGGGTTCAGGAGAACGTGAGGGGAGGGCATCAGATAAAACGCGCCGCGAGAGAAGCGCCTGGGATTAAGAGCTGTGACATATTCATATCTGACCGGACTTAAAGCCGCTGCCACTGGGGAGGGTCTGTCGCTATCAAAGCTGCAGGAAATCAGCCGGAGAGGGAGCGAGATAGGGATAAAGAGATACAGAGGTACAGTCGAGAGAGAGAGAGAGTGGAGTCAGAACAGCAGAGAGGATTTCTTACAAAGCTCCCCTAACCATCTTTCAAAAAGAAAATCCTTTGTACCCCTAATCCAAACCGGACGCCCTCCCTCACCTCAACCCCCACAGTTGTGTTTAAGTCACCCGCGTGGAGCCGACGGGGAGCGAGCCCCCTGGAAAAGTTTGTCTCGGGGAAGGCCGGGTCGCTGTGCAGCTGATTATATCAGTTTCAGCGGCGGACTGGTAATAGGCTCCTCTTCCAGCAGCCGCTAACCCCGGCTCTCCCCCGGCAGCCGGCGAGAGTGGAATTAATCAGGCCTACTGGGAGCCTCCTCCATCCCCTCTCCGCAGGCAAGCCACTCCGCAGTCATTTACCAGCCAATCCCACTGTCAACCCACTGTCATTTAGGCCCTTTTCATTACGCCTCCCCTCCCCGCTCTCACGTTTTGGATCTGAAAAAAAAAACGAGAAAAAATGGAAATGGGTGACAGATTAGCTTAATGCTGGGTACCTTTTGTCGACCGCCTAATATGATCACTATCCCCCCTTTGCATCAAACACAGAGAGAGCGTTCATCCTCCCCCCAAAAAAAGGATGAAATGAGTTTTCCATGCAGTCGTCCTCACTCACTCCGTCTGTAATTAGGAGCATGTTAATGAGCCCATGCTATGGCTGCGGCGTGGGCACGCCGTTGTCCTAAATGTGACATTTGATGGCGCAACTTTGTTCATCGCCTATAAAAAAACCCGGGGCCATCACCACCAATTACCGCGGCGAGGCGTCCCCGGGGTGCCGGGCCCTCGTATCGGGCCGGCCTCGCCCGCTAAGCCTGCTTAAGTGACCTATTTTGGGCTCGGAGGCAGTCTGTAAAACACCTCTACGGTTAGATTATCCCGTGATGGAATACAAGGCTTCCCCGCCACAAATTACCCACAGATGGAGCGCCACCAGGACATTCCTGCACCCCGCTTTATGGTCGCTATTTTTTCCTTCTGTCCCTCTCTCTCAACAAGGCAGACAAATATTCATGAGTAAACAAAAGAAGTGATTTGAAAAACGGCTGGAGGAAAAGGAGATTAATAAAAAGCATGAATAGTGCATTATGGAAGCGCTGAGCAGCCCCGCCATCTCGTTGGGGTTAGAGGGAGATTGCGTTTGGGTTTTATTAAGAGCGCTGCTCTCGGTCGTAGTGAAGAACCCCAAAGAGGAGGCGGGGCTTGGACGTCTGAGCGGCAGTTAGCAGTGGACGGAGAAGGCAAAGGCTTCTGCGGCCGCAACCCCTGAATTCATACTGTTTTTAACTGCGATGTTCAGATATGTTCCTGATGTTTGCACACCTGGCACTTCGGGATGAAGTTAGACATTTCAAAGTGCTTTTCGATGACAACAAAATGAGACCGCGTTGGGTCGAGCCAGACGAGAGGCAGACTCACGCGGCCTGTAGCCAGAGCAGAGACTAGACCAATTAAGATAAGAGGCAGTTAACAGGAAGTGCTTGTTTGACATCCTGTCACGTTAACGAGGACAACCGTAATTGGACTCGTGTATTTAACAGTAGGCGTAAAAAATGCTGTTAGTTGTCAGCGGGTACATTTATTTTGGTGTTCCTTGAAAAGGAGGGATTTCTTTTTCATTTCTGTAGACTTAAGGGATATTTTTTTTTTGTCGCCTTGAGTGGCTGAGTGGAAATGTCAAGGCTTTTAAAGACCCACTCGCACAGCAAATGAGGCACTGAGGATTGTTGCTAATCAAAGTCCTTTCTCTTTGCTTCCGCCTGTGGTGGCAGTGACGACACCGTCTGAAAAGATGAAAAGAATACAGCTGAGCTCCTTTTATTAAGGACCGGTTTCTGCTGGGACCGTTACCCGGGGTTCTCTTTAAAATAGGAATCCGAAAAGCAGCAAGATCCCGGCGTCGGTAGCCTGCGAATCCCCTCGGTCGGGGCGACTTTTAGCGGGTTAGTGTTAGTGCGGCACCGAGCCGTTAAGTCCGTGTAACACTATGCAGGTGCCGGGCTCACGGGAGTTCCTGTTTGCTTCTTTCAAGCCCCAGGAGGAAGGGAGCCGGCTGGGGTTCTGCTCGGGATCAAACCTGGACCGTTGAGCAGGGGGAGAGAAGAAGAAAAAAAACATGGCTGGTGTTTATTGTAACTGCGGTGGCCTGGAAGTGTCTGGCAGAAAGCATGCACGGTTTGTCAAAACGAACAGAGGCCAGAAGCACAACACGGACAACCTCTTAACACACGGGGAGATGACGGGGACCACACTCGCTGCACACACACACGCACAGTATCAATGTCTGTGCTCGCGAATTCCCATACATATAACCGGAATCTATTTAAAAAAAATCCCATTCGCCGGTTGACTGAATTAATTCTCCCGTATAAACTCGTGTCGACGTTTGAATGTGCGCGAGGGAGATAATGACACACACGCGGCTCGTGTAAACAGCCGCGCTAAATGTTTGAAAATGCAAGTCACTCATCAGCGGAATTATAGTGCTGAATTGTGTTTCTCTGCCGGCTTTGCGATAACCGGGACATTCTTTAACCTGAGCACCTCCAATTAGAGCATTGGAGAAAAAGGGAGGGAGGGGAGGGAGGCTGAACGCTATTGCTTTGACCCGCCCGCTTTACTTGGAGGTGCACTCGAGAGGCAGAGATGTGGCGGCAGGATATCGCAGAGGAAAAACAGGCTCAGGCTCAGATGGCCAGAGGCGGCCTGTGCCTCTCTATCAATGCAAAACAGACTACTTCCTTGGGCAAAGAGGACATTTCTCTTCTTTTATAAGCCTCCCTTCTCTTCTTTTCTTTTTTTTTTTTTGCGGGCTTACATTAATTTTGAAAGCAGAGGGGAGGCAGAGAGGGTACAGAGAGAAAAAACAGAGACAAGACAGGGGGAAAGAAAGGGGCGGATGAAAAGAATCTTCAGGATACAGGAAACATCTGGTTTCATATTTGAAGACCCCGAAAAGGAAATTGCAAATAGACAAAACTCTTATGTTTTGATTTATTTTATTATATGATGGCTGGGCGATGCCAGCCGTGCAGTAGGGGCCCCTAGTCGTAAATACAGGAGCCGAGCTGTGTGACGGGGCATTAGGGATGTCTCCTTACTGTCCCCGGACTGATTGATGCTGCTTCTAATAACATCCACAACCGCTGTGTTCTGTTCTAAATTACACAAAACTGAAGGGGCTGTTGTTAATTGGATGAATGGACGCAGGGGAGGGAAAGAGAGAGAGAGAGAGAGAGAGAGAGAGGGAGGAACAAGAGGGCGGAAGAGGATGAGAGCAGTGAGGATAAAGGGAGAAGGAAAGGAGATAAGGAAGATAAGGAGGTACAGATGAGCGTTATTACTTGGTTTATTTGAACCCCCTTCCCTTAATGCGGCCCATACATGCTCGTTTAATTTACTCCAGGTTTAAAATAGTCATTTTATATTGCGATAGTAAGACTTTGACAGAGGGTAGCGCTTTAAATTTGGGGGTTTCAGATGATAAATCGGCCATAAACAGCCCATTTCTTTTAAAAACTGATTTGTTTCCATTTTGAAGCCAAAAAACCAGGATGCAGAATGAATTAAAAGTGGATTCTGATCTTCTCTGCGTCCTGGGATGAGTATTTAGAAACAGCACGCTGACCTGATGTTGAGAGCTTACAGCCAAACTGACGCGTTGATGGCTTCATCTCTGAAGAACATGGCCGCGTTGCAGCAACAAGTGGGAGCTGCCCGTCTGGGAGAGCAGCCCCCGGCGGTGTGGCATTAACGTGCGCTGGTGTTTTGACCCTCACAGCTATCCATCCTGGTGGTACATTATGTTCACTGCCAAAAGAAAATCTCCCAATGCAACCGTGGCGAGCTGCAGCTTGGGATAACCTCTGAACCCGGCCTCCAACCAAGAACACCAGTAGGTGGATATCTGTCCGGAGAGCAATCGGGTCACAATCCAGAGATGAAGCTTTTTCGTTTCCTAAGAATCTTATTTTGGCAAAAAAGAAAAAGGAGGCAGCACAGATAATGAAAGTTGGGATGGAGCACACTCAAGAACCTGGCAGGGCTCCAGCCCAACTTTTACATTGGTTTCACTGGCGAGTCCAACTTTATCATCTGCACCAGCACATCTCCTATTACCGGTTCTCTCAGTTCTTCATGTTATGATCGTAAACGGGAATAAGGACGTCTCCGGAGAAGATGTTCAGAAGACCAGGTGTCACACACAGAGACGGGTAAAGCTGCAGTGATGGGGAGAGTTTAAGAAGCAGATTTCTGTCACTTATTATTGGTTCTTCTGGAACATCAAAGCTAGTACCGTAAAAGTCGGGTTACAAGCCGCTACTACCTTCGGTCAGTGTCCCCGTTAGCTCCCCGCAGTAGCTAGCGCTCCACTAGCTCCCCGACAACCACCGAAGGTAGCGGGACCAGCCCCGACTCGACGCCCGACGCGGCCAGTAGCAGCAGCAGCGGGGAGCTAACAGCAGCGCTAGCTCGCGCTGCTCCTAGCTTGCTACAGCGGGGACACTGACCGGAGGTAAGAGCGGCTTGTAACCCGACTTTTAACGGTATTCAAAACTTCTGTCTCATATCTTTTGGTTTGTCAACTGGTGTCATATTCTATCAACTGAGCTACAACGACACGCCGATGCCGGGCGACGGTTTTAATCCACAGTGCATGCAGCTGAAAACGCGTCCACCACGTAAAGAATGAGACTTTGCCGGAGCCGACAGATGGGAGGAGGTGAGCTGTGCTCGTCCTCCAGGCCATTCTCGCCCCCCTTCCCACTTTCCAAAGGAAAGATTTACAGCGGCGGCCTTGGAAGAAAAGGAAGAAAAAAAGAGGAGCGCGCAACATCTGGATACGCGTGACGCCGAGGCATGGTTAGCGGTGACAGCGGCTAATTTAAAAGGTAGTAAAAGTGTTCGGCGGGACCTGAAGAAGAGTGATGGACAGCTGTATTCCCCCGGCTGACCGGGCTGTGAAGACACCGTGGAGGAGGAAATAAGGCTGGAAGGTCTCACCGGGCCAGACTATTCCCTCCAGCTTTAGATTCATTAGGCTGGAGAACGAGCCGGAGAGTGAGAGAGAGTGAGACAAAGGAAAAGATGAAACAAGACAGGCAGTGGAAGGAGAGAGTGATTGAGAGAGAAAGCGAGAGAGAGGATCAATCAGGAGGCACAACAATAATGTGGGGGTGACACCCCAATCACAGAGAGAATCTCACTGTAATTCTGTTTGCTTGCCTCACAATGTGAGCGTAATTGCCGCGATCATTTACGGGGGCGACGACAAATCGCAGCCCCGGATTATTGTTTTCCTCTCCGACTGATACGAGCCGCTCCGTTTGTTTCGCCGTCCACGGAATCGGTTTCCTGATTCGCCACGAGTTCATCGCCGAACCTGTCGAGGAGTCAAAAGACAGCTTGAACGCGCCACAAAACGGTGAATTTAGGATATAAACCAATTTTTTTTTGGCGTTCACCGTCCAGAGCATGCATATGCATGAGCCCATCTGGACGGTGGGAGGAGAGGTGGGCGACGCGATCCCTGCAGACGGAAACTTGACCCATTTTATCTCAGAAATCCATCCGCGGGAAGCGAACATACCCCAAGAGAAAAGTTGTTTTTTAGCCACAAGTGTGTGTGTGTGTGTGTGTGACTGAAAACACACACTCGTTTGTTTCAGCCAAGAAGGGTAATGAGACAGCCCGCTCCGGCAATAAGTTTAATGTCACAAAGAGAGGTCTTTTTTTTTTTTGTGGGTGTTCTTCTCATTGAGGGAGTTAATTGCTGAAGAGAATTAATTAAAAAATGTGGACTTGACGATTGTAACATTGATTACTGTAAATATCCTCCCGAGTTTTGCTCCGCTAATTGAGGAGCATTCAGCCTGGTGCATCTTATTACGTGGGCTACCGTATTAGCTGCAGCACATTCCTGCCAGTATTGATTTTTTTTTTTGTGTGTGCTTTTTTTGGTGCTTTGATGAAGGGAATACAACTAAAACATCTTATAATATTTCAATTAGAGATATTAAAGTGATACACTGGATGGACAAAAGCATGCCCACACACATTTGTGTGCATGGGATTTGTGTTATTCATGGTTTGGGGCGCCTTCGTCCTCCTAACTTCATGAGGAAATGGCTTTCCAACCAAAGTTTGCTGTGGAAGAACTTTACCCACCTTCACCCCATCAAACACCTTTGGGATGAGCTGACACAAGCAAGTGTTGGACCTCACTAAAAATGTTCTTTTTGGCTTGAATGGGACTAAAACCCTGCAGCCAAGTTCCCCAAAATTGAGCCGAGTCTCCCTGGAAGAGCAGCGCTCCGGGTTTTCAAAGGAGATGCACGACATTCACACACTCGTGTAGCTAGTGTTGAGGAGGACTTTGCAGCCGGAGTGGTGGTGTGTGTGTGTTGCCACATTACATGAAGCTTTTCCCCTGAACCCCCCGAATCAGAACGATACAGTTTAACCCTTTAACTGCCGCATCCCAGGGCGCCCTGCCCGCGTTGACCGTGTAACATCACACACAGTGAGATAGACAGGCAGGCAGGGCAAAGACTGAGGCCTTGTAATGAAACATGACTGGTGAAGGGTAAAACACACACACACACACACACACACACCTCAGAGCCAGAGAGGCATGAGAGCGGAGGAGAGAGAGACTGGAAACTGGAAAGAGCACCGACTACCTCCTACCTCCGACAGATGGAGGAAGTCAGAGCGGGAGAGGAAGTGGGTTGAAAGGTGAAAGAGCGAGAGAGACGATCGAGTGCGGCAGTACAAAAAAACCCAGAAATGAGTCCGCATTTTTGCACAGAAAGTGAGCTTCAATGAAGTTGTGATGACAGACCTTTGAGGAAATACTTGGATTTTGCAGTTTCCGCTGAGCTTTTCCATCGTGATACATTGCAACTTCTCCCTACCTCCATATTCCTCTTTTTCCATCTACCTCTGCATCCCCTCCCTTTCCCTTTCTTGATTTTTTTTTTTACCTTCCCTCTCCCTCCTTCCCCCTCCCCATCCGACTGGGAGCGTATCTACCTATCCAGGCAGCGGTGCTGCAGGGTTCCCCCAGGGCTGAAGTCCTTTGCTCCCGGCTGTTTGATGTTGAGCCGGCGCGGATGAACCTCAGAGTTCGCTCCCCATCATCAAACACCCCGGCTGGGTGCCGGGCCAAGGCTGTGGCCCTAATCAAACAGGGGGGGGGCCTCCACGGACCCCCTCGTACGCTCCAAATGGGAGAAAAAGACTAATTATCGAGGCAACCTTCAGAATCACTCAGCGGCGTCTAACATTGACACAAACTCCAGCTTCTTAGGTGTGTGTTCGGTTCTGTAACGAGGAGAAATAAAACACTGAATTCAAATCACACGCAAAGATGTCGTCATTAGTTTGGTAGATTATCTACGATTGGCCCCGGCACAGTGCAATACTTCACTTAAACATTTCATTCTCATGTTACGGGACGCTGGATGGTTTTATAAAAGGAGTGAGGGAAAGAGGAGCCGGCGGCGAGAGGCTGAGCCCGTCCTTGGAGAGGAGGCGAGCGCTCGATTTTCTGTTTGCTGCCATTTGTCTTGTGCTGCTAAGAGAGATCAACAGTCCTCGGCACACAGATCAATATTCTCTTAACCCGCACCTAATCTGCCGAGAGTTTCCTCCAATTTCACCTTCCCCGCCGCCTCATCCTCGCCCGCTTTCCCTCCACTTTCATTTTCCCCTCTCCTCTTGTTTTCAGCAATCATTTTTGGGCGTCGGCGTGACAGCCATTTTTCATGCTCCTGGTCCGAGCAGGTGACACAGAAGGGAATGATGTATCCTGACGCGAACAGGGAAGGCGTGTGTAGGCGTGTGTGTGTGTGTGTGTGTGTGTGTGTGAGGAGGGAGGGTGATGGATACGATGTGCTGGCGGGACGGCGTAGCTGCCGTCAGGGGCCCCCTGACGCCGGCGAGATAGACTAGCTGCCTAATCGGCCGCATGACATCGCAAATTCAGCGCCTGTACCCCCCCCCCCCCCCCCCCCCTCCCTCCTCCTCCTTCTCCTCACACACCTCCCCTCTCCTCACCGAGCATTCCTCACCCCTTATCGTATCTTCTGTGTGTCTCTGCAACTCCCAGCGCACCGTTTTGGAGCTGTTGTTGTCAGAGGTGTCCTGTCGACTAAATGGAGCGCTGTCAATGTGTCTCTTCACTGTGACGGTTATGGGAACAGAGGAGAGTGTGTGTGTGTGTGTGTGTGTGTGTGTGTGTGTGTGTGTGTGTGTGTGTGTGTGTGTGTGTGTGTGTGTGTGTGTGTGTGTGTGTGTCGGTGCTTTACTTGCACTGTATTTGTGTGTGTCTGCCAAGGTAAGGCAGAGGAGGTTTTATAGGACACTTATTTCATTCAGGGGGGATTTTATTCATTAATTGTTTGTTTGGCTTCGTTGAAAAATTAATTAAATTTGCCTGTAAGATTATTTTAAAGTCCCAGCTTCCATTCTTTGTTGCCCAACCAGTTTTCATTTATTTTTGCTATAGTTGTTTTAGCTTTTTCTTGATGAGATTTGGATGTGGTCTGCATTTTTCATTTGAACTGTCGGCCGTGTGGCGCTTCACGTCTCCGTTGCTCGAGTCCATCTACTGGACGCTCTTCACTCCCTTTTCACAATGTCTCATATCAATAGTGTTCAGATGTTTGGGAAAAATCTGAAAATGTGTTTCTGTTTCTTTCTTGTATCGTTAAACCTTTCACAGCCCTGCTCCTGTCTTGGCACCCCTTGGGCCTGGATAGATGGATAGATGGGTGGATGGTCTTGACATTACGTCAGCTCGTTTTTATGACGTACAACCATCCTTCAAATCCTCCCTAACCCAACTTTTCAGTCTGTTTCCTGAACCCAAGTGGTGCGGTTTCTCCCTTTTTCTCCGCTCCATCCTGCTTTGTCATCACACGAGACAGGTCGGGGGTAGAAAATCTGCATTTTCTCCACGCTACAAGAAGTTTCAGGAGCCCTGGACATCCTCTCCTCCCACTTTCGACAAGCCGGCGAGTGATTGGCAGGCCGAGGGAACAGAGCCTCTCTTTCATGGCCGCGGCCCGAAAGCGGAGGGCTTCTTCTTCCACGGACGCACGTCAGCCCCCCGGGGCAGACAAAGCCCGCTAGTGTACGCCGCCTGTACTCAGAGGCGAGTGCCACACACAGACACAGAGGCAGGAAGGCAGCGGGTTCAGTTACCGGGCGGGTTCTCGGAAAAAAAAGAAAGAACGTGCACGCGTGATGAGCGCACGCGGCAAAAAACAAGAAACAAAGATGCTAACTACACAAAACAAACACATTCTGTATGAGTATGAGCATGCACGTAGGATACACACATACATGAACACACACACACACACACACACAATAGTTGCTTTCTTTGACTGGCTGGCATAACAACACAAGCCAGTCCTGATCCTGGTATACTTTGCCCCACATGCGTCAGACACACGCTGCTTACAGGATTATGTCACACATGAGATGTTTATAGTGTGTGTGTCTGTGTGTGTGTGTGTGTCCAAGAGCAAGAGGGGGAGTAGTTTACAGTAGTGTTACGTCAATGTGCCTCACCAGTCATTATTAAACGATAAATCCCCACGAAAAACACCAGACAAAGTTGTGGAAACAGTTGATTTTAGTTGTAGAGAAGGTCGATATTCTGGCCAAAAAAAAGCACATTGCGAGAGGAAAAGTAGGTCAAAACTGTCGGTCAACTCTAAATAATGTTTATGACGCAGTGAGGATGCAGTGAGGATGAAGACTTGTCTTGCGATGGACTCGGCGAGGACTCAAACTGCACATTTTCACAAGAATTCCATTTAAAACAAACCGTTTAGGAACAGGACTCAGGTGTGCATCTGGCTGCACCTCCACAGATGATCGAAGCGCCCGCTACGTCTGAATGGATGCTACTGTGCTGTCTCGAGCGGGCCCGCGTCCCAGTTGGCAAAATGACTATTCCAGACTGCGGGCCGGCGGTAGGGAGCATACAAATGAAAATAGCAGCAGCAGAAAGAAGAAAAAAAGCGAGAAAAAAAAAAAAGGCATCTGCTAAGCATTTTAATGGGGATCAATGGGAGGGCAGGGACAGGAGATCGAGGGGTTGATCACACGGCCGCCGCTCTGCACACTGACTGCACCGCTGTTTACAGCCAACACAAGCTGCTGCGGCCTGCACCAGCTGATGTGTCTATCTGTGTGTGTGTGTGTGTGTGTGTGTAGTGGAGGGATGTACGTATCGGGAGACTAAGTGACGTGTGTGCATGTAATTATGTGTTTGCATTAATAACATAATAAATGTATCCAGTGTGTGTGTGCGTTGCACGTGTGTGTGTATGGATTTAAGTGCTGCACCACGTGGGCATGTAGTGTGTAATCACGCATCTGTGTGCACGTGTCACATGTATGCCCATTTTGTGCAACAAATTGCTCGACGACTGCATCTTTTTTTTCTTTTTCTTTTCTGTTTGTCTGCATCTGCTTTCTATCTCGGGGTATTTTGTTTTAATTGCAGGTTGCATGTGTGCCCTCTTTACTGACTCACACACACGCACGCACACGCACGAGCGTGCACACAAAATCATCATCAGTGTGCACGGAGAAGCGGCCCAGCAGCAGGGAAACAGTTAAAGTGATGCTTCCTGGCATGCCAAATGAATCAGATTAATATTAGCCAAAGCGAATGTCATCATTGGTACTTCTCCCGTCTTCCTCCACCTCTCTATATCACTCCCCTCCCCTCCCCTCCGTCACCAAAAAGCCCATCTCCCCTCCCCTCCTCGCTTCGTTTTGGGTTTTCCGAGTCCTGGGCGGTAATGAGGGAACGTTATGCGGTGCCATAAACGGAGGGGCTCGCTGTCAGTATGCATAAAGGATGAGACAGAGAAGATGGCGCCGGGGTCAGGGGGGAGAGAGAAGGAGAGAGTCGAGGAGGACAGGATGGAGAGAGTGAGTGTACGTGTCTCACACACACACACACACACACACAGAGACACACACACACGGTGAGTGAGCACTCAATGGGAAGGCAGAGAGCCGGTGACACATAGGCTCCCCTCTGTGCCGTCTCACAGGTGCAATGCAGTGTGTGCAGCGCCCCCTACGCTCGGCCTGCAGGAAGTTGGAGGAAAACCCCTCAGTGGGCGCGCTCGTGTTCACCTATAATGAGATTAACGGCATAACTGTTTTTTCTATATCATACATATAGAGTATTATCTACTTATTACAGGTGACTCAACACGTTTAACCATCTTTCACATGTCTGACTGAAATCAACAGTGAATTGATGCAACTGACAACTATTGTCTTCTTAATATCGACGCTGCTGTTGTCCAAATTAATATTTAACACATATGAGCCACACGGCTTAGTGACAAGTTATTAATTATGAACACACTTTGCTTGTTAAGTTAATTGTTTGACACAAACAACGGCACCAAATCTCTCCTTTTTGCCGTAAATAGTTTTTATATGAGCTTGTATGATTACGGCAGGTATGACAAACTGTCTCCATGGAAACTGCACAAGTTTATTGCTGTAAAATCTCCCAGCAAATGAATGAAATCCTGTTGAAACAATGATTGTGTAACCTAATGACATAACAGTGGACACAAGTTCATCTGAAAATGACCGATTTCAAGCTTATTGGATAGATTCTAAAAGATTTTTTTTTTTTTTAAAGATATATCAGTAAATATGAGCTTTTAGTGGATCATTTTGCTTTAAAAGTAACATATAGGTATAAGGGAGGCGTAGAATTCAATTAATTTAACACATGAAAGCATAGCTTTTGACTCTGTAGCTTTCACTCTGAGCCGACGCTCCTTCGCTGCTAATCGATGTCAGTCTGGAAGAAATCCAGCTCTCACACACACACACACACACACACACACACACACACACACACACACACACACACACACACACACACACACAAACACACCTTTAAAAAGCCTTCGATATCATTAGCTGTCATGTTTCACGGTGGGTAACACAACAGTGCATAGGGATACACGGCTCACCGCAGAGTCTAGAGGGAGAAACGTGTGTGTGTGTGTGTGTGTGTGTGTGTGTGTGTGTGTGTGTGTGTGAGCGCACACACAAACAAGGATGCATGGTGAGTGTGTGAGTGGATTACACCGGGTTCGCAGTGTGTACGGGGAAAGCGTGGCAGCAACTTGGCTCCATAATGGGATTTCTCAGTACTCCTACTCTGCTCACACACACACACACACACACACACACACACACACACACGCACAAATACACTGATCTCACCCCCAAACAAGCAGGTTAGCAGTAACAAAGCAGAGCACACATCCTATCTTAGCAGTAAGAGGTAAGCTGCAGCAGAGCTCCAGCTCAGTTAAAGACACATCCCCTCACCTCTCCTTCTCACAAAAGCCAGGAAGGGAAGGATGGAGTGAGGTAGAGGGAGAGGGATCAGCTACATTAGACAGGGATAAGGAATGCTGTGGTAAAGCTGGATGAGGGCGAGGAGAGAGGAAGCCACACTGCCGACTTATAAAAAGCACGAATGTGTAAAATGGACTTATAGCGCGGAATGGAAAACGCTTTTATTGCTAAATTTGACTTTTAGAGCGATCATTTGTCGGATTCCAGAGGGTGTTGACGTCGTCGCTAAGCTTCTTTTAGCGGCATCGCCCCGCCATCGCCTGTCAATCAAACAGCAGTGGGCAGTTCTGCGTGACATCTCAGTCCCGATTCCACAATTTTGTCACGAGAATTTCCCAAACTATAAGTGCTCCTTGACAATCAACATTGATTGTAAAGAAAAACAAGCAGCAGTCCCTTTTTTCGTCCCAAAAAAAAACGTAAATTTTAACATTGTCGACTTCATGAAGGATTTTAACGCCATCCTGGATACCAATGCATCTCAGAATATCCAGCAAAGTGCATATTTCACTTGTTCATGAAGATTAATGGAAGAAACGCTCAATGAGAGATTCCCCCGGCAGCCCAGTTTCATTAGGAATTACACATCCAGCTCAGAGTCAATGCAGAAAGTAGTCTGAACTCCACGTAGTGAGGCAGAAAATAAGGACCTTCATGCATGGGACTAGTGTGGAGCCGTGATCGTTCCCTGCATTGCCCTACACCAGACGTTACTGCAGATACTTAAAGGAGAAAGCTAGAAAGTGACGGCAGGAACTCCGCTATCTGTTGTGGTCGACCCTCGTTGTAATCCCCCGTGCATCCCGCCGCCTTCACTGACCTCTTTTTGTGGCGTTCCCCTCGGATCAATCAATGCAATCTGAGGAGCGATCACGTCTCACTTCCTGAGTTTTCATTCAAATCTGATCCGTAAGCGTCTGGACAGATGTGTGAACAAAGACTCAGAGCAGCATCTTGTCTGCTGGATGATTGTAAGTGTTAAAATACTGGACCTGATTTATGAAATATGTAATTCCCCAAAGTGTTGTAGCAATCTGATTAGCGTTGACAGAAGGAAGTAATTACATAACTTAGTGAGCAGATGGTGATGTGTTGGAAACCTAAAGGCAGTGAGTTGTTAAGGTTTAATATCGAGAGGTTTTGTTTGATTTCAATGCACCTTCTTCAATTCATCTTCTAATATCCGTTCGTCATCGTCAAATGAGACACGTTGGAATAATTACGGCAACAAATGAGACCGTAGTTTAGACTTTTAAAACCTTGATCTTTTAAAAGAACATTTACGTTCTCATGACTTTAGCTCAACATGCTCTGGCAGAACAATTCTCCTCTTCCACAAAGCAATAAACAAAGTAAATGCATGTTTTCTTTCGTATTCATTGCTCCATGCAACACTTTCACATGTCTGGGGATGTGCGTTGCGTATAAAAAGTTTCATCCCAGTGGAATGTTCTGCGGTGTGGACGAACCAACCGCAGGTCACGGAGGGGCGGAGCGAGCCGCCTGCAGCGCTTAGCGAGCTTTAAACCCCCACATCATCAGCCCACAGCATCCCACCCTCCTCCAGGTGGAGAGCCAGGTGCGTCGTTCGTCCCTGCGTGTCCCCTCTTTGCGTCGCCGTATCTCGACCCTTATAGCACAGCACCTGGAGGGAACTCAGCCAAACCACCGTGTTTGTCCCGCGGAACGAGGAGCGGCGAAATGACTCACACTTTACTCGTCCGGGGGCCGAAAGCAAATAAACACCTGAGCATAATGTGAAAATGTGTTTTCTGCCTTGTAATTCCACCTGCAAACAGAGCCTCCTTCAGTGTGTGTGTGTGTGTGTGTGTGTGTGTGTGTGTGTGTGTCTGCCTCCAAGATAGTTTTGTCCTTCAACCTGCAATTCCTTTCAGCTTGTCTTGCTGCTGCATTGAAAGCATTGTATATGGCTCCGTTTAGATTGCGGCAGGTCGGTCAATGGTGCCTTTTTTTGTGTTGGAGAGCCAATTGCTGCCAATCCAGGAAGCTTTGAGAGGTGAGAACTCGGTGTGCGCAGAGAAAACACGAGGCAGTCCCCTCTCTTTCAGCCTCTACCCCTCTTTTCCTTTTTTTTCTACCCATCTGCTCATCCCTCCCTGCCTCCTACTCTTCGCTAATAACTCAAAACAGGCCGCCGTCCATTTTTCCCTTCAACTTTCTCCTCCCACAGAGCAGAGGAAAAGTAAGCAAGGAAATTCTCCGGGCTCAGCAGCGGGGGAAGACAACTGTCCCCCTATCCTTG
Source organism: Myoxocephalus aenaeus (assembly GCA_038501785.1). Classification (NCBI taxonomy): domain Eukaryota; kingdom Metazoa; phylum Chordata; class Actinopteri; order Perciformes; family Cottidae; genus Myoxocephalus; species Myoxocephalus aenaeus. The sequence goes on along the minus strand of JBAMJR010000047.1, from coordinate 861,187 downwards.
GGGCTGGAGCGGGCCAAATAAAATAGCAAGTGCTGCACCAGGAAATGGCTAGCCAAACACGTAGGGCCATGAATCTAGGGTTGGCAGAGTGGAAGGGTTTCTCGATGCAGTCCCCAGGCGGCCTGCGTGACTATAGAGGCCTTTTTGTTTCGCAAGGACAGCTCCTAAATGGATTTAACAGGAATCAGAATTAGGGATCGTCACTAAAGTTGAACTCAAATCTATTCTAGAGGTCTAGACGTGGTTTTCTTACGGTAATATGAAGCCAGGTACCCATATAAGGGCATTGGTGTTGATGGAGTTAATCAGGAACTATATTAAGGATTATTATCTCAAGAATCAGGAGAGTTTGAAGTTCTGGATTTTCTCCATCCTCCTATATTATCTATAAAACATGATGCATAGAATCAGAATGAGGATGAATGAGGTGTTGTGTTTGCTCCAAACAAGGCCGTAAAAATCTCTCCAAAAGTGTTGCATTCAATGCCCAAGCAAGAGAAAAAGCTGAGATTGTGTTTTCCTCGTGGGGCGACCGATACTACGAGTCAAACAAGTGTGTTAATTCAGCTGCCCGATGTAATTACCCGCCGATCCCACCCATCTCTCTCACCTTCCCTCACCCAAAACGAGAGAGAGGGAGCCTCTGTCCAAGATTGTGATGTGTGCACAGCCGACCGCCGGGCAGGGAAGCCAACGATTACTGCAGCCGCCGTGGAATTGCTGCAAGTGGGTGGCGAGCGCGGGGGAGCGAAGGTCAGGGAGGACGGAGGATAGTCACTGTACGCATCACGAGCTATGAACGAGCCTCTGTGCCAGTCATGGTACTGAATGTTCCCATTGGACGTCATGTGTGTTGCTGATCCCACACATTGTGTAATGCGTATGCTCCAAACTTGCTTTGGGACAGAATCAGCACATGACTTATTTAGTTTGAGGGTTGAACTTAGCGCAGGATTGCAGTGATGTTTGTGTTTCATAAAAGTGGAAAAAGTGTACGTTAATGCACTATTTGTACATTCATATGTTGTACTTTTCTTTGCTAAATGTTTTCTCTAATATTCAATCATTAAAACTGACTAAAACCATTATGATTGTGCACCAGTTTGCACATTCCAACCTGCAACAGGGGACATATTTCCTTGTAGTGTGATTCATTTTGATTTATTTGTACTTTGTGTGCTCTGTTCCATCTTTTGTCATATTCTTTGGGGGGTAATAAACGAATAAGGCCTCGCAGCCAGACCCTGGGTATTGATTCAGGTGCTCTGGGAGGCTTGAGGTCAGGAGAGGTGCTCATCTGTGCGGTGGCGCAGTTGGGAAGTGTGGGGAGTGACTGGCGCATTAGTTAGTGGAATTATGTGGATCACGGCTAGAGGTGCGAGCGCTCACCGGCAGGATTAGATAATGCTATTATCAGTGTGATCGAAAGAAGCATTAGCATGGATAATTCCACGGATTCAGCGAGCAGAGAATCGCCGTAAAATCATTGCATTATACCCAAAGAGATGAGATCCAGATATAGAAAAGGCGCCGCGGAGAATCAAACTTGACGGCAAATCTTCGAATTATAAGTCATCGCGTTTTCCGTGCCTTGTCGGGTAAACAGGCATTTAACAAAAGGATGATCAAACGCGTCTCGTCTCGCCGCGCTGAAGAAGAAAAAACATGGCAGCACCAGACAACACTCCCTCCCTCAATGCATTTCACATTAAAACCCCCATATTTCCATTGTGGAACAGTTGGAATACAAAACACATCCTAAGATGGTGTTTCTTTATATTCCTATAGGTGTTAAGTATATGTGATATCTGTTGGTCACACGTGAAGTCGACTGTTAGCACAGATGCTGATGAATGGATGTTAATGGTGGGAGGAGGGAAGGTGAAGGCCGGTTTCACTATTCCAACACAACTCGTTAAACACCTCCAGCTCCAGTTTCCATGAACACACACATTAAATCCACAAAGCATTCGAAGAAATGGATCTGATCTTTATCCTCCGTCCATTCTTTGCGATTCAAGACGTATTCGGAGATGAAGCAACCGGCCGTTCGCCACAATTCCAGCCGGACAATTCTTTTCACGGGAGAAGAACAGGTGGCCGTAATATTGCGCGCACTCTGTTTTCCCCGTTCCACATGGCGTTTCTCACTCTCGCAAACTTGTGCGAAGGTGGAATGGTAAACCGTGTTGGTGTGGGAGGTCTGTTCAGCATGCTTCAGTAGCAGGAGGTTGTACACACACACACACACACACACACACACACAGCTGCTGCCACAGCACACATGGCGGGAGATGTGCCCGGGTATAAATAGTACGCCACTATTTTGTCTTTACATATTTAGCTGTTGGATATTTTAATGCAAATTAATGTGGTGGGATTGGAGAGGGGTGTTTTTGTTGACTGGAATTAGTGTTGTGAGCGAGCTTTCTTCTCCATTCTTTCCCTTTCTTTCTCTCCTCTCCAAATTACAGCTATTAAGACGCGACTGGTGTGAGCCAAACACGGCGCTCCACTTAATGTGATTTCCCCCGCGCTGAGAAAGGAATAAGAGGCAATGATTCATGGGAGCCCCACAAAAAAAAGCCGGAGAGACGGGAAGATGTCCACCTCCGACATGTGCTGAACACAAACACTGGGCTTGTTTTAAGTGTGTAATTGCGTGAGTGTGCGATTATTGCGTGTGTGCGCGCTGGAGTATTTGTGTGCGGATGAGCTTAAAAATGAACATTATGATTTATGACATCCTGCATTTAAGTCTGGCTAGTCTTCACATTAGCACAACACTAATCTAATGAATAGACTGCCTGAGAAAGAAACATGCAAATGCCCGCTGCCTATTTCCAGAAAGTGTGGTCCCTCATCTCGATGTGGCTTCAGAGTGTTTCCTTGCAACTCACACACGGCCGAGGAGTAATGTGACAGCAGCACGCCGGCTTTTTCTTCAACGTCTACCACGCCAGCTTTCAACACCCCGCCATTGGCAGAATTGGGTCTGACAGCTCTCGTCGAGGCCCGGCGACCGGCCGGGCTCCGGGGACGCCGTACCGGAGGAGACGCTTACACCGCCGCGGTCCAGGTACGAGAGAAAACCCCCAAAACTTCGAGAACGGGGGTGCGGTCGCAGACTCTGGATCTCGTTTCATCGCGGCTTAACAGCCGTGTTTCGGAAAGCCTGCGGGGAGGCGGAAAAAAAGGGGGAGGGAGAGCGAGGAGGCCATCTGAAGGAGTCCGGCGCTGAAAAGTGAACGTGTGAGTGCTGACAGCAACACAGACCCTTTGGAAAAGACGCTTAACACCAGAGCCAGCACGCAGTAGATGGGAGATACAGCAACCAGCAGGCAGAGAAAAGGCCTTCCCCTCGACAGCTTTGTCAGATTCACAAGATACTGTTGTGCCGAGGGCGAAATGTAGCGTAGTCGCGCTTTTTTATGAAAAATGACTGTGATTAGGGAGAAGAAGAAAAAGGTCCAGATTGATACACCACGCAGAATATACCACCAAAACCTGAGAGCGACTCGGCGCAGGCTTTGCAAGCAGATACAGCGCCTGAATCCCAGGGCCAAGTAGTCTGGCCCGCCCCGTAGATCAAGGCCTAATGTAGCCCGCGGTGTTGGCAGGATGGCCGAGACAAATGACAGTTCACGGAGGTGGGGTCCCTGGGCAGAGCTTGGCCTGGCCTCTGGCTCTGTACTGGGGCGGCGTAGCCTGCTGGAGCCTGCAGGACAGAGGGCCCCGTGCAGGGAGGAGGAGGGGGGCTCACTCGCCTCGCTAATGGGTCCCCAGACAACCAGGCTTGACCTCACAGGCTCAGTGCATTCATTATCAGCTGGTTAGCAGCTAGTGCTAGCACGGCTAGCTAGTTAACGGTTGGAGGTGAAAAGCCACATAAAGACCTGCGTTAGCTGCACTTGAGAAGTGCTGAAACAATGAAAAGTACACTTAGCAACATAGTATATGGATATTAGACAACATATATAGTGTATGTCGATAGAAAAAGATGGTTCCAGTGCACACAAACTCATGATTTACACCCACTTATTGTCCAAACCAACACAACAAAGATCCCAACATTTCAGGTTCATGCAACCAGATGTCTCTATTATGGATTATTATTATGCTGCAGCCATAAAAAGATGGAGTTGTTGGTTCTGAGTATTGAACATCATATGGTTCTATACTGATGATGTGGAAAGAGTCCATTTCAACTACTTTGAAGCTACTTTAAATACCTGGGGTAAACTCTGATGACCTCCTTTAGGACCCCACTCCAATACTGGAATTACATATAATTCAGAGCTGTAGTTTGATATAAAAATAATAAAACTGCTAGTATTCCTGACCACTCCTGTGTCGTTCCGCCTTCTCCTAATCAGAGTCGAGCAAACGTGCAGTCATGGCACTGCAGATCACAGGAGTCCATTCCCCGCAACTCGGCCGAAATAACCTCCTGGAAGCCTCCTCATCTCTATGCGGCTATCATTTTTTGCTCCAAAGATGTCCGCCCGCCCTGCAGCAGCAACCCACAGCGCCTGTGAACTCTGCATACATTATCTCTCCTCCCTCCGTAGGGCGCCGCGCTTTATGCGGTGGAAACTGGCCCCATTTATCAGCATCCTCTGTATCCCCCCGCTGCCTGGCGAGGCACCTGCTGCTAGTCCGACTAAAGCCCGGCCGCGGCCTTATCGCCTCCGCAGATCACAAGGCGCGGCGGTTGTAGATTGGCTAAATCTTCAGCTACAAAACAAACAAACAAACAGAGAGAGCTAGTCCTTGTTCTTCTTCTTCTTCTTCTTCTTCTTCCTCCCATCAGATTTGCCCACATCTGAAGGTGAATGGGGCGAAAGCGAGTTTAAGGAATGGATTAAGCGGTCGGCTCTTGGAAAAACAGCGCTAACTGGGGCACGGGCGTCTGGCACGCTCTCCCCTCGGTGTCGGGCCTAATGGTTTCTAATGCCGCTAAACATCGCGGCGCCGCGGAAGCCCCGCTTTCCACTGGGGACGCGGCCGCAAATCTCCCATCGCATGTTCCCTTTGTTGATTTCCGTGAGACAACAACGCGGCGACGCTTATCTCCATTACAGATCGGCACCGCGGGGAGCTTTTCTCAAAGCCTTTCACCCGACGCCTTATTAGCGGCGACTCCCTTCTGTCTCCCTCATCCTGCAACTGGGAGCAGATAGAGGCAGAGAGAGCTTTATCCCACCACAAACCACTGGGCCCGGACGGCCCCGCTCCTCCGTCTTCCTCCTCTTCTCTTTTCACAGTCTTAGCCCTGAATCACAATAAGAAGACGGCGGGGTGGGGAGGAAGCATTTCCAGTTATTTATAAGCCCATTCAAAAAATAAAAAAGGGTTGGCTGTTAATTTCAGAGCCTGTAAGAAGATGAGCTTCTTTTGTGCTCGTTTTTGTATTGTGGAAAAACAAAAACAGGGATAACGCCGTCAACACTGATAGCTCCATATTAGCGGCTCCATGATATGCCGTTGGTGTAAAGTGGCGCGCGATCGCAAAGGTTAAGTTCCCCCCCCCCCCCCCCGCTTACGGCTTAAGAGATAAACGTTGTGGCGCAGTGTCGTCCAGGAGTTTTGTGTTTAAGGGAAAACACAGCGACTGTGAGATGAATCCTAATGCGAGGACGTTCCTTAAGGGGGTTGATCTCGCGGTCTCTATTCCCCTCCTCTTTCTGCTCCATCATGCCGCTCTTCCCTCGCATTGTGTGTGTGTGTGTGTGTGTGTGTGTGTGTGTGTGTGACTCATGCTCTTGCAATGACGATAAGGATCTGCTTTTTTTTTTTTTCTCCTTTTTTCTTTTTCTTTTTTGCGTTCCTCCCCAGAAGTACCAATTCCTGCAGCCCTCAGCTGGTCCCCCCCTGTTTGTTTAGCGTGTGTTTATTTGTTTCTCTGTAGTCCTGGGATTAATTATCATAACCATATGCCTGGCTAATACATCTCTCTCCAAGCCAATAGCGTGGCAGCCTGCTACTTCTCCATTTTAATTACAGCTAACATCGTTAGCCTGATTTTGTTTTGCCGTTTCCTGCTTCTTCTTTTTTTCTTCTTTCTTCCCCCGACTTCATAATTCAAAAATACCATCAGAAATGTGGGGCTTGAATAATTAAGTCATCGCGACAGTCTAGCGCACGGGAAGAACTCACACTTCTGACACTGGAACAGCATAAATTAACAAAAAGAAGAAGCCTTCGTTAGCTTTTGGCAAAACAGTCCGATCCCGATGCCGCCCCGACTCCAGGCTCCATTTGACTTCCTCCACACTCGGATTAGCTGTTTATCAACTTTCACACCTGAGAAGAAGAAGAAAAAAAAACTCACACAGCTTCCCTCAGGTGTGAATATGTTGTTATTGCGTGCACGAGATTTCTGAAAAAGCAGTCTGCGGTGAAGGTGAGACTTTCGGGAAGTGCTGCTAATGTATCGGGGAAGAAGTGGTGTCACGGGTTCAGCGCCGCCTCGTATTTTACCAGCTTGGCTGAGGGCCAGACAAGTTTTGTCTGGGTGTGGTGGAGGGGAAGGAGGGAGGAGGGATAATGACTGCTGAGTCAATCAGCGCAAGCCGAGATGGTTGTTAGGTCAAAGTCACGGTGTGGGGGGGACATAAAAGGGAGGGCGGCCATGCTGTCGTAATGACGTAACGCTGTGATGACACCTAACAAACAGACTCTGCATCGCAGCAACCGCGGTAATGACACGCTCGCTCCCTGTGTTTTCACCAGGCCTTATTTAAAAAAGAAATCATCCATTATTTAGCTCCCAACCTCTCTGCCCTGCTCGCCTTCCCCCCGCCGCCCCTCCCTCGCTGCCAGCCTCCCCTCGGATCGAGGGCACCCCGCTGGTTCTCACTTCAAGGACGAACGTGGCGGAGAGGAGAGGAGAGGAGTCGACCCAGTCACCAGACAAGAGAGGGAGGGAGACAAAGTAAGGAGGGAGAGTGTACACACACACACACACACACACACACACACACACACACACACACACGCACGCACAGCTCAGAAGAAATGTGAAAAATGTGTGACCCAAATATACATTGCTTTGTACTCTGGTTCAAAGTTTCCTGTCCTTTCCACCAAACATTCAAGGAGAAGGGGAAGAAAAAACACAACAATGAATAAATCATACAGCAACTGAAAAACTACTGTAGTGCCGTTCCTGAAGAGGAAGGGAGAGAGAGAGAGAGAGAGAGAGAGAGAGAGAGAGAGAGACAAAGACGCAGAGGCGGCGCCGACGAGAGCGAGAGACTTAAAGCGAGTTGAAAGTGAAAACGGAAAGAGCAAACACCTCTTTGGTCTTTTGATGGCACTCTCTTATGGAACATGGTATTTCTTGATTCACTCTTAAATCCATCATCAGTCAAGCTAATAACTCGACGTAAGTGCCGCTGTGAAGCAATAGATCACATACGCCAGGCGCCGTCCCCTGTGAACACTCAAAATTACGGGAGCCAAACAGTTGGAGAGCCTATTAACCGACTCCAGACTTTGATTCAAAGTGCCGCTTTTTATTGCTAGAACGTCTCGAATTAACAGATTACGTTTGATACGGCGGCGGCGGCGCTATCCTGTTGAAACAGTGCGAAAAGAAAAGCTTGTTAAAAGTGAGGCGGCGTGGATTCTTCTCAGAGAGCGTGAATGTTTTAATCCGTGCTGGAACAACACAGTCGGTCTCCAGCGTGCGACGCAGTCGGCATTAGAGGCGTTTACTGTTGCTGCAAAAACAACTGGTCACATCGAAAACTGACATTTAAAAAAAGTCAAGGCCGATAGACGATATTTCATCACATATGAAACCAAAAGCCAACGCGATTTATGTTACAATACTTTGTTAGACGGATGGATGGATGGATGGATGGATGGATGGATGGATGGATGGATGGATAGATAGATAGATAGATAGATAGATAGATAGATAAGTTAGATAGATAGATAAGTTAGATAGATAGATAAGTTAGATAGATGGATAGATGGATAGATGGATAGAGAGATAGATGGATAGATAGATATACTTTATTCATCCCCAAGGGGACATTTGTTTGTCACAGTAGCAAGTAAAAAATAGTAGACACTCAATATATACAACAAAACAGCAGAGTGTATTAATTTAGGAAATTAAACAATAAAGAAGTGCAAAGTATTTGCAGTGTATATGAAGTGTATATAAGTATGTACAGTGACTGCAAAGTGCAAAGGCTATTTGCTATTGAAAGGCTATTACGTGACTTACTAAAGGTATTTTATATGTTTAAGTATTTGGTCTCCATGAACTAAAGAGGAAAATACTATATCCACTAGCTAGTCGCTAACTTTGTCAATGCTAACTTTGTCAATGCTAACTTTGGTGCTGCAAACTTTAAAGTTGCATTCAGAAAAAATAAATAAACTATAAGCCAAGAAATGCTAAAGCACTTCTTAGAGCTGCAGATTCAAGTCTGAAGAAATACTGGAATCAGCCTTTTTATTGTCGAACGTGAACTCCACCCATGTCCCATAAACAACCCCAAGGTCACGACCTCAGAGTCTTTAACGGGAGCTACTCCACTGGTTCCAAAGTATACATGTATAGCTATGCATGTACAGACACACACACACACACATACACACTTGTCCTGTGTGGATCTGCACCTGTCACAAAGCATATGACACAATGAAGCAGCTGTGGTTGTCCCCGATGCTCCCGTGTCGCCCGCCGTACATCAGATGGCGGCGCGATGGCTCTGAAGCACGGGGAGACGCGCCGGAGCTGTCAGGAGGCGGGCCGGGTCCCACTTAGCGGATCCCGTCCCCGTCTTCAAATCTCAAACGGCAGGCAGCGACTCCAAATGAAGGCTATCTTCAGAGCCCACGGTGGGCTGTGACACAAAAAGCCATCGCTCCGTCTATCACAAGAGAAAGCTGCTAATGATGATGTTTTCCTTCAAGTGCACAAACATCAAGTCCGGTGAGGTTTGTGTGTGTGTGTGTGTGTGCTTGACAGAGATGTCTCCCTGCATTACACTTTTGCGGCGGCAAGATGTAATAATTTCCCTTGAAAACTGGGGCTAGACGCATGCCTTCCTAATGATGGAATCTTTTGATGTTTAAATTAGGATATCACACGCGAGGAGCTATCCTCTCAGGGCCGCACCTTCTTATGACAAGATTAGCAGCAAAGCAAAGCCATTACTGTGGTTTATTTCTGCCCCAGCCAACTCCCAGACACAGGCACAGAGGTAGGCAGCCATCCAGAGAGAGAGATATGCTGGAGGAGGGAGGGAGGGAGGGAGGGAGGGAGGGAGGTGTAGTCACAAAAAAAAAAATGGAATGAGAAGAGGTGATAGAATAAATAGCAAGGCAGAACCCAGAAAATAAGAAAAAGAGGGAAACAACTAATGGGGGTACACACTCTTTATAGATCCCATCCAAACCACTTATTTATAGATCATCTGTGAAGCACATATAAACCTCGACTTCAGATTTCTGTCAGCCTGTCACAATGTCAGCCGTGTCAACTTTTACATATTTTGCTGTCTCTGCTGTCAACACACTGTACAGCGAAGAGAATTAATAACGCTGTAATGCTGACAAGCGCTGAGACGGACCGGTAGCCACATCCAATGACTCGGCTGACTGTCCCACGAGAGCCCAGATAGCCGGCGTGTGCGTTTATGGGACAAGAAAGGGAAAACTGGAATTGACTGACAATAATCATATTTTATTTTAAAAAAAGACACCTCTATGAAGCATTGGCGGAGAAAATGGTAAATAGCCACATGAATCATGTCCTTTACAAAAACAATTGTTCCTTTTTTTCTGGAAAGCCTGATATAGTATCACTATGTTAAACCCGATTAAAGCCCTTTGTGGTGATTAACAGTTCATACCGCGGACAGCTCCTGGTGCTGAAATACGATATTACGAGGACTCGCCAAGATGACAAGCAGATTAAGAATGAAGCCAATCCAAACACAATTATTATTTTACCATAAACTTCTCGCAGCGGGATTAGAGCGTCAGCAACAGTTGCACAAAGACTCAGACGCCTGGACCTGCACTGGAAAATGAGCTTCAGGTAAACAGAACTCCCGTTTCCATCATCCACTGTTCTTTTGGACAAGACGGGCACGAAGTTTTGAGCCGAAAAAACTGTGAAAACACTGAAAGTGTCGAAGTAATGAGACACGACGTCGCTCTAAAGCTGCTTTGTGGAGTATTTGACTCTTAATGGGATCAAAGTGAACATCATGTTGTATTGAAGAAGACTTGAAACTAGAGATTGAGACATAAACTCATGTTTACAATGTTTACTGAGGGAATACATCAAGAGAGAAGTCATTTATATAGACTTCTATACAACCAGAGGAGTTGCCCCCTGGTGGTCAGGAGAGAGAATGCAGCTTTAACACATGACGCATGGACTTCTATACAACCAGAGGAGTCGCCCCCTGGTGGTCAGGAGAGAAAATGCAGTTTTAACACATGAATCATAGACTTCTATACAACCAGAGGAGTCTCCCCCTGCTGGCCATTAGCTATACTCCATGTTTAAGACACTTATTGGATTAACTTTTCAGTGAGTTTGCCGCCTGGTCTTAAACTACATGCAATGATTTCACTGCGATAATTGAAGCACATAACAGGCCTCTCTCTCTCTCTCTCTCTCTCACACACACACACACACACACACACACACACACACACCAAGGTTGGTGTTCTTTGAAATGTTACCACACCAAACAGGGGACATTACCTGGGCTTTCATGGCGGAGAGTGGCTGCTCGGTAGCTAAAGCACTGAGAGCCCTCCACCGCTCCTCGCTCTCCCTCTCCCCGCTTGCCGCGGTCGGGCGAAGAGAGCTCAGGCAGCCGTTAGGACAATAAAGAGAGGGCCGGCGATGGCGGGTCCCCTCTGAGGCCCTTTTCACGCTCTCAGGTTGAGTCACAAGGGCCCACTTCATCGCCGTTATCCGGGGATGGGAAATACATAGCTTCTCTTTAAAACTCTGACCCGGCCTTTTAGTCCGGTGCGCAGGGGGCCGATTATCCTCACTCACCCTTTTAAAAAAGTCACATGAACACACACACACACACACTCACTCACATAGAGATATAAGCGCATTAGAGAGTGACACACACACACACACACACACACACACACACACGCATGCATACGGAAGATACATCCGTCAAGTGGCTCGTATTCGCAGAGGCTCCAGCCCCGACTCATGGACAGATCTATATTTAAGAGGTGGATACAGTGAGCGTTTAACCTTGGAGTTGAGGTGACTTTGTGTGAGTCACAGAGGTGTGGGAGTTGCTTTTTTGTGGGCGCCGGCGAGCTCTTCCTGCTGGATTTTCTCTGCCAGTGAGTCAGCCAGTCAGTCAGTCTGCGAGCCGAGAACTGAGGGATCGCTTTGCCGAGTCTTCTTTTTGAAGATGACCTTGGGCTGGAGGTAAAAAAAAAAAACTCGCTCAAAGTTTCACGCTCCGCCGTTGCGGCGTGAAGCCTCGTATCTCGTCCCAGCCAGAGACGGCCCGCCGCTAAAGCCGGGCCTCTCAAGGTCTGAACCGCTCTGTGACAGGTGAAATAGACCCGGCGGGAACGTGGAAATTCAAGCGGCGATAAACAAAACAAGCGACTCATCAAAGTCGGGTTTCTGTGTTTGTGTTTCCCGGTCCCCCCCCCAGCTATGTTTACTCATTAGCTCGCCGCGTCCAGTACCTCGCTAGATGAAAGATGAAGCTAAGGACTGATAATGAAAGACAGTTAACGGCAACATACGGCGCACACAAATCCCCACCGGGAGCCCATTTCTCTGGTCCACGTCGCTGCAATGGCTGCTATCTGCTCTGTGGTCGCTGTTAAAACTCCATTAATCAGGCTTTTAAACGGGGTGAGGTGGGCGGTTTGGTGTCAATTTTTGGTGATTTGTCCATCCAAGCTGCGAATATTTGCAACATGAAAAAGGAGGACTTTTGTAGATCATCAGCTGCATGTCATTATGAACCCTCTCAGTGTATTTGTCCTCTCAAAGTAGTACAAAGATGCTAACGCAGATCCCATTGTTCTGGGTTTTCAGACTTTATGCATGTCGGTCTGTTCTTTGTGACAGTTTCCCTAAATTTCAATGTTTTGAATCGCGACACATCGCCTTGTTTACAGTGTAACAACATACTGAATCGTAATAGTAATAATAGACAGATTCTTTGTTAAGTGCTAAGATACTGCAACACTTTCGGCACACATTTCACATTAAAAGTCTTCTAGAAGCCCAAAGGGCAAACACCTACTGTACGTATCCTGTTCAGCTTTTATTTTGAAATATCTGAGGGGAAAGTGTTGCGCTTTATTAACAGTAGACCAACACAGATTGAAAAAAAAAAAGACAAAATAGAGCCAATTGGAATCATTTATTCGGAGAAAACAGAGTATTCTGTATTTGTATATTACGCTGAATGTGCAGTAGAGGTAAATCCACTCACCTTTAATGTCTGTTAAAGCTGTTTTGCTCTTTGAGACTCTGCCTTTATTTGGAAAAAAAGGCCTTTTATTTGAGCATTTACAGTATAAGAAAATATATGCATGGGCAAGAGAAGTTAGCATCTGCTGCGCTGAGAAATACTGTAAGTACTCTGTTTACAAGCATGCTGTATTCGCCTGAGACAGCGGGCCTGCAGGGTGACAGAACAGCACTGAACACAATTCTTCTTGTACTGCTGGCTCGCTCCTGCTTCTGTTATTAAGTCCACAGCGATGCCAAGCGTCTGTACACAATCCTCTGTTGTTTGGGTGCGCGGCGCTAGGTAGCGTTAGCATCACCCCGGCAGCCGAGCAGAGGATAAAGCGTGTGTTTCAAGTGGAGGAATGCCAGTCAGCCAAAATCCCTCTTTTCCCTGCAGCATCTCCGGCATCTAATCCATGACCACAGACATCCCCCTCATTACCGCCAAATTACATGCAAATTTCCCCAAATAAATGAGTTTTAAGTACTTGACAACCTGTCAGCCTCCGAATATTGAAACGTCCTGACGGCTAGATAAACAATCAACAATAATCACTCTATGCAAATTTGATATTTCCTGCACAATTACGAGAGGGAAAGAAAAAAAACACCCACTATAAATAACTGGACACACAAAGGCATCTGGCATTTGTTCAGGTTTTGAACAGATACGGATGCAAATGAAAGATTCTTTAGGATGTAATTGATTCAAACGTCGCTGCGCCTCCTCTGCCTCCTTTTATTGTTCTTTTTCTTTTTTTCCTCTCCTGGCACTTGTTTTCTTTTTCCTTTCTCCCCTTTCTCTTTATCTCGCCGCTTTCAATATACACAGATAATGGCTGATGTAAATGAGTGAATGAGAGAAAGGGGAAGAGAGAGAGAGAGAGAGAAAAAGCAGAAGAGAGGATGTGAATCACCCCTTTCGTCTGCTTCTTGTTTTGTCTTTTCAAGTGCTTTAGAAAAGAGATGTGTGCAAAACAACGCGCTCTTATGAAGTGGATTGGAAACGACGGCGGGATTGAATGCCGGCTGGGAAGCGGCGAGCTCCGTCCGCCGCTTGTGAAGGAGATTACTGTGCGCCTGCACCCCCACAACACCCAGAGATTAAGACTGACAAGAACACATCAAGTCATTCCAGGACAAGCAGATCTCTCACTCTCATCTCTCCTCCCCGGGCCTTCCTTCAGAAAACGCTCCTCTCTCACTGCCTCTTCCCGCTCAGTCCAGCTTTTCTCTCTTTATGTCTCCCGGTCTTTGCCTTTCTATTCGCCTTCTTTCATCTCACCCCACTCTCTCTTCATTTGTCCGTCTCCTGTCCGCACTCGGAGGCCCGGGAGGCTTCGGCTTCAAGGTGTAATGTGTTGCCGGGTCTGACCCCGGTGACCGCCAACCTCCAGGATCAGGACATCCATTAGCGGGAGCTAACGGCTCCATCGCCGCTCCGTCTCCCGACGGCCTCGGATCGCAACTCTCTGGGCTTCGGGTTCATGTTTTTAATCGCTGCAAAACACTCTGTGGTGGCTGACGTCCAGAATGAAGGGGTTGGCGGTAGTTATGGGTTGAAGTGATTCTTGTCATTTCAAATGTGACTTATCATCCGATCACGCCTGGAAGTTTTTAAGCGACTGCCCAGATAGGAGTTGTTTGGGCTGGCGTTGTGTTTACACGTGCTTTCCTTTCACTTTTTATTGGAATGCGAGTTCAAAATAACTATTTAAACAGTCGCCTTGTGTTCATTTTGTTATTGCATTCAAATACGTCTGCATACGATTTCAAATAAAATGTCGAAATAGATATCTTAATCTTAGATATCTAAATCAGAGACTTTATTTATAGCTGGATCGGTAATCGGTGATAATGGGGCAGATTATTTTTTATTAAATTCTGTTTATGTACTATATACATTATATACTGACATTTTTATTCCTGTTTAAGTTCTGACCAACTTGGAGATTTACACTTTCCCCCCCCCCCCCAAGTTGCTGGTGCAGGATACCAGTTCAGTACATATCTCTTCATTAAAGTTGTTGCATTTTTGTTTTACAAAGTTAAGAAATGTTCAATTTGAGCTTAAACACTAATATCGGATCAGTATTCGGTATACAAGTCCAGGTATACATCAAGCAAAGATGAGCAGGCTATGTGTTCATGGCTGTTTTCTTTCATATTATTAGTATTTTGGGAATACATATTAATTTAATTCTAGTATAACCTGATTTGTTCACCTATGGACTACCAAGAGGTTGTTTTGGTCCTTTGACCTTTGACCTTGACGAGAAACAGGCCCTTGGATCGTCCCTCTTGGGGTTCTCGATAATCATCAAGTGAAAACTAAAACAGTTCAGTGGATACAGAATCATAAAGGTCCATAACTCACATGATCATAGACGTAAACGGTCAACGTGTCGGCTGCGTATCAGTGAACGTTTCCAAGGACTCCTCACATCATGTTCTCTGTTCAGTAAGGTTTTACATATTTCTTCGCACGCAAAGCCGGCGCTCTCAGGGCTCATGGTCATCTGGTGCCTTAAGGCACCTGCACTTCATCCACTGTAGGTAATCCAGCCATGACAGCTGCTGAGGTTACCCTGGTTACCTTAAAGCACCACACTCAGACATAAATATATGTATTTCATTGTCCTGTCCGGGAACAGAAGAAGATGATCTCTCAGCTGGGAGATTCAGATGAAGGCGACGTGAGAGGGCGAAAGGCTGCAGCCGATAGGATCTCTGAAGGAGATGGTGGACACCGGGGCTTCTGGGAGACGGCGGCGTTGACGAGCGGTGCCGTTATCAATCACAGGCTGCTCTATTAATTTCATCAAGGCCCCGGCGCCCGCTGACATTAAATGACACGCCGGTCGGTCTGACGGCGTCCCTGAGGTGGCAACGCGGCCGGCCGCCGCTTTTGAAATGCAAATCAGGCTTTAACCTTAAACAGAGCCGCCCGGCCGAAATTATCTTTCTGCCTTCCAGTCAGGTGCTCCCCTCCCCTCCTTGCTTTTTTTCCCCATCTTTTTCCCTCCCTTCCCCCGCTTCCTTCCCAGGCATCACCTCCTCCACTCCCCCTGTCCTCCACCAAGTTGACCCCTGGGGTACCGGGGATGGAGAGAGCATCCTCAGAAGAAGCGACAGATAAAAGGCAAAGGTGGAGGAAAGAGGGGGAGGAGGAAGGGATCGGCGGTGCTGACGCCAGCGTTCTGTCCCGATGAAGACGTCTCAAGGACAAGGACACATGGGGAGGAGGAGGAGGAGGAGGGGGGGTCTGTCTGACTAGCCAAAACTGAGGAAGAGGATGGTGCGTCTCCCTCAGAACTGAGTAAAACTTCAGGCAATCCCCTCCACCAATAAAAGCCTGAAATCGGTATGCAATCCAATACCTTTGGCCTCTGGCTTCAAAAAAATACCCCTTTAGAGGAGCTGCGCCATTAGAGCTGTCAATATTGTGAAGCATTAGCGCCGGGCCCAGACGAGGAAGGATTGGTTACCAATATGCAAGGAGCTGCCATTGTTCCTTGGAAAGGCTTCTTCTTCTTCCTCCTCCTCTTTCTTCTTTATCTGAGCAGACTGAACACATACATTTTAATTGAGACATCAGACGAGAGTGAAACAGAGAGCGCTGCCTGGACAGGCGGCAGATACATGATGGAAAGAAAAAAAAACATATTCAGGCGGTGACTAAAAAAAAAAAAAAAGGATGAGGGAGAGGAAACGGGGGGGTGAAGAAAGGAGGTCCCCGCGGCAACACAAACAAACATATGATAAACACATGAGAGCTATCTCTCTCTTTATCTTTCTGCCTCCTCTGTTTCTCTCCCATCTCCACTCCTCCGTCTCCTTCCCCCTTCTCTTGTGTCTTTACACAACAAAGCAACGCTAAAGCAAACTCTTTTCGGCACGCAAGTTCCCCCAAATCTCAATAGCGATACGTTGGCTGTAAACAGCATTTTGTACAGTCGATGCAAATCAGGATCCATATGACTCAGCAAGCGATGCCGCAGCCGGGGGATTTGATTGATCCGCTTCGCTGCACTGTAATTACAAGTGCAGCCTCACTTTGAGAATAGTGGGTTTATAAAGACACCCTCAAGACCACGACACTAAAACTAAATCTTCTTACAAAGAATCGGACACTGGGGTAGCCGATATTTTCTCAAATCAGCTCATTGTTCTTCCTCCTAACAGAGAAAAAGAAAATCTTCAAAAGTCGGTTGAATACAGGTTGTTGTAATGTTTCTCCATTTGTTTTATTAAAAACTACATTATTATACCATGTGGGTGTTATTGCTCCCCGTCGCTGTGTCTACGGTGTATAGAGCAAGAATGCCAATATTTCAGAGATGTGTGTGTTTAAGAAAGTGTGCAAAAGCTCGTTGTATCTGCAGAGAATGTGAACGCCTCCATCCATGCATGTGTCTATAGAGCACACAACCAGTCGCTATACGTGCACACACACTATGCCTGTGTGTGTGTGTGTGTGTGTGTGTGTGTGTGCAGGAGCCAGGGGAAGGAGGCGAAGAGACGTAGAAACGAGGAGCTAAGCCCGGGATGTTAAGCACGGGGAGACACCTGGCACAGAAACTTAAGTGCTTCCACCAAGTATCATCAACCCAAGATTAAAAGCGTCGAGGGGGAATAGTGGGAGGAGAGGGATGCACCGTGAGGAGGAGAGAGAGGGGGAGGGAGTGTTCACGCATATGACAAGTCGGGTGGGGGGAGAGGAAACAAAATGAAATCAAGAAAATGCAGTTTTAGATGCACATACTGGACATGAAAACACACGCATGCAAAACACAGCAAACACAGGTATAAACCAACATTCTTTGCAAGCTTGACAGATAATAACAGGCTGTTGTTTCCCTGCAGCAGACAACATGATGATTGGTGACATATGGACTGCACAGAGAGGGGAGGGGAGAAGTAAACAGCACATATATACAACCATCCTGGCAGGTAATTGCACATCACTGCTGCCACATAGAAACCAAAAAGACTTAAACATTTCTCGATGTATTTAAAAA
This sequence comes from Myoxocephalus aenaeus, assembly GCA_038501785.1. Classification (NCBI taxonomy): domain Eukaryota; kingdom Metazoa; phylum Chordata; class Actinopteri; order Perciformes; family Cottidae; genus Myoxocephalus; species Myoxocephalus aenaeus. The sequence goes on along the minus strand of JBAMJR010000047.1, from coordinate 843,670 downwards.
AAAAAAAAAGAAGGTTCCCCCCAACTGCTGGATGCTTCACCTCGCAACGCTGAAACACAGCGATCGGCATAATTGGAGTTACGAGGTTTTGCTTCCCCGCCTGAAACCGCACCGCCTGATTACCAGACCATCTTTCCTCAGATGTCTCTGTTCAGAGACTAGTCTGTCAAGGGCCTACTGATTACTGTGCACAAATACCAGGCTAATATTCTCTGTCGATGGCAAACAACAGGATGTGTGCACTGCAATCTATGGCTGTGTGTGTGTGTGTGTGTGCTTTCTGCTTCAACTCGTCTTCAGAAATCTGTGTTTTGATTGCAGAAAGTAACTGCGTGTACGCCTCTTTAAAAAAAGACGTCCATGCTCTCTCCCTCTCTCTCTGTCTCTCTCTCTCTCTCCCCCATTTGCTGCCACTCCTGCGAATGGTTATTATTATCGTCATCAGCGGAGAGCGGTGAAATCAGGGCCCCCGACAAGCAATCTCTAACTCAATCTCACCCGCCACCACTGCAAGAAATACCCGCCGTCGCAATTATTTCATCCAGCCGTTGGGTAACAGAGTCATGATTTCCTTCAAAACTAGCAGGAAAGCTGCCTATAAAGTGAGCAAATGTCACTTTTCTTTCAAGATATCTTGATAATAACATGACAATCTGATATAATTGAGCATTATTGACCTAAAACTGCCAATTTGTCCCCCCCCCCCCAGAAAAATTATAATTGAATTTCAGTAGTAAGAAGAGAAAATATTGGCGCAATTTCTCACTCAATTAAAGAAAAATGGGATTTGAAGACTGAAAATGTGACTAAACGGCTTGCTGGAACCGGTATTTTTTGCAGCGCATCTCCCTCTCCATCCAGTCGGCGCACTCGTCTGCATCCCACAGTCGTGTTGACGAGAGGAGGCTTACGCCCGGCGCACACAAGACCCACTACAGGCTTAATAGCGTTTCAAGTGTTTTCTCCGGGACTCGTCGTTGAATCTCCCGACTGAATAACGTTCGACGTGAAGGGGCGGAAGGAGCGGAGAGACGTGCGGCCAGTTGGAATATGTAGATATCTGCCGTGGAAAAATATGATGTGACAAAATTTGCAACTTCTACAAATGCTCGTCTGATTGAGGTGATCGTTGTTTTTAAGATAGCGACGATGGCGATGCTGCTGTTGGTTATCAGGAGGAATTGACACAGTGCTATTACATTCAAGGAGACAATTAGATGACCCTCGGGTCCACGATGGCCGGCGAGTCGTGGCTGCAGTGAGTCAGGTAGATAGCCCGTCTGTCTTCAGGACATAGGAAGAGAGCTGAAGTTAAGCTCTTTCTGCGGCTTAGCATCAATAATCCAACCTACAATTCTCCTCTCGTTCTGAACCCAGAGAGAGGATGAAAGATTTAGACTTCCACCCTTGGTCCCTGCAGCCTTGCTCTTTCTCTCTTTCTGTCTTTTTTTTCGTTACTCCCTCTCTTGCAGCTATCCATCTTCGCTCTCCTCTCCCGCTCTGTCTGTCTCTCGTTATCCTCCGCCCCGCGACTCGGAGCAGGAAAAGATCTTGTGATGATTATTTCACAAGTGTGCTGATATCATCTTCGCAAGGGTTTTTCTTGCTTCTTCTCATCGAGGAAGAGGTTTACAAAGCACTGGAGAGGGAGCTGCCTCTTCTCTCAAGAGCATCCTGACCTCGAAGCCTATAGAACAACTATTAGTAGCCTTTCAATATGGATCACGCGTAATACCAATGAAGAAAAACAGTGCGGTATCGTCTGCATAGAATGGAATGATGGTTACTAGTCAAGAGGTTTTGAAAGTTTGATTTAAGCTGATTTATGTATTCAAATGCCTTGAGACTAAGTTTCTAACATGTACTGTATTACGTGAACAGAGACAAAACTGTAACAAAACACTGGCAAAAAGTAAATATATGTCAATATAGCCTACGTTCTTATTCAAACAGTGTAAATCTGGCGATGCCGGCTCAAAGTCTGCTGTTTTTTGTAATACAAACCTATCGGCTATGATCGCAACATTGATTTTGAGAATTAAAAGCACAAACAGTGTGAAGAATCAGAGAATAGGTATACAACTCATTTCGTCCTTGCGAGTCCTTCCTCCCTGATCCTTCTACGTTCCCGGCTCATTTGGCAGCCGGTGTTGCCCCTCGACCGGCATCTAAAGGCTTTGATGTAGCCGGCAGACGCCAGGCGAGCACCGTGGTAACCTGTGTTTGAGAAGTCTGAGCGCTGCCCTCTCTACATCCTCTCTCTTTCTCTTCCGATCCTTTTGTGCCCATCCGTCTCTCCCCGCCAGTTAATGAGCCATGCAGGACTGCCATCGTTCGGCGCCGAGAGCGGAGAGGAAAATGGGGGAGAAAAGAGCTGGGGAAGACAGAAAACGGGTGAGACACTGAGAGAAGAGAGCGGGGACACCATGTTTTCCCTCACCGCCTCCCTAATCAGGCCCGTCTCCCTACCAAACGCCACGCGGCAATTAGACCTGACAGTACTCCGACTCCCACAATCCCACCAGGACTACGCATTCAAACACTCAAATCAACACAAGAGGGGGGAAAAAATGCCTGAAAGCCGACACAACTTCAAGAAAACAGAGCTCTTGATAGCAGAGAAGCAAGCGACAGAGAATTAAAAAAAACTACATTTCGGCGTCCCATGCGTGCCCGGCCGGATGTTTTTTTTTGCGGTAACGTGGTCACGAGCAGCCGGCGGTCCCCGGAGGACGCCTTTGGAATAGTGGGATGATAACAAATACAGTTGAGCTCGCTCTCATGAACAGTGAGCTAATTGGCATAATTAGTTTGTTACCTCGCTCGTTATTGCATTTTAATGTGGATTCCAAATGATCGGGAGGGGAGGTGCGTTCGTTACGCTGATGTGTGCCTCCCTGCCTCTGCACATGGCTTTCGCGCATTGAGACGTTTGTATTTTTTTGCCGAACAGGTAAAGTTAAAGGAACTTATTCAAACAGCGTAGATTAATGTGGTTTAATTCTGTGAGCATTTTGTTACTGAAGGTGTATTCCAAGAGTTATTTAGTCAAACTATTTTGCATTCTCTGAGCCAGATTTTCCCTCATCCTGGTGAAACATCTAATTCCACTCCGGTTCATGATATTGTACATTTTCCAGCACTGCCTTTGCAGCAACTTCCAAGAGAAGGGACATGGACTTGTTGCATTCAGCATTCAGCTGGGGGTTAAACGCGTGGGCGGGGAGCGCGGTGGCGATGCGCGTTTAAAAAAATAATACAACATGTGCTGTGGCTGGATTTAATTATGGACGGTGAGCTCTTCTTCCTCCTCTATGATGGGTTATTGACTTTTATCATAGTTAAACATCACTGGAAAATGGCCAAAAGGTGTCCTTGCGCTTTAATACTAAAAAGGGAAATTTGATAGATGAAAGAATATATCTGTATTGTAAGTTCATAGATTTTTGCAGTTTTTTTGGGGGGCGTATTGTTCCTTTAAAGTACACCTTGACTGCTGTAGAAGCCAACCTCACAATGTTTTTCTTACAGGACGGTGTTCTCCATGTACGCCACCCATACGAGTGCTCCACGTCTGAGGCGGCATAGGGCTATGAGCCTGTGTCCAGCTGGTGACAGCTCCCTATCTCCCCTCTTCAAGAAGCCATTTCAAGCGCACACATCAATAGCCAACTCTCCAGAGCAAAGCACCGCAATAATTCCAGATAAATCATTCCCTCGCGGAGCCACTTGATGCGTTCAAACGCACCCGTGACCTTCAGCTCTGCCTCTTTCTACATCATATAGCCCGGGAATATAAAAGCTTATTAGCTCAGAACATTGTTGATACGTTTGTTCGAAAGGCAATGCACTAATGAGGCGTCGCAGGATGCGAGCAGCCGCCGAATATCCTTTTGGAGATGTGTGTGTGTGTGTGTGTGTGTTTTTTGTCCTCCATAGAGGAGCACAATACACTGCTAATGGCATCTCATTCGCAAGTGGGCAAATAAAGAAGAGAGATGAAGTGCAATATTGCTTTACCATATCAAAGGAAGTGGCATCCGCGGCTGTCTGCTGGCGTGTTGATGGGCGAGCGGGAGGGTGGACTTCTGTAGACACGTGACGGACGCGGAGAAACAGAGGGAATTAGACGGCGGATACTCAGACGGACGAAGAAACGGAACACAAAAAAAGTACAAGCTACGCAGACACAATGACACTGCGATATAATAAATGTAGGCATGTTAGTTAAGGAAAGACTTATAGGAACACATTTCAGATGAAAGAGTGCATTACTTTTTCAACTATACATCCTTTCAGTCGTATTTACTTCACGGTGTCTTTGTGCGTCGTACTGACACCGATACTTACGCACACATTTGTTGACAGCTGCGTTGTCGCAGCTCATCTTTAAACTCGCCGCTCAACGGTAGCTGCAGAAAAGAGGAGAGTTGCTTTACAACCCGAGGATCTCTCAACGTTAGTAGATTGGGTTTGTGAAAGGCCTCACACGGGAGCTAAACTTGGACTAGTGTCGTATTGACGTTCTCCTGTATATCAAATCTAGCGCTACCTAAACTACCTAGCTAGCGAGATGTTTTGACTTCTGCGGAGATTATTTGTTGTTCGGTCGAGGAATGTGCAGTTTTGATGGAGCACACGTTCTCAAAGTGCGATATGCTAATCAACACTTTACCTACTTGTCAGGAAACAGAGAAGGTGGGGGTGGGCTCGCTTTCTGGGACCAAGAGGCTCGTTTCCAGCACCAGAGGGAATTCACTCCCAGTGTTCCAGTGTCTTCTGATCACAAGCCTACATTTTTAATTTGACTCTCCCGTCACACATACACGCCACGGCATATGGAGTGACGGCAATCTCTCGTTCATTACCACCCTTTCTCTCCGGGCGTCTTTTTTATTTTGTAGATTCACATCCAGCCGCCCCAGAGGACCGGAGTCTTCGCCTCTCGTCGGGAGACTCTCACTCGAGGGGGAAACAGTTTAGACTTTGTTCTGTCTAAAGAGGCCCACGTAATTAGAGGAGGAAGTGAGAGGTAAAGACAAACTTTAGATTTAAACTCAAAGTAGTAAATCAAGCCAGTCAATGTGTTCAGTTTATTTGCGGTGAGGTTCATAGGATTGCTGACATCCTATTGGACGTGGTGGCTTTTTGGGAACAGATTTTACACGTGAAGATGAGTCATTATGCAAAGGCTACCACTCAATTATTTAAATGTCTTCTGTGGCTCTGACGGAGATTTACAGAGTCTGAGTAAATAACCCTGATGACGTCGGCATTAGCTTGGGTTTTGCATTCATATGCAGAATCTGGGGGCAACAGAACAATATTTTGATGCGATCTGATTTCTGTTCATAGTTCGAGTAGTATTGACCAATTACATTTGAGCAGGAACAACATCGGGATTGCATGATGGGAAGTGTAGGGTCCTTTTTGTCCAAACGTGACCATGGAATACCGCTTTAAAACACTGACCAAAAAGCAGCAATTTCCTCACATGCACTCATCACATCCCGACTTCTGAGTCTCGACTACTTGTGCTTTCAGTGGCGTCAGGTGTGTCTGCTGTCAGTCGACTCAATTGATTGTGTTGTGGAATACACAGGCGGTGTGTTGCATGGGAGTGGAGGACACTGGAGGAGACTGCACCCACACCCTTACTGAATCTTAAGTTCCACTAATCAATACTCTTATATTAACAAGAGTTGCTCGTAGTGACGAACCCACAGAGAATTATTACCTGCAGGGTGTACTGGGACTGTTTTGGTTTTACAAACCCACAAACTAATTGTCCAGTCACCTGACTTTCAGGTGCAACAGGCTCCAGACACAAAGCCACCAGCTTCTGAGCATCAAATAACAACACAAAGTTAGCCGCTAGCTGCTATGGTGCGTTTAGCCAAAAAAACACATTTCATCCAGGAGATAAAAAAAAAGATGAAAGTAAAGACAATTCAAACATCTATAGAAGCAAAACAAGAGGATAAAAAAAAAAAAAAAGATCTAAATATGACTGATGTTGCTCTGTCTGTCTTCTGCAGGATGTATAAATAACACCTGTTCGCTAACACGTTAGCCATATCCACTATAAACACATTATTAATATGTCAGTGTTTGTTTACAGCTCGTTTTGCTGCCCTCAAGTGCCCAAAAACAAATAGCGACTTCTTTAAATGATGGGTCATGTCTAGATGGAAACCCACAATTTACATTTCCTGAATTTATTTCACATTCTCTGCAGGCAAACGGCAGTAACACACACTCACATGCACACTCACACACACACACACACTCACTCCACTCACACCTCAAAGAGAAAAACTTGCCGTTTAGCCCAAAGTGCAGAGCGAGGCGTGCGCTCCCTCGGTGACACCCTTCTCCATTCCAGCTCAAACATACCTGCTCACAGAGGCGCACACACCTTGTATTGTCTTCAGCTATGCTCAATTATTAATGGATAAACAAAGAGCCGTGAACTGTGATGGGCTGTCGGCAGATATTTTCCCCTCTCATATCTTGGGGGCCCCAGGAAACGCACACAAGAGCCGAGACTGTAAACAGGGAGGAGAAGCTTAAGGTCAAACTCACTCAACGCTCGGGACGCTCGCACACACACACACACACACATATTCACGAACAGATGCAAACAAGCTGGAGATCTGCAAGTAGTACAGATTGCCTAAAAATGTCAGCGGGAACTCTGTGTGTGTGTGTGTGTGTGTGTGTGTGTGTGTGTGTGTGTGCGCTGAGGAAAGTGTGTGTCTCAGAGAAGTGGAGCAGATAGCTCATTTCCTCTACTGAGACGGTTAGCTGACTTCTCTTTCTCAGGAGGTTGGCTAGCCATGTGAAGCGTGTGTGTGTGTGTGTGTGTGTGTGTGTGTGTGTGTGTGTTAGAGACAGCAGACTCTCCCGAGTAATGGAGGATGATGTAAGAACAGTTCATCGACTTCACTGCACGCAGCGCTAGCACAGAACTGATCTCAGATCAGCTTTAGCAGCTCTTACAGACTTGCAGGTAGACAGCAGAGGAAATGCACATTTAAATCACATCCATAACAAATGCAAAGATTTCCCCTCGGAGACCACGGGAGTAAATTCCTGCAGCGCTATCTGTTTATACTTGTGGTTGTTTTTTGGCTGCTTTGTTGATACCACGTCTCTGCATTAAGAGTCCCAAACGAGCAATGATGTCATCGTATCCTCTCTGTCAGCAATATGGTGTCTGATTGAGCCGGCTGTCTCTCAGCGTGTCGGTCTGTCTGTCTGGCCCTCCTTCTGTTCCCGTCCATTGCGAGTGATCAGATCTGTGTGTTTTGACAGAAACATCATTTGTTGTAATTATGAAGTGACGACGCAGGTGTGCGTATGCTGGCTCTGGTTCTTTTTTTTTTTGGCCCAGTAAATGTACAGTTTTTTTTTTTTTTAATAATCCACATTTACTTGTGGTTGAGATTCATGAAGAAGAAATCATTTATTTTCCTTCAGGACATTATGCCGTGTCCACATTTAGAAAGGAAGAGGGCATGTTATGGCCCGTAATAATAATTACTGAGACGGAGGATGGGGGAATATTCACAACAAAAAGAAAGAATATTCTCTGAGATTTTAAACTCACAAATATCCAAGAAAGAAAGTATTTTTTTTTGGCAAGGAATCATTGCTTTACTTTAAGGTTGGAAGAGATGCCAGTAACATGAGCCGCCGAGTGCAAAACATATCAATTGCAGTCAAATTTATGCAAGTCCATAAAAGAACAAGACAGAAAACTCGACTGGAGCAACAACAATTCAGTCGGTGGCAAAACATAAGACTTTTACAGTCTCTGATAATATTTCAATTCTCGTAAATTTACAAATTCAATATTTGAGAATATACAACTTTTTTCGTAAATGCAAAACCTCTGTTATATAACATCTTCCCCCTACTAAGCCGTCATACTCGACAGCTCAAAATCACAACATCCCTCATAAACTGTCATCTAAATGATTGATCAATATTCTGCCTATTGACGAATCACTTAATTCTCCGTCAAACCTACATTTAAAATGCATTCAGCTGCAAACGTGGACCCAACACAGGCAGCTGATGAGCACGGCGTGCGCGTCACGTGCACGGCGTGCGCGTCACGTGCACGCCGAAATAAAAACACGGCGGTAAGTTCCTCTCAGCTGTGCACACACAAATCCATCAAACCGTGGCGTACATCTCCGACTTGTTAAGGTACCATTTGTCAGCTGCTCCTGGAGTGGCTGTGTGACTCCGCCACTAATTGCCACTGGTGCTAAATTTAGTCGGGGAGATACGAGTCCTTTTGATCAGTAGCACTGAATCTAGAAAAAAAAGAAAAGGGAAAGGGGAAGAAAAAAAAAAATGTGCTCAGCCTCGCAGGCAAGTTTACCCGCCTCTCCCCGCGCTCCCCCATCTTCCCGTCACTGGGGAATAGGTGAACTATTCCATATGTCAGCCTTGTCAATCAGCGGCAGAAATATGGGAAATGCTCCCTCTCTCTCTCCCTCCCCTTCTCTCTCTCTCTCGCCAAAGATCCTGGGTGGATGTACTCGTCTCTCGGAGAATTCTGCCCCCCCGGGCTCTGCCGGTGTGTGTTTATTTATCTCCTTGTCATCACGGGTGGTTTGGAAGCTCAAGACAAGGAGGGGGAATATTAATCAAAAACAATCTCGCCTCGGAATTTTAATTGTAACGTTAATCAATCATTGTAAATGAGGCGAGGGCTTGGCGCCGCTCCGAGTAAACTTGCTGCTCCGGCGGCGGACGGGGGGAAAGTGTGCGTCGGGTCGGACTGAAAGGGGGATTCGTTCTTGTTGTGCATCTCCTGAAGTTGGAGCTTCCTCTTAAGTCGCTAATCAAACAGACGGCGAAGATGAAAGATGATTTTTTTTCACATCTTAAAGATTTCAGCCTGAAGTGTAATATACAAAAAAATAGAGCTTTTAACCTCCTTTTTCCCCCCCCGAGAAGCTTAAACCCGTCCTAGTCACACATAAAATACACAACTGCAGACGCGTGAAGACACCAGACGCCGTCTGTGCCGAGCGCTCACCTTGATGCCGACGCGTCAGCATCTCATCGACCGTGCCGGCGACAGAACGCGGAGCCGTCGGTTCCCTGATTGATGGCGGGCGCCGTCGAAGACTTTGATCATAACTCACAAACTTTATCCGTTTGAGTTTGTTTCGCCCCGCAATCAAGGTTACGTCCGATCAACTTTATCTCCTCCGTTGGGCGTCGCCAATAAATATTATGTTCTGATCTGTTTAAGTGACGCGACGCCGTCCAGGAGGCTCTTATTCTAATTAATACATTTTTCATAATCCAGTCGAATGGCTAAATAAAGGGCTTTGTGGGGAAAATTGATCTCCTTGAAAAGAACATCCATAAAGGACACAAATCTTACTAAAAGCACTGTCTAAACAAGACGCATGGAGGCCAAGGTTGATTGTAAATGTGTGCATTGCATCAGCGCTGTTTATTTCCTTATTGCGCCTGTTGTTTGTCCCTTTTTTAATATTATAGATTGATATGAATCTTCTTACCATCCATCGCTAAAAGGGAAAAAGACAGACCTTTACGACAGATGTTTTTAGCCCTTAACAAAGAGACATGCTCGCTTTAAACACCCTTAAGGCCTCAATCTCTGAGGTCACAAGGCTGATGCCGACCGTGGTCCAAGATGTCATCGGCAGGTGTACCAACTGACATCCTGACTGAGTCTAATTCATGATAGCAAGACATCAAAACGCTGCTTTTCTGTGACATGTTTTGTATCACGTTACTTGCTTTATTTGGGGTTTCCTCCTCCTTCAAACAACATCCAGAGCACAGACGACCCATTCAGCTCGGGATGGAAACGAGGACCGCCGTAACAGAAGACAGACAGCGGCGCAGCGAGAGACGGCTTTGAAAAAGTGTCCAGTCAGACAAATGGGGAAACAGGAAGTGGTGGAAACTTGGTGACAAAGTGAATATTTGCACAAACCAGACAGTAAGTTAGCAAGCTTAATTCAAACAAGATGCACAAACCGCAACATCCCCCGTTTGATTCCGGCTGGAGACCTTTGCTGCATGTAACCCCAACCCCTAAACCCTCCCTCCATTTCCTGTCTGCATCCATACTCTTTATCATATAACGCCAAAACACCAAAAGCAGGGATATTATAACGTGTGCAATATTGCAAAACAATAGAGGACTCCAGTTGTTAAAAAAGGGCACAAATTTGTGTCTCAAAAAACACCAAAATTGGAGTTTGGGTTTGGGTGAAATCGGATGTCATAAAGCATCAAATCCCGATCGCCACGGAAATAAGATAAATACACAACTAATTGGATCCAGACAGCGACAGCACAAACACCCACAAACACAACACACACCCACAGACGGAGGACGAGCGATGATATCACAAATCACAGGGACAATCAGGAGCGTGTCATCTCGGGAGCCGGCGAGCGGACTTCGCGGCGAACGGGCCCCGTTAACGACAAGAAGGGATGATGGAAATCATTTTCCTGAAGGACCTCCTGTTGTACGCCATTACACAACGCTGCCTATTACTCTGTGACGAATGTTGCATGTTGATGAGCTGCGACAATAAGTGTGGGATTCTTCTTTCTTTCTTGTTTTTTTTTTGGGGTCGCTTTAACTTGCGCTGCGAAGGAAAAGCTGAAAGGAAGTTTTTGATCAGCTGTCGTGGAGCGGTATGGTAATGCGGAACGGGACGCGGACATTGAGAACGAGATAAAATACATTTGTGAATTTGTTTAGCATGAAAGAGCTGCCTCTGTGGGAGTGTTTTGCTTTTTGCGATATATGTGACAAAATGGACACTACATCTGATCAGTCAAAGTTTTGAAGTAACAAAGGCTGCACACTGCTGTGAAAACTGAATGTCCAGCCTAATGAAGCCGGGAATACGGCCTTCACTTCAAATGAAAGATTCAGCTTTGAACCTAGTGTGTGTGTGTGTGTGTGTGTGTCTTTACATCTACTCTTTTAGACAGAGCGACAAAGAAAAGCAGGGCAGCTGTGTGTGAGATGATCTCTGCATTAACCTTGCTGCTGGCGACACACACACACACACACACACACACACACACACACACACACACACACACACACACACACACACACACATTTAAGTTCATCCTAGGCACCGGGTCACCACCGCTGCCCTCTCTCTCCCCCGTGTGTGTAAAAGCCAGGCTTCAAAAAGCCGCAGCGCATCAAACAGACAAAGTGCACGTTACTTCTTTTCAACCTTTATTTACCCGGGGAAAGTCAAACGGGAACTTTTACCCAGCAAAAGCCCAGCTTTGAGCTCGCACCTGCAGGCTTCCCAGTCCACCCACAGCCCCTTCCCGGGTTCCACTCACAAGCCACGCCCCCTTCGGGTGGGCAGCAGTGACTCGTATAACGCAACGAGCTGAAATGTAAACAAACATGAGTCTGATTATTGTCTGCTGACAGGATCATTTCATGGAAGACGTGCCGAAGGGAAGTGGAGTTACCGAGACAGGAAACTACGAGCTACACTGAGACGCTGTGTCGTGGGCTCTTTTATTGTCTTCACAGTTTTATGTTTCGTGAAAGAAAAAGTAAATACAATCTTTGCTTCCACTGAAGGAAACTGCTTCTTTTTTTTTATGAACACAAAGAAATAAGTATTGTTCAAATAAAAATATATCCAGTACTATTCCAGCTGGAGGAGAAACTGTAATTTACTGTATTTACACTGCGCTTAAGGTACATTCTGAGGTACTTGTGCTTTACTTGAGTACATGCATTGAGTAGAACAATGTTAAAAATGTTAAATTAGAGATTCTAACAAAAGCTGTACATTTAATGGATACAGCGTTCACGTGTTCAGAGCCTCACCTCCACACAGGCAAACAATCTACGCCTGTACATCCCTGCAGTGAGTGATGTAACACGTTGAGGGACCCAGAAATCCTCCACTGATGAAACCCTTCGAGGAGCCTAGAAATCCTCCGTTGACTTCTATCGCGCCCGTGCATCTACCTGGCTGTCGGTTCTCATCAGCTGCAGCCCCTCTGGAGGGGGAGGGGCCTCACGCTGCCTGTCACCATGGAATATATGACACCGTCCAGGGCCGAGGTTGCAGAGGCGATGTCAGAAAAAGCGATGTCAGATTTCTTTTTTTTAACTGAGAGTGAAGGCAACATTGTTTGCTCGGTGTGTGTGTGTGTGTGTGTTATCTATGCATCTCACACCCAGGACTACCGGTGGAGGCCTCCGTCTGCTCACAGGAGGGAAGGGATGTGGGTATGTTACGGCCACCCGGGGCCCTGCAACCCCAGACGGGAATCATACTGGGAGCAAGTGTACAGAGGCCTCCATCCTCATCAGCACGACATACCTCCGCCAGACAGAACAAATTACAACCCCCCCCCAAAACAAGCTCGCATTACCTCACAGCCAGACTATCGTGTCTGCACTCTCTCAGCGGAACAGTGCTTCTGTGAGGGGCGTAAAGCTCGGGGGTCCGAGGGCCCGATTACTCATTTGGTCGTGTTTGTTTTAATCTGCCGGCCGTACGCTATCAAAGAACCCGAGGCCCGGCTCTCGCCACCTCCTGTCCCCAAAAAAGCCTTCAGCAGAATCGGACCGATTCATCTGCTCCGCGCTGATGGATGGACGGCCGCTGTTTGTATTCCGCCTCTGGTTTCGGGGAGAGGAAACTCCCCGAGCCCGGCACACAGCGGGCTTTGAGCGCTGGTGGCACCGCTGTGGCTCTGGACAAGGCTTTTAGTTGAAATGAATGATGAACAGTGCAATAACTGATCCTAAATTGGAGTAAGAAGTCTCGAGTCATGCGGCGGAGAAACACAAATTGAGAAAATGGGTAAAAGTTGGAGGCTTGAATATACAATATTTACAGAACTATCAATCCATTGGTATCACACAAAAAAGGCAAAATGTCAACGTCGCCGCAGCGCGAGGTCAATAAAGTTATTTGGATTCATCTGATTTAATATCACTACCAAATTTTACAGAAACTCACACTCGTTAGATATCTTCACTAAAAGTTCACCCGACATAATAAAACAAAACAAATAATTTCTCCTTAATTGGAAAAACGAGCCATAAAGTAGGACAATGGAGGTCTGTTTTGTTGTTGACATGTTTTTCTGTTGCTTCAATCAGATGCTGATATCAGTTAAAAATATGTGTATTGAAAGGGAAAAAATGTTTTGTCTTTTTAAAGATGAATTGAACGAATAGTTTTTTAAATGAATAATCAGCGGAAAAGATGGCAGATAACAAAGTGAGAATTTCAAAGTGCTGCTTTGGCTGCATTTTGAAGTATCAGGCGTCAGTTCATTTGCAGTTAATTACGTTTCCATCCAATGAATCTGATGCAGTAACTGTTTTCTTCCCATCCGCTCCTCTCACATCTCCAGCTTTTTGATGGTCTGTTGGTGTTAAAAATATATCCTGCTCTAACAAAATAACACCTTTTTTATTTATTTCATTTTTTTTTTTTTTTATCCCCGGTCCAAACGCCGGCTGAAACGCCGCACATCTGTACGGCAGATTGTCCCGGTGCCAGGTGTGAAGTAATGTTCATTAAATGTGACAAATACCTGATTTCTCAAGCAGTCAGTGAAAGCAACATGTGCTCGGATGACACGTGTGATGTGGATGGTGAGAGAATTCTGAGTTTTTTTCAAGCGAGAGAGCGAGATACATCTCACAGATTCTTCTGCACATCTGTGACTGCATGCACACAAACAGATCCTCTTATGGATCATCACATCAGGAGAATTATTAACTCCTCATTGTTCTATCTTGCAACAGCGAAGCCATCTGAGTGATGACCAACACAACGAGGCGCTCCGGAGAATACGTTATTGGGAACGGTTCAGAAAATAGGTCACAAACTATGACATCACAGGGGCCTACGACTCTCACAGTAACATCCCTTATGCTGCGAAACATTGCAAACAGGAAATAAAGCGCCTTTGCAGCACGTTTCCCTCCTCTGAAAAGAGCTCTCTCCCACATGTTCCCAGTCGGCGCAGCTATAAAACGGCACAAAAAAGCCCGACTTCGGATAATCACGGCCGTAAACAGGACTTTAGTGGCTCTGTGGTGATGCAACTGATGAGAAAATCCATCTCATGACCGGCGTAATGAAGAAGACTTGAAAATGGCTTCAGGTTGTTTCAAGTTGCTCGACAAAAAAACAACAACAACTGATTAGGCCGACAGGTGAAATTAAGGATTTGATGCATTGCGCGACTAATCTCATAAATTTGAGTCCAGCGTGTTTTTCAAAGATCCAATTTGTGTTCCACGTGAGGAGCATATTCATTCATCTTTTAATTACATATCATTACCAAGTCATTCTGATACCAATGGATTACCCACACGCAGAGGGTAACTAATTGCGAGACACACTTGGTACAAGTTAATCAAGAGTTTCCCTCGAAAGAATCCCTTTTTTTTTTACTGTAATCTAATACACAGGAATGCTTATTCTGGAGGTGGCTACTTCCTGGTGCACATGCAATATGCATGACAGTGAGTTCTCCACCTCGCCAGGTGGGAAGCAGGCATGCAAAACCCCGACTCGGTGCTTTTTATAGACTCTCCCTCTCCCTCTCTCTCCGAGCGGTTAAGCTGTCCCTGGGTTCCTCTCAGCTATTGTAATCCATACACAATGCCCACGCGGTTAATGGGAGAGACGCCTGCAATAAAGCAGAGGGTGCATTTCGCGGGGAGCAATTTAGCCTTCAAACAATGTGCCAAGGTTTGCTTCCTCGGGACAATACTGCCGTGTTTTTTTTTTTTTTGCGCTCGTCACAATGCAGAATATGAGATAAAGTCATTACGGTTTCGATGACGACAGAATGAGGAGAGAGAGAGAGAGAGAGAATGGCCTCAGAAGCCGTGAGTGTGAGCGAGGAATGTTCTGGTTGTCGGCCCGGCGGGGCGTCCTTTTAGCGAGCGCGGTGTCCGGGCCGCTATCGCTCATCTCAGCCGGCTTTCGGGGCTAAATGCGAAACCCACCTGGGCCAGAGGGAGAGGCCCCTCCTCCTCCTCCCGCTGCACCGCGAGGACACACAATACCTTCCTCGCACTAACCTGTGGGGGACAATGGACAATAAAAAGCAATCATTCTCACTTCACCGGCACAATTACTGTACAACTTAGCATCCCCGCCTTTACACGCCCACTGCCAGCAGAAAGTGAGAGCAGAGGAGCGATGCTAAAAATGAGACTTCCTTTGATACGAACACGGCTTCAACTTCGCTCCTCTTCCTTCCATTTCCCTCGGTGATAAGACACAGGAGACTGAGCGCGCTGGCACGGTGCATGCTGGGATAATGTGGCAGCGTGCTGCTAAGCACTTCCTGTCCACAGCGAGTGCAGGGGTTATATAGCTGCAGCTACTGGGATGCTTTCCCTCACTCCTTTTCAGATGAGCCGAGAGTGCATTGGAATTAGAACTAAAAATAAAAAAAAAAGGATAAAAAATGAAACTTCCTCACAATGTGTGCAGCGTGCGTCCGCCGATAACCGGCCCGGCTGGCCGCGCTTCATTAAGATGGTGCGGATATCGGTATCGCAGCCTGTCATTAATAATGACAAGGCCCACCGCTAAATACATGTCCACTGTTAATTATCAGAGGCCATGTCTGTTAAATATCAGATTCCTCCCTCTAAACAGTGGGCAGCTCTCCCTTGCAGTCTCATCTGTCACTGTAAATGTCATCACTTTATTCTCTCGCTGGCGACCGTGACAGGCCCCACTTTGAGCCCCGCTTTATCTCCGTTGCCTTCCATTCTCCCGGCTACAGGCTCTTCCCCCCTTTTCTTTTCTTCTTCTTCTCTTTCTTTCCACCACTCACTGCTGTATCCGCTTTCCACACGTGGCAAATGATTGCCCGGGTAAAGGTATTTTCTGTTTCAATCTTACACTTTCCCAAGGGGGGACGAAAAAAAAGAGGGGGGGACAAGCTTTCTGCAGCTGGTTTCACTGAGAAAATTGTTCAGAATTGCCTCATTCCAGGGCAGATTAGCGAATGCATACAATCCCGGGCTAAGTGCTATTGTGCGCCACAATTTGGCCATTATACTTTGTCTTTTCCATTTAGAGAACCCCTTCCCAATTAAAGTAATACAGCCCTTCCAATACCTGCTCCCAATTAAATCTGGGCGGTATTACCTGCCTTGATAGAGCTGGCCAGCGCTCCTCAACACTCACTTGCATTCATTAGGCCTATTCAACGTGACGGAGCTGATGACAACGATTCAAGTTGCTCTACTTCCATCCCTCCCCCTTGCCACTCTCTTCTCTCTTGTTCTCCCCCTCTTTCGGACGGGCTCTCACTTTCTTTCTCTCTTTTTTGTGTGTGTGTGTGTGTGTGTGTGTGTGTCCCTGCCTTTCTCTCTGTCACTCCTCTCAAGACGAGAAATGCCCGCCGCTTACTCCGAGGATTCAGAATTGGCTGGGGGGGGATAGAGGGTGAGTGAGTGAGGGTCCCTCCCACCGCTCTCGTTTCTCTTTCTTCCACATTTTCTCGCCTGCCCCTGGTTTTGTTTCTCAGGTAGCTTGGATTTTTTTTTTCTCCAGCTCATTGTGCCTTTTTCAAATCCTTCGTCCATGCTGCTTGGTTGGCACCGTCTTAAAGCCCCGGCGTCACAAAGAAAGAGCTTGTCCAGGCCACTGACTCGATTGACAATTTCAGAGTGTTAAAAAAAAAAAAAGATTTCCACAAAAGCCGGAGCTTGGGGTGCTGCTGAAGTGGGGGGGAGGGGGCCGTCAATATGACATGTCTGCTGTCCAAACCCATAACCGCCAGGTGTTTGTAGCCTTTCAGGAGAAATCCGTCATATGCAACTGCTCCAATTGAACTCGTGCAAAAAAAGAAAAACGTTACACTATTCACAGTGTCACATTTCATAAAGCTGCAGTTATAATGAGGCGGGCCAACGGGAGGAACAGTAGTTGCACTTAAAGCTGGGACCCAATCAAAAAGGTGCACGTGTCCTAAATTAGCGTGCTAAAAAAAGCTATGAGCATATTAATGAATTTCCCGAGAGGGATGCAATTTGAGAAAAGCAGGATTGTGGCATCATTTCTGTTCATGAACACGGGAAAATGGACATTCTGCATTCCTATGTACGGTCGGCAATGCACAGGGTCATTGTCCCTTAACATTATGGTATGGAGAGTATCCATCACGGGTTGGCAACCTTTTCGATGTATTTTTTGTTAACTATGACAGCACATTGTAGAAGATTATAAAACAAATCTACATAGTCAAAATAACAGACTATAAAAACTCAATCAAATTAACGCAAAGAACCGACTGCACAGCTTCCAATGGCTGTGAAGAAAGTCATCTGGCACAGAGATGAACTTAAATATTTGCAAAAAAACGCTCTTGCACACTTATTGTTATAGTGTGCCAATGGTCAAGCTCCTATGTGAAGACTGCGTTAGCTCAATGCACATAAGTATAAGGCTGTTGTCTATACTTTTCGTATTACCAACAAATCATATGAAAGGACCTAAATAGGCCTATTTGTTCTAAAATAAAAACATATATGTTAATATAACTGTATATATCACCTGGGCTGGGATGACACAGTAACTATTGCAAATAAAATGTTGATAGCACTTTATAATAAGTACACACTATTTAGCATTAGTAAAACATTAATAAACACTTCATTCATCATTTATAAAGCATTATTCCAACATGAACACTCATTAGTATGGAATTCATAAACACAGTTATAAATGTTTCATTCTGGATTAATAAACTTGACTATTATGCGTTTCATGATTGGGTTTTCATACTTTATAAATGATGCATTCCCCATTTGTAAATTAAGTATTAAGGATGTATAGATGATTAATAAGATAATTTATAAAGTGTTAGTAAATGATAAGAAAAGGTAGTCAAGCTTGTTAATCAAGAATGAAACATGTATAACTGTTTATGAATTGCATACTAATGAGTTACTAATGAGTGTTCATGTTGGAATAATGCTTTATAAATGATCAATTAAGTGTTTATTCATGCTTTACTAATGCTAAATAGTGTGTACTTATTATAAAGTGCTACCAAAATGTTTCATTATACTTCCGATACCTCAAATGGTGTAGAGGTTCTGAGCTTATAAGAAACATGTACACTTTATGATATAACTGAATACTCAGCTGGTCGTGTTTGATAAATGTATCATAAAGTGCACAGAGCTAAAAAAAATCCCTTTTGCAGGTTTACATCTTCCCATCAAGCCTCCTTGATAAATCCTCCCTGTGATACTGGGTTTTACTCCCAGTGACATTTGGAGATAAAGTAAGTGAATATAATGGCAGCAAGGAGGAAGAGGGGTCTCCTTATGACATTCTCAGGACCCCCCATGAGGGGAGCCCTCCGTCCCGCTCAGCCGACACAGGGATGATGGAGCAGTCGAGGTAACGTGCAACGTGGAGGTACTGAGAAAACAACTGTGCATTTGTAATTTTTTTAGATGACAGTTGGCCTTTTTGTGCTCTTTTTGCTCCAAAAGTTGCAACCATTTTGTAAATATGTGGAATATATGTTCATACGCGATGAACAAATATAAAGATAGTTATAGTCCTTTTATGACCTATTATGCAGTTCTTTTGTTCCCCTGGTTTGGTTTGTATATTTTATTTATTTGTTTCTTTGCTTCTCTGTAGAGCCCTTTGTAAACTTTGTTTTTAAAGGTGCTATATAAATAAAGCTATTATAATTGTTATTATATTATAAGGTGTACTATTTCATCAACACCTCCAAATTAATTCAAACACTTTGCTTATTTGTGACGTGGAAAGATACATTTTTCTAGCTATAAGCTAACGGAGCCCCGTTTTCCGCTCAGGTAAACGGGCAGCAGCTCTGAGCCAGCAGCCAATCAGGAAGCAGGTCTGTGCGTTCCGACCTTGGGAGCCACGGCAACCTCGGCACCGCGCTCCCCTTTGATATGCCAAATCAAAAAGATCCCGCTCGGCAACTGAAGGCTGCTGTGTTGTTTTTTCTCCCCGTGTCCACGTAAAAAAAAGAAGAAGGAAATTGTCCGTGACTTTCGTTCGCGCGAAACACAGAAGAAGAAAAAAAAATCAACCTCTCTCACCTTGGGGGGAAGATTTTAAAGGGAGCGCCACAAGGTCGTTTGACACGATACACTGTGGCTGTAGAACAAAATAATGAGGCATTGGGAGAAAGCGTTTCAATAATAAGTAAATATCTCCCTCCTTCCGCCTCCGTTGCGTTTGCAACGTCGCTGCTCGGGAGTTCGCTGGACTCTGAAGACGCGTACGTATGCAACCACTTAGCGAAGGCCGAGAGTAAGGAAAGGAAGCCGGATGGGAGAGGAAGATAAAGGATGGCTAAATTCAGACCACATGGCTGTATGAGAGGAGTCACCAGAGGCTACTTCTAGTCACGGTATGGAGCTGGTACAGTGCTCACATGGAGACGCTGGTATCCTTTGGTTTCCTGTCCAATTGTCCCTTTTTTATGTCTTACTCCAATGTTATTTCAGTGGAAAGTGATCTACAAATGTACAACATTGAGATCATCTTCAGCTCCCTCATTTTCCACCTCAGCAGATGTTAGCGACTAGCTGGAATTAGCACACACACTAACCCCGGCCAGCTTTTAATTAATTTTACACAGACAGTAGTGCAGTGACCCTGTGAAAAAGGACGAGGCACACAAGACTAATCAGCCTGAACCCCGTGACATCACTCCTGGACCTGCCAAGCCAGCCAAAACCGGGGGAGCCTCGGTAGTTTACCGCGGATACAAAGCGCCAATTTATCACTATAAGCAAATGCTAACCTAGGAGTGTTGCCCCCGGCAGAATTAATTGGCCCTCTCCCTGTCTGTGAAGTGGCTGGCCTTGTTTAAAAAGACAGGCGGCCCCAGAGACCCCCGCTCTCAACGCGCCGCTATTGGCTGATTGATAGCCATGGAAACCCACCGCTCTGCACAACCAGGAAGTGCAGGGAAGCGATTGGTTGCGAGCGGACGGACGTCGTCCAGAAGTTGCAGAGAGAGCGCCGCCGGGATTGTCGTCGTTTCACTTCTTTTCTTTCAATTTTGAATAACTTTTTTTCCCGTCTTTCTTGACGAAAAAAAAAATAGGAAAATCAGCTGAATTCTCCGCCTCTTAGCCGACTATTCGCCCCCCACACAGACACGCCGCCGCCTGCCGAGCAGAGCAATCAGGGCGCGCGGGGAGTGCCGCGGTAATGGAGTTCCTGGTCACTGCGTCGGTGCTTCCCTTTGCCAAAAAAACGCCATCCAACACGTCACGCTCCGGGGTGCGCAACCCCAACAGCGGAAACAACACAACTTCCCTGTTTTTTTTCTTCACTTTTACAGAAGGGACGAGGGTGTCTTCCCCTGCATGCTGACGACACACGGCGGGGTCTCCTTCGACCCACCGTACTGTGACTGAGAAAGTGTGGATTGTAAAGAGCAACTTTCTAGTACATTAGCCAGAGAGCTGGACATTGAAGGCTCCTACTGTAGTGGGAGAGGAGGGAAAAGGAGAGACGACAGAGCTCCCCCCCTCGTCTTCCTCCCCCGTTACCCCACCACCCACTCTCTTTATCTGGCCTCTCTCGTTCAGTTGAGAGAGTGCAGCCCTATCTCGCCGGCCCATCCGCGGTGTCTCCTTTCCCTGGCTCCTGTACTTGGGGGAATAATTAATCGGGCTAACAGGTAAGAGATACCAAGACGTGGCATAAGAGCAGCTTTCAGAGCTTTGTGTGTGCACGGTTTCCACGCTGAAATGGATCCGCTCGCCACTCAGGGTCCTTTTCACTGGAGGAGCCGTTGAGGAGGGAAGGCAGCTGTGAGCGGATCTCACCGGACAGCGAAAGCACCCCTCCCTCTCCTCTTCTTCCTCCATCCCCCTCGAACCCCACATCCTTTATTTTTTTTTCTCCCTCCTCGTCTCAGAGAAATGAGGCTCATGCACGCACAGAGGCAGCTCCGGGCGTTGGAGTGAAACTGGAGGGCACTTGGACACTTTCCCTGATCCTCTCCACCGCCGCCATTAACACCTCTCACTCAGGCAACAAGCACGACTCACCTCTGCACACACTGCCATCCGCTGAGCACCTTCATGTTTCTGTTGCTCTAGTTTGGAGCCTAAAAGTAACTGCTGTCCTGGCTAACAAAAGCCTTTCTAAATAAAAAAAAAGACCTGGATGTGACAGTACAGTTTGTAAAGCAGCAGGTTTCTGAAGGATTATTTCCTGGAGGAAGCTTCAGTTTCTTCCTGTGGGTGTCAGATGATTGACAGCAAGCAGCATGTAAAGTAATACGTGGAAAACATCCAAGTGGGTACACTGGAATTGTGATAAAACAGAAACCTTGCAGCCATCAATAACGCTGCATAATATAATATCAAGCGCCTTGTTATTTTAATGTTGGACGAAGTCCTAATTCTCATTTTATGTGGAAATCAGAAACTGAAAGTTCCCTCAAGGGGTTTTACAACGCGTTCAACGCTTCAGACCCTCAATGTGGATAAACACTTTCTAAAGATGTCCTTTAACTGGGAAATAAAATGAAAGAAACCTCAGGAAGAGCAACGGTGGAGGGAACACAGTAAAACGACAATTTGGACCATCAGGACGACGACGCAAAGGTACCAAACTTTGGGAAACAGTTTAAAACAATTTAAAAAAAGCTTTGCAGAACAAATACCCGTCCAAAACTTTGACGAAATACTTGTTGAAAAACTTGCAAGAATTTGCTGAACCGTAAGAACAAGTTGCTATACTGCTTGCTGTGTACAGGTGGAGTAAGAGCACACACACACACACGCACACGCACACACACACACACACACACACACACACACACACGTCTCTCTCTTCTGCTGCTCTTATAGAAAGCTGCAGCTGAGCAGCACGTCGGTTCAGCAGCAGTTGAGTGAGACTCTTGCAAAGGGAAAACTTCACAGCAGTGACACCCTGAAAATAGACTGTGAACTTAAACTCTTAGATACTGAAAATGAACCAAGTGATATATTATTTATAACAGCCAACACACCGCTTAGAGGTGAAGGCTGCTCGACTCAGGAGCGCTTTGTCCCTAAATGCTGTCTGTGTGCTTAGAAAGAAAGCTAGTCTGCCTGTTTGAGGAGGCAAATAACAGTCAATTGTCAATTTTTGGGGGGACATTTAGGCATCACGATATCACAGGAACGACTCTTTGGGAAAGTCCGTTGAGAAAATCCACCCTAAAACACAACCCCAGGTGCTCCAATTTCCTCAAAATTGAATAGAAAGCCTTTTTTGATCGATACAAGTTCGCTGTAAAGTAAACGCATGTTATTCCTCCCTCCTTCCTCCTTCAAAAGGTCAGTGGTGGAAAAGTACAGTAGGGTTAGTTTGCCTCCGTGGGTCAGATCTAAAACACAGCACCGTGCTCCCTGCAGAGCTCTCAGCCGGACACAGAAAAGGCCGAAGGCGCTGCCCTCCTCTCCCACCGAAGGGGGAGGTCCGGCCGGGCCGCCACTCAGCTGGGGGCGCACTTGATGTACGACCGAAAGCCAATGGGATCGATCGGAGCCTCCCGCCCTCCTTCAACCTCCCCACCGTCCTCTTCTCGTCTCCCATCTTCCTCTGTTTCCCCTCCCCTGTCCTCTCCCGCTCCTTTACTTTTCCCTTTGTCTTACCTCCCCCTGCTGGCTGCCTCTCTCTTTCCTCCTTCCTCTGAAGACTCTCGTGGGCTTGCTCTGGCATTGCAGCCCGAGAGGAGCTTAATATAAGGAAGAGAAAAAAAAAGCCGCCGATGCCGTAATGCATATTTGCATTTCGTGCGAGTGCTGTGTCATGAGTTTGGGGGGGGGGGGGGGGACGCAGAAATCCCTCGGCGCTGTTGCAATTACCATTATTTTTACATTTTACATGGCAAAGGAGCATCAAATGCTACTTAACATCTTGCATATCTGAATGTTGAAAGTGTGGCACTAACACTGCCACGGGGGCCACTAAACACGGCTACGTTCGGCTGTAATTACGGCAGATTAAAGCATCCGAATGGCACGTGTTAACAATTAATCAATGGTATTGATAACGCCTCGTCACAGATTAAATCAATCCGGCGTTGATGCTTAATCGTCTGACTCAGGTTCATCAAGAACAGTGATTGACAGGCTGGAGAAGAAGGAAGGGAATAATGAGGGGACACAGATATTCCTGTAGTGATCGCCTTCATCGTCAGAATACTGCTGACAAATTCAATTATTGAAAGCAGACGGGCTAATGGTCCGTGGTAATGAATCATTTCATAAGTATTTCTGCCGTACGCTTTAACGAAAGCTCGGGTTGTCGCCGGATGCCTTACACCAATTACTATACTGTCACTGCATGTTGCAGCAATAATCGCCCCCTCATTGCACGGCCCAGAGATGAGACACACACACATACTTAATACACACGGCTCCAACATGTGTGTGTGTGTGTGTGTGTGTGCACAATACCGCAAACTCTCACACGTTTTTTTTCTTTCTTTGCGTTGCGTGCCCCAGCCTGCTTCCCCTTTGTGCAAACACAAAGAAAAGGGATCCTCTCTGTTATTCTTTTATTCCTCTGCTCCATCCTTCCTGGGGCTGGATGCCTCCACCACGCTCCGCCGTCCCCGGGCATGCGAGGTGGAGGTAGAGGCCCTCGTGATGTGTGGAGGTCCGCAGGTCTCGGGAGGAGGATGAGCGGGACGGGGACGGGGGAGGCCGACATACATCTGCAGCCTAGTGAGGGAGGCCGGCTCAAAGGCTTTGGGGAGAAAGAGAAGGGGGTCGCAAGGGTCAGTGACAAGTGGCACACACAGGGTGGGTGTGCGGGTGAAGTGGGGTGGAACAAGTGCTATAGAGGGGCCAGGGATTGTGTTTTTCCCATGGTCCGCTACCCCTTTTCCCCCCTCCCAAGTTTCCCCTCACGGACCCCCACCCAAAAAGCAGCCCCCCCACCCTGTGGCTCTCTCTCTCTCTCTCTCTCTCTTGTCAAGAAAGGACCGGGCCCGGCTCAGTTTCACTCCACAGGGCCGGTGTGTTTCCAATGAATTGATACAGATGAAGAAGTTCAACACAATGGATGGATTACCTCAGCCAAAATAGAGTGACCCCCCCTCACCCCCACCCCGCGTAACCCCACCCGCCCACCTCGCTTATTCACACAGCCACTGACACGGACTGACATCGGATGATATAGACTAGCCACACACACACACACACACACACACACACACACACACCAAAGAGTCCAAGGATACACAATAGAAGCAAAGCATGTTTTATCTAAACATTCAGAAAGTGATATTTTCTGGTCGAACCACAACGTTGAACTTCTGCAAGGCCATGAATTCAGTGAATGTGTTTGTTTATTAATATATTTAATATTTAAGCTCTGTGGCCCTCACTCCTTGTTTTGTGCAAAAAAATAAATAAATGATAGAGACCCTGGTCTCTTCAAAATGCGTATGTTTGTTTATATAGTCTATGTGATACTGAAAATGTACTTTTTTTAAATTCCATTTTGAATTTGAGTCTGTTTCGTATGCACTCCGGTCACAAATCAGGCTCGGCTCAAATTAATTGCAGTTAGAATTCTGATTGTGATGATATTTAAAATATCATCACAATTTAGAAAACCTCCATGAGCGCATGCATGTCTTATTGTGGGAGTCAAACCTCTCATCTCAGCTTCCTGGAGGTGACATGCAGCGCATCTGTGTTGATCTCCATCAACCTGCAGCCGGTTCATGAACCTGAGGACTTTGTAATCGCCTGCTGTGATGCGTTTTGTCTGCGCGGGAAGGAAGTCACTCAACATGTGTGAGTGTATCGGGCATGAAGTAAAGAGCGCCAACTGTACCAACAAAACCAAAGAGAAAGCCAGAAGCGTGCATGCTGTTTGATTGACAGATGATCTCTGTGAAGTGCAGTCCAACAAAGACCACATGCCTATCGCAACAATGCCGCCAGGAACATTAAAACCTCGCCACTTAATCAGAACATTCGTAGCCTTCAATACATCCTGGACAAAATGTACCGAGCCGCTCGCCACAGGCCCCGCCCCCCCGTCCCCGCGGCTGGAGCGGGAGGTGGCGGCGTTCTTAGCTGTCCAGGCTAATGGCTACGAATGGGCCCTAATGCACGCTCCTCCCGATAAATCACACGCACAGCGCCCCGCTTAGACATTCAGCGGCTTGGCCGACCACTCTGCTCCATCACACACTCTGAGATTAATGAGCACACACCCGGTTACCTTGCACCGCTGGACAGCGGGAGACACAAAGACACACACAAGGACACAATCACATGCTCGGATTTATACGATCATACTTGTGAGGACTTTTCTGTTGAGCAAAATGACTCTCTTGCAGGCACATGCACAGACTCCACCTCAATCTGCCCAGCGAGGTTTTTGGCAAGGCTTTCTGTCTGGGGGACAAAATGTCTCATCGCAAATACCCAGCGCAAGTGTCAAATGGGAAGACAAGTGTGCGAGTAATAGCGGTAGGCAAGCTGCATGATCAATAGGCTCCACGCATGAGACACAACTCTCCTTTTCCCTGGTTTGGGTAAACTTCCTCCCTTTGATCTTTCATTTAGAGTTATTACAATCAGACGCCGCCGCCGCTAACATCTCAGGAATCCAATGTGCCGAGCCAAATGTGTTTTCCAAATGTTTATTTTAGCGAGAAATAATGCACTCAACTAACCATATCTTTGGCGTTATCATCATCGCCCAGGCTATTTACAAACTGTATCTATTAATCTTTTTTTTTTAGCATGTAGAGCAATTAAATTAGGCCGGGTCACACTCGAGCAATAATACGATTTTAATTGCGCGGGGCAAGGCTCTAATTCAACTATCTCTGGATCGCTTGACGGGGGCAAAGGAAACGCTCATCGGGGGCAAAAAGACGGGGAAGGAAGAGAGGAAAGGAGATTCATCAAACAGCAGACAGTTTGAGAAGTCCGACCCCCCAAAAAAAAAAAGTAGGCCGTCTCTATCTTTTCAATTATGCACCTGGGTGTTGCAGTCTGAAAAAGACAAGCGCAATTACAACCGAGCCAGACATCTGGATGTGTCTCGTCCTCCGCCCCCGAAAACCTCTGACAGAAAATGAAAACAGCAAAACGTTTCAGTGCAACTCATCTCCAATCACCTTCAAATACAGGTCTGCGATCCCCTGGTCAATCCCCTCTTGTCTCCACCTGACGAGCAAAACAAACACGCCGCAGCTCAGGAGCGTGCAGACGCGACAATAGAAGTGTGTGAGGAGACGCAGAAAAAAAATAGCACCGAACAAAACATGAATGAAAGAAGAAATGAATGTTTACTTGTTGAATCTTTTATCAGTTTTTATCTCTCTCTGAGTGTTATCTATGCAGCAGGTACTGCGCTATGCTGCGCGGAGCTGATTAGAACAGTGATAGATGGGAGGGTGGATGACCTTAGCTTCCGACTAAACACAAGGTTGGACATTTGTCTCCTCGCTGCATTTGCATGCTTTCCGCCCGTTTATGGCAATTTGTCACCATGCGCGCTTTGCCATTGAGAAGACGCAGTTTAAAAAAGAAGCGAAAGAGTCGGCGGTGCAAGGCTAGATTCCCGGGAATAGAAATTCTAAGCAGGTTATGATGAAGCACTTTCATTCACATAATTCCAGAAAATGCAAAAAACTGACACGCAGGGAGTTCTCCTCATGCTTATCCTCTCCCGTTAGCAATATGCTAACTCCTGGAACTGTAATTAAGGTACGCTGGTGCAGAAATTCATCTTAGTGGCAAAACAGGGACGACACAAAACTTTGTGTGCATGCAAAAAAAAAAAAAAACGTCATCTTCCAAACCAAAGCCATAACCTGCAAC
The DNA here is from genome assembly GCA_038501785.1 of Myoxocephalus aenaeus. Taxonomy (NCBI): domain Eukaryota; kingdom Metazoa; phylum Chordata; class Actinopteri; order Perciformes; family Cottidae; genus Myoxocephalus; species Myoxocephalus aenaeus. The sequence goes on along the minus strand of JBAMJR010000047.1, from coordinate 816,747 downwards.
CTCCCACTCGCCACCACCCAGCTCACACACACACACACACACCAGACATGCTGATGAATGGCCTGTCATGCTGTTTGGTGATCAGTGAATTATTTACACTCATATGCCTTTTAATAATTCAGGGGCCCGGTCTTAACAAATTACTGCGCCGCTCCCCAAACCAACAGAGTTCACTCATCCGCTCTCCGGCGTGCCCTTTGAATACGACGGTGACATATTTTTTTTTGCTCTCAAGCGTGATTCAATAAGTTGTTCTGAAAGCGAGAGACGAGTCTCGGCAAATCAGCCCGAGAGAACCCACTGTGATCTCTTGTATCGGGAGATTAGAGGAAGATAAGTGTTTCCCGACTTGAAGAGCCGCTGAGGAAGCTTCTCTGATCTGTCGGAGAGGTCTCAAACTCTGCTTCTGCGTTGCCTTCATGAAGCCTAAGTTTGAACGATCCACGACAGAAGCTACGGGACGGCCGCCCTCATTGGTGACCCCGACGGCGAAGGCCCGTCTCCCTCTGCAGCCACGAGGCGTGTGCACGTCTCAGCATCTTATCATTATGTACTGAGAGATGTAATGCACGGACCAATGTGTGCATACTTTGTGTGTTCCTTGAGGATTAAAAAGTATAACAAAGAGTGCTTCTTCCATTATTACATTGAAATGTCCCAATTCTGACTACAATGCACGCTCTGATCCTTGATTTTGTCCGATTCAGACGGCCACCGAGTCCATCTTTATATATATTCTTTAATAAATACAACCGTATGAAAGATTAGACAGCATTGTGCTCTAGGCAGCTAAACGTCATTCATTCATTAGCCCCCGTTCGAAGCTAACACTATGCTCCCACGTAATTAATTAATTAAATTTTGTCTCATAGACACATAGAATAATGAAACGCATCGGACTCGATGTGTTACACGTAGGACTTAATTGGTACCTCATCCAGCTATGTTTGACATATCAGAGGCATAAATGCATGTGTATCTTTATAAATACAGAGATGCCATAGCCTCTTCCTCCACCCGCCATGCATCAGTACGTACATGCCAACCAATCGGCTGCCGGTGTGAACATCCTGCCAGGCACACGGGGTAAGCTGGTCATGTATACGCTCAATGAGAGATTAGGCCCTTACTAGACGGCGTCTCCGGTTTCGCAGTCATCAGCTAACGCACAGCGATGACACTGACACACACAGACGCACACGGAGGCCCCGCCAGACACTTCCAGGTCCCTAACGAGGTCGCTAATTAACTCTCCCACTTGCGCTCGCTCGTTTTCATCCGAGGTAGTGCACATTGCTTTTTTTTTTTTTTTTTTTTTTGACAGGAGAAAATTGCCGGGCAATTAAATCATCTGAAGACGAACACTCCAGCAGCTGGTATTAACAGCTAAATGTTACAGCCATTTTCAGAAATGCAATTGTGGAGAAGCTGTACAGTAAGTGACTGGCTGCTGTAATGCTCCCTAATAAGCTCCAGCTGAGGCTGTGTGGCACTGTGCTGTACATATGGGACTCAAACACACAGCCTGCTGGATCCACTCATCACACCAAGGCAGGTTCTTTACCTAAGATATGTAGCATAGCTTGTGCCATAGTTGTAACCCTCATCTTAGTCTTCCTCCATCTAATAATGGCATGACTATGCTTCCATCGTGACCAAGACGAACCTGCATTAATGAATGTGAAGAAAAAATGTAATAATCAAATGTATTGAACATTACATAGCGCTGCAACTAATGTCAATTTTCATTATTTTTCCAATAAATGGTTTGTGACTAAATTGCGCCGGAGTCCAAGGTGATATCTTCACATTGCTTATACAGTTTAAAACGCAAAGATATTCAATTTGCAATTAAATAAAACTGAAAAATGACACAAAGCTGCACTGCACAATATTCATATATTTACAATCGATGAAATGACAGAAAACACCCAACGCTAAAGGTCCCTTCATCTCTACGAGTCTTTAACCTGATGGTTTTGGTTTAATGCCCCAAAACTTTACTGGTTTTCTTCATCGCTCTCATAAGTTCCCTCTGAACAACCAGCAGCATGTTGCCGGCTCAGCACCCAATTACAAGCTAGCGACTAGCTGGTGGACTAACTGGAGCATTTAGCCGCTGAAGAAGCCGTCATGTCCGTCACGAGTTGGTTGGTGGAGACCAAAAACAGAGCAAAAAAAGCAGAATGTTGAAGAACATTGGAGTCTAGTCAAATGGACATAAACATAAATAACTAAATAATAATGTGTGTGTTGGACATGAGAATAGGCAACCACACCACTGGCTTTGACATAAACATCAATAATTATTTGTGGACAATATTTCTCACTCACACACACACACACACACACACACACTGTTTGGGCTCCACTTCATCTCCGTGCGGCCTCCTGGGTCCCCGGCCTCTTCTAAAACTGATTTTTGTCTCCTATTTTGTTAACCTCACTCGCAATTAACCCCACGCTGCGAGCCCCGCCACACATGGGCCAATGGAGGGCCGCCTACAGTATGCCAGCGCCCAGCCCCGTGTGAATCACCGCATTGTGTCAGCTGTCCCGTAAAGAAAAGAGTGGGGAGAAAGGGGACCGAGACACAGAGAGGGAGAAAGAGTGCTGTTTTTTCGGGGGTCCGCCATTCTTAGCGGGGTTACCCCCAGGGGCGATGACAGCAGTGGAGGGTGGAGGGTTTGTTTCTGTGTCTTGTGTGTGTGTGTGTGCAGGGAGGGAGGGGGGTCCCATCCTGACAGGTTCTTTTGTAAGGGCGGTTCGGGCTGGAGGGGAGGGAGCGGCGGGGAGGGTGCGAGTAGGTGAGGGCCAGTTTTGTGTCGGCGTCGGCGGTGGCGTGAGTCGCCACCGGCGGGGGGGGGGGGGGGGTCATTGTGCCCCGCTCTCCATTCTGTCTCCACACTCTGCCACTGCTCAATGGGCGGATTAAAGCATACGCCTGAGTCTTAATCTTTGAACTGCACACACACACACACACACACACACACACACACACAGACATATACGCAGCTGAATTGAGTCGGTCGGGGTCGGGTCCCACGCAGCTTGTGCTAAACGCTAACATCGACGGTTACGCCACAATCCATAGGTCTCATTTGCATCGGCGGACGCGTAGTAATGATGTTACCGGCACCCGGCGCACACTGTAACGCTTCCCTTTCTAGAGCTTTTTTTTCCCCCCTCGCTCTCATAATGAGAGAAGAAGGTCAGCGTCTGGCGAAGGGTGGAGGAGGGTATTAAGCCATGGTCTCTTTACAGTTCTCCAAGTTCACCAACTCCAGAAAATGAGCATGTACAACAAGCCAAGGGGCCTTTTTTATTGCGAATCTAATTCATTTCTCTAGACAACTGTGAAATTTGCCATTGACATTAGTCATTACCCCAAGGCTAACGAAAAGATGATCTCAGTTAATAAATGATGCCTAACAAGGAGCTCTCTCTTTCTCTCTCCCATTGTGTTAATGGCGGGGGCAGCTGTTAACGCCATGCAGTTACAGTACAGAACAACACAGCTAACACCGACGCTGGCTCCGCTTCCCTCTCGGTCCTTCTGCTTTCATTTGGATGCCGGGTACCCCCGCTTTCCTCTTCATCACCCCACCCCTCTCCTTGCCTCCTCCCCTGCATCATCATCACCCTGCAGATCCTGCATTATGCAGTGGCATCATTAGAGCCTTGATTTTTCAGACGCTTCCGGGCGCCGTTTTTTTTTTGGATCGCGGGGATCCGGGCCCGGCTCGGATTCCAAGACGAGCTCTGAATGAGCCGTCGGGAACAGATGTGAATGACAGCAGCGCCGAGAAGCACAGAGGGACGAGGGGAGAGTGGAAGAGGGAGCGCCGCGATCGGGGAGGGCGGGGGTGAGCGACGGCTAATCATCTGGAAGCGACTGTGACCCTCCAGCTGGCCCCGGCCATCATTGATACTAAACAATGAGGAAGCTGTTCTAAGCACCGTGGATAAGGGTCAAGCCACAGGACGGATCACACGGCAACAGAGTCTATATGTAACCAGGTGAAGCGGGGTCACTTCAAAAGAGACAAAGAAGGAGGTCACCAACTGTAATCAAGCACTTTTTGTTCCTGACAATTTCCATAATTAGAAAAGAGCTTTTTATTTTCTAGTCCGTAATAATTGTTTCCCGACAAGTGAAATGCGTTATTAGGGCGCCGTTGTCTATCTCTGTAACGACGAGTCACATTTTCTCATCTGAGGAAAATGGAATCCTCCAAATTGTGTTTGCGAGAGGAGTGTGGGAAGCACATAATACAATATTCTCGTTTATTTTATTTTTTTTCCTACTCGGAGTTCCAATTTATTGAAGTAACCGAGCAGAAAATGCACTGACAGCTGTAGCACTTTATTGCGAATTAGTATATACATTCTACACCCCGCGAGAAAAAGCCAAGCCACATTGTATTTCCTGTAATTGCCGGAGCCCGGGAGAACGAAGGGGCAACGGCAAGTCGAGCAATTACAAGCTAAAGATGACAGGGTATACTTTTAGCTTCAGATCCGGTTCCAAGCCGGGGATGGAAGTTGGGAGAGAGCAGGTGTTAAATGACATGCAAATACCTACTGGTCATAGTAGCTGGTCATCAGTGTTGTCCTCGGCATTGTACTTTTAGACGTTTTTTAACAGAAGCCCCGCCCCCTCACACACGAGCTGCTGTATAATTAAAAGCTTTCAATTCCCATTGACAGCCAATCAGATTAGGAGGTAATACGTCTGTTTCCAGGAACTCTTCCCCAACACAAAGAACTGCAATGCCAAAGCAAATTAATACCTGTAGGATAAAAGCTTTTTGGTTTTACACCTGATCCTTCTTAACCAACTACAAACTGCGGCCCAGATCATCTATTTGCAAGGGAGAGTGAATTGAAGGAAGCCGCCTTCCATCCTAAATAACACATTCCCTTTATAAATGAGGTTCATATCAGGATTCAGATCTGGACCTCTATGGTTTTATGAGGTTTAGACGACTAAAACAGATCTTGGGCAGAGATCACGTTTAATGGTTGTGGAAAAAGGCCGTCACTTGTCAGGAAAGCATGGTGGAAATCAGTATTAGCATTAAGGAAAATCTCTTTAAAAGAACGTTCACCTCTGAGGTTTTCGACTCGATTACAGGCTTCTCTCAACTATGAATTGCATTTTGTATTCACAATGCTAACTGTATAGCATCAGCCTTAAAGTCAAGAATGACAGCCGATTGGTCAAAGTACCACATAGAAATACACACATACTATATGTACAGTTGCTGGGCAATTACGACGATGACGAAAAACAAGATCATTGAGAGAAAAAAAAGGATTGACGTGCAGAATTGGCGCTCTTGTTATTGACCAAAGCACCGAGTGCTCCGCAGATCTAGACTCTGGATTTTGTTCTCACAGTGCAACAGATTGATGCATTTAACTTTAGAATAGGCAACAACATGTTCCTTCTGATGTGAAGTTTGAAAGATGACGATCTCCTTTGATTGTTTCCATCTACTCGACAAAGACACACAGGAAAAGCGGAGCAGAGGTCTCTGGCCTGATCCGACCCCGGACACGCAGGTTTACGTGGATTTCATCTGGTCTATTAGTTCCCCTGATGCCTCCTCCTCCATGAGGTCTTTGCGGACCCGTTGCTCTCTTGCAGCTGTGCATAAACACGGCGGAGAACACAGGGCTTCCTCGGGTCTTCTGTGTTTGTCAAGCTGATGTGCCGTTTGGCGCGCAAGAGGCGCTGAACTGTGAAGAGCCCCGGGGCACCGAGAATAAAGGAGGACTCGGCGGTATGCGGACCGGCCGGCGAGTCCTGCGTGCAGGTGAACTGCCAGAGGGCCTTTTGCGGTCTGCACGGAGAATTGATGTCAAATGAGAGTGACTTCTGAGGCTGGTCAGGTGCATGAAATGTGTATCGAGATGCAATCCAGCTTGAGTCCAGCTGTCTTTGAAATCATTTTCTTCTGTGAGTGATGGATTGATTTAGACTCTCAAACTGGAGACAACTGAACTGCCCCAATATGAAAGAAAAAAATGGAAAAACACCCAACAGGCTTTGCAAAATCAACCACATACAGCCCACATTAATCAATTTGCAGCATTGATTCACCACGTCAGGCGGTGCATGTTGTTTTTGTCTGTATCTCTATGCATACGCCTTGCTAACAGTGCGAACAGCCCTGGGGATGCTAACAACGAGACGGAGGGCACTTAGGATGTAAAACCGCACAGAGCTGCAATGTAAACACTTGTCTTCCTTCATATTACATTTTCCATCATCTTCATCGCCCCTTCCTTTTGGACGAGAAGCACATCTCACACTTCGGCATTTCAATTTGCGACGCCGCCGATCCAAAGTACATGTTCATTTATTGCCGTTATTACTTTGTCATGTCGGATAAATTGATAACATGACATAACTTGTTTGCCGCCTTGTTGCGCCGGCAGTCTGATTACGAGGTCAAGTGTGTGAGCGAATGACAAATAACGGGAGATGGGATAGAGTTGCCGTGGGTTCATTTCAAGCCGGTCCTTTTCCTCTCCTGAAATTGGGAGCACACGTTTCTCTTCCCAGATCTAATTCGCTCTGACAAATGACTGTTAGTGAGCGCCGTCAGAAAATAGATGAACAAAGTCTAAATAGTGGCTCGCCTGACTCTCAGATGGACGATAATGCTCCGGCTTCCACATTCCCAGTAATGATGGTCAAATTTGGAGGGAATTGTCAGTGATTAAGAGGAGGGAGCGGAGGGAAAAGCCCAGTCAAGGTCACGCAGGGCTCGTTATAGAGGTTGCGAAGCTACAATCGGTGACAGGCAGAGAAACCGGAATAGGACGAGAGAGAATTGTGTGGGTGACCCCAAGAAACTGCAACATACCTCGCGGCCCTAATTTACCGGGGCCTACTTTCCTATAAGGAGCGCTTTGTTTTCCTCCCACTCTGGTTTTCGCTCGGAGGGTTAAGTAAATCTCCAAATTAGAACAGAACCAACATCTGGTTGAAACATTTGTAATCCCTGACCCCCGAAGATTTCTTTGGCAGCGCTGTTTATTTAAAAAAAAGGCCGTGAAGTATTGTGTTTGCATTCCATTAAACACTGAGAGGTGACCTCTTTGGCAATTAACAGTGTGAAGAATCTGCCTACATATAGAAGCGCTTAATGAAAAGGGAAAAGCGTCGCTCAGCGGAGCGCTTAAACGACTGTGAGCGATGCGCAGACAGCGGAGACCGTACCTTCCGGGTGCGAGCGCGTCTCCGGGGCCCTCGGGGGACGACTGTGCTGTCAAAGAATCCCCCCATTATGTATTATCACAAAGTCAGACAGCAAAAATCTTCAAAACCAATGTCTGTGATGGGCTAAGAAAGAGCTGACAAGAGAGTACCCCTCTCCTCCCCCACCATCGGGGAGTCACTTTGAAAACTTAGCGGATCCACCTTTTAACAATCCTGTGGGGATGAATCAACCTTGCGCTTGCTATCTAAGACGGTACAACCAGCACACCTAGAATTACAATGGAGGCACATCAAGGGACGGCCAAGCCTGACTGACAAGCGCTTCCCCCACCTCCCGTGAAAGCGTCAGGGCCGCCTTCATTTGCATGGCGGGGTTTTTTGGGACCGGCGGAGAGAGTTAATCAAGGCTTTCCATGGTGCCATAGCAGGGGCTCCCATTCGTATCCCCCCCCCACCCCCCCGTTCCCCTCTAACCCGAGCACCCTTCCCCACGAGAGCCGGCGGTGAAATCCTCTTAGTGGCAGAGGGGCTAAAAGAAGAGCTCGCGCCCGACTCGCGGGACAATGGGGGGGGCACGGGGCCCGGTTGTTCTGGGGCCTCGTCTCCGTCGGGACTGACCTCCCTCCTTCGCTGCCTGGCACCTCCCATTAAAACAGCTTTAATCACACGGAGATGACTCCTCCAGTCGGCCTCCCCTTCTCCTCCGACCCCCCCCCCCCCCCCTCCGTCTATCTCTCTCGCTCCACAGGGGAGCGCTCCTTGTCTCCTCTCCATTAAGATTGAGAGAGTGAGGGGAGAGCAGCCTGCAGAGCGTACCACTTCCACACATGCAGCGGGGTGCAAATGCCATTTTCAGCTTCAAATGTCTTTTCACGCGCTTCTTTTTTTTTTTTTTTTGCCCACAGACATGACAAATTGTTGATCCGGGGAAGCAAATTAAAAATGATTCATGTGTTTGAGCACGCTTGTCTGTACGCGAACGGTTTGATAAAAACTTGTATACTTACAAATTTGGACAAAACTTTGGAGGGAATCTGGAATGTGTGGCACGATGTTTCAGATCTATCTCTCTTGGAAATGATGAGGAACAACAGAGTAGTAGTTATCGCCTCTTCCTCGCCGTCCTTTGGCCCAGACAGCGGCACAAGACTTCATTTTCTTTGTATTACCAGGAAGAAATGAGGCGATAACGTCTCCTTTGTTGCCGATATCACACCTTTATGATACCTGGAGAACTCGGAAACCTTTTCTTTCTATTTTCCCCTCAGTAACAATCAACTGTTATCAGTTAATTCCAGCGAGGGGACGCTTGATTTATGTCTCCTTGGATAATAAAGTACAGTATCGGTAACACGTGTAAAGCGCTCCCCGAGCGCCACCTCTGTCTCCTTGATTAATGCCGATTTAATTAAGCGCCGTGCTAATTAAGCGATAAATAATGACGAGGTATGCATTTATGCAAAGATAATAGCAAACCTTTGGGTGAGGTGATACCCTGGAGAAGTTGCCCAATCAGATGTATTTCTTTGGACAACAATGGACTGAGATTAAAAGCATCCAGCGGACATGTTTGACCATTGTTACACACGTGTGATAATCATCACAATGTGTATTTGCCCTGAGTGATAATTATTAGAGGAACAATCCCCCGGCTATCATGAAACATACAAAAAAGGAAGGATTGTGTGGCGTTACTTATCTGCAACTTTGACGCAAACTATTTGAGCTGCAATCCCGTATCAGGAGATAAATAATATTCGTCGATATTTTAGAAAGTAAGACGCCCCTCTCAATAGTGAGACATGCGCTACACGGCCATTAATCAAATCACGGCCGACTGTCCCAAACTCCACAACCTGAGCCTCACAGCAAAAATAAATAAATACCAATCTCCTCTCCTAGCGTCAGCAGCGAGTCAGCTCCTCGCCGACATCGGCACGCCACGTTTCTGATCATCCGGTCACACGCCTAGTCGCTGCAAAATATGCTTCGCCGCCGTTCCCCCCCCCCAATGTCAGACGTCTCCACGTACGGACTCCTGATATGTGTACAAGAGGAGCGTTATTTACACTGATTAATGGTGCCCGGCTTTGGCGGGAGTGTAAGCCGCCTCGCGTCCAGACAGCGGTGACAAATAAATCTATCAATCATAAGAGGGATTTTCTAATCCCCGAGCCATCAGGCAGAGTTGCAACCTAAACACTTTGTCACAGAACGACACACACCACACACACACACGTTTGCTGTAAACACACACTTAGCGTATAGTTAACAACACAGCACTTTGAGCGACAGAGCAGCCTCCAGGTTGCTACGCACAGAGGCGCCATCGCTTCCAGAGGGCGACTGGAGTCAGCAAAGGATCTTTTCAGTTTCCATTCCCACTCGGGCAACACAGAGGAGGCAAAAATGCCGGATAATGGTCAGTGTGTAGTCTTTCTGGGTATTCCTGAAGTTCAACTAGGACATTTTTCTAGCTAACTTTTAGAAATAAATGTGCTAACAAACCCATAAAGGGTTCTGCAGGTTCTCCCCATAGTATAACCCTTTTCAGTTCCTTGCATTACATTACATTACATTTCAAGTAGCTGACGCTTTTATCAAAAGTGACTTACATTCAACCATGAGACCAACAACAAGAATGACGAAAGTACAATTTCTTCAAGATAGCCTGCTATAGTGCTATAAGTAAGTGCCATCTAAGTGCTACTTTCTTTATTCAAGGTAGTTTACACTTGTAGAATCGTGTATAAAAGTTTCACCTCAAGGTTCTACAAATAAGCCAACATAAAGGGTTCTACCTAGAACCATCTGTGAATGGTTCCAGTTGGCCTTTCTGGTAAGTAAGTGACCTCTTATGACGGTACCACACCTATGGGGAACTATTAATGAATGGCTATATTATGTAACACTTCCCACACATAAATCCAGCCACATAACATCTGTCCTGGCATTTTCTAAATTATATGAGATTAATTGGAGTGGATAAAAGCCAGGAAACATATTTCATTGATTCTCCAGACACGAGAGGCAGCGACAAGATAAATGTCTCCGGCGGCGCATTCCAGCAGCATCCAGCTCTATTTAACCCAGAAGAGACGGGTTTAGGTACATCGCACAATACTAAGTAGAGACATCAATCGGCATCCCGAGTCCTCGCGGGTCCATCGGCTCCAGCGTAACAGCATGGTTGTCTCCTGCAGAACAAGCCCCTGGTTGCTCTCAACCATCTGTGACTGAAAACAAAGACTGCGATCGCATTAAAACACCACGGAGGGAAGAGGGAACGCATCACGCCGCAGCACTTCCCATAATCTGCTCGCAGGTCTCGGCCATTATACAAATACGGGGCGGATTCAATAAACCTACAACTGCCACATAATTAAACATTTGGCACCAACAATTCAATTAAGCAATGCCACCTAATTTCCAGAGATGGCTCGTATGTCAGACACATAGGACGATATCAGGTGTCAATTCCAATTATTCGGAGCCCTCCTTTTAACCAATAGAAAACCAACCTGTTTTTAGGCCTCTGCTCGAAAATTGCATTCCCAAACTAAAAAGGGTGTATCTCTGCAATCACTAGGGCTATTTGAATCATTTTGGTGTTATAATAAAAGGTACACATGTGAGATTTTGTTGATATGTGTAAATATAAGTCTGTATGTTACTGGTTAAGAGTAAATGAAGATGACACACAGAAAAAATGAAAAGGTTTCAGGTCCGCCTAGGAAAAAAATCACTTTCAGGATGATTATTTCTTTGAAATGATGCAGCTGTAAGGTCCAACTCTAACCCAAATCATAGCACAATATGTGAACATTCTCTAACCCAAATCATAGCTCAATATGTGAACATTCTCTAACCCAAATCATAACACAATATGTCAACATTCTCTAACCCAAATCATAGCTCAATATGTGAACATTCTCTAACCCAAATCATAACACAATATGTGAACATTCTCTAACCCAAATCATAACACAATATGTGAACATTCTCTAACCCAAATCATAACACAATATGTGAACATTCTCTAACCCAAATCATACACAATATGTGAACATTCTCTAACCCAAATCATACACAATATGTGAACATTCTCTAACCCAAATCATAGCACAATATGTGAACATTCTCTAACCCAAATCATACACAATATGTGAACATTCTCTAACCCAAATCATAGCACAATATGTGAACATTCTCTAACCCAAATCATACACAATATGTGAACATTCTCTAACCCAAATCATAACACAATATGTGAACATTCTCTAACCCAAATCATAGCACAATATGTGAACATTCTCTAACCCAAATCATACACAATATGTGAACATTCTCTAACCCAAATCATAGCACAATATGTGAACATTCTCTAACCCAAATCATAACACAATATGTGAACATTCTCTAACCCAAATCATAGCACAATATGTGAACATTCTCTAACCCAAATCATAACACAATATGTGAACATTCTCTGACCCAAATCATAGCTCAATATGTGAACATTCTCTAACCCAAATCATAGCTCAATATGTGAACATTCTCTAACCCAAATCATAACACAATATGTGAACATTCTCTAACCCAAATCATAGCACAATATGTGAACATTCTCTAACCCAAATCATAGCACAATATGTGAACATTCTTTAACCCAAATCATAACACAATATGTGAACATTCTCTCTGCAAAGGTTGACTTTGATAAAGTGAAGCAGAACAAAGTTAGAGGGTTTAGAACAGAGAACATTCAGGCGAGGACTCCAACATTTGCATTGGGGCACGTTTACACATCTGTGACATTTGAATTTTTTCATGTACCAAACCATATATTTCACTTGTATATTACTTATAGTGTTCAATACATCCAAATACAGCAGTTTGGGGCTTTTTTTTTCATAAAACAAGCTATGATTTACAGCTTTATATAACAATCGCTCAGTCTGCCCCATTGGTTTTGAATTGGTTAAAGCTGCTTTGGCAGATTACGCAACAGCTATTTTCACAACGGTGCGACCGCGAGGCCGCGTGCGTCCCTCAGGTGGCACGAGGCAATATTATTATTATTTTCCTCCTTCCAAGAATGCAAATGAATAGTTGTCATCTCGTCGCGGTCATCGTGGGGACGGCCTCTCAGTCCCACGTGGAACGCAAAGTAAGTAATGCTAAGGGAAACCTAATAAGAGCTTGGAAGAAGAAAAAAAAGAAATGATGATTATCTTTAATCACTAACCTGCCTCTAGTGGCGCCACCACATTATCCAGCACCTTCATTCCTTATAAAAATATCTATCACACACAATACCCGGGCGATGAAAAGAAGCGGTGGCGGCGATGGGAGCGGAATGCCAATGGCCTCATTACTTGTCATCGCACATTGTAACTGGAAATTGCTTCTTTCAGGTTTTGTTTGCTCAGGCAATTACAATAAACTCTCGGCTTGACACGTTGTTTGCACAGATGTAGGGCATTAATAAACATGAGCTCTAATCTGAATTATTGAACTGCTCGCCACTATTCTGACAATGGGTTTTTTTTTTGGAGCCCCTGACGGATGGATGGACGGGAGGAGAAGTGAAAACGGCCCAGGAGCCCCCCGTAGGATATCGCCCCGCCGGCTGGCCGGATCACCTGAGGAATCCTCTAATTGAAGGTGGGAGCGTGCGGCGCCGGCTCTGCGGGCTTCCCCAAACCTGGATCAACCTCCACGCCTCCCAGACACCACGACACGCGAGATGCACGAGCCCGGCGTTCGCTTCGGAAACCGATTAATTAAACAAGAAACAAATCAGAGGAGGAGTTGAAAGGAATTCAGAAGGAAGGGTTGTCTATACTTATTCTTAGTCAAAACTTGCAGAACTTTCATGCATGCATTCATTCTTATATATTGACTTGTTCATCTTGGATGGAAAAAAGCACCAGAAGCATTGATGCTCATATTTATTGATGGAAACATGGGTTGCACCAGAAATGAGCATTTAAAAAGAGGCAAAGTAAATCACCGCTGTACATATTGCACTTGAACAAACGCACAGACAAAGTCGGGGTTTCATCCCGCCAGAAGCTGCTTGTCCTTTCCTTCAAAGTTGCCCCCCCCTTCCCAAAAAAAAAAACCGCTGGGGATCCAGCTTCCCAGGCAGGAGTGCAGTGGGAATATCTACAAGAAGAATGCAGGAATAGCATTTTTTTTAACCGTAAGAATCTTAAGATGTTCAAAAGGCATAGCGGAGGGAGGGCCCGGCTATTCTAGAGAATCAAAAAGACTATGCGGACTTTGATCACCTTCATCTCATTCAATGCAAAAAAAAAAATGACTGCGCTGGGGTCCTTGGCTTCTCGACATGTAAGCAAGACGGAGGCTTATTATACTGTACACAGAGGCAGGCGGCGGAATGAAAGAGGTCTTTTGTCAGTTCTTTGATTACAGTAAGGCATTGTGACTGTTAAGCAGACGACCAGCAATTACGGCAACGGAGAGTTTAGGAGGGAGAAGGATGTCGACAGACAAAGAGATGGCGGAGAAAGAGAAAGGAATGAACTGGACATCCCAGCCCTTCTTTTGCAAATACAAGTGTAATCAACGGTAAATGATGATACAGGCATGTCCATGATGGAAGCGTCAATGAAAATCGCTTTAGTCGTGCTGGATTGTTTTACCCGCGCGGGTAATACAGGCGTCAGGATGTTTGCCGTGGGTAAACTTGGCTGTTTTGTACCCTTTGATTCCACACAACAAGCAGATGAGAAGCGCGAGGCCTCCGCATCCTCCCGCTTTGCAATAAATATTGACAGAGAACGGGAGCCGTCGCCCCGTCACAGGTTGTTAAAAGCAAAGTTTATTGCGTGTTTGCCGTCTGTGAGCGTACAGTACGTGTGTGTGTGTGTGTGTGTGTGTTTTGCTGCATTAGCATATCACTGTTTACTCCAGAAGTTACTGTGAAGCGGCCGTTTCTCCTTGGGGAGAGCTGCTTGGCAAACACCTCGGAGTAAACAAGACAACCAGTGACAATATGCTAATGGCCCGATTCATTATTCCCCCGAAAAACAGGCTCCGCCTCGCCAAAGACACCTCAGATCTCCAACATCTCCATCACTTCACGCGTTTAGGATCCTCGCCGCCGCCGCCGCCTGATTAATATCTCATCAGGCACTCCGCTCTCCCTCTTTTCCGAGCGGCCGCCCATCAGTCATGTGGCTCAACAACGTTTCACTCCCTGACAGTATCAATCTTGGGAGATTGCGCGGAGGTGATGTTCTTTAAAGTGGCCGCCAGATAAAAGTTGTTCACCTTTAAATGCCGCGGAGACGGATGCCCGACTCGTCAGAGGTGACTCCTCGTGTTCGCGGTGCAGGGGAGGCGGACCAATGGGAGCGAGGCTTGCAATGAGGTTTCCTCTTAATTGAATCGGACAATGGATTGGATTTATTAACTCCGCAAATATTTACTGCGTTGCCCCGTGGCCTGCACTCAATACTCTCCTATGGATTTCTCCTCCTACACAGTTACTGTTCTAAGTTAATAACGACGTTGCTTTGCATTGTCCCAGAAGCTACTGAGCACCAATGAGGCAGACGAGGGGCTCCATCTATCATAGAAGCTCATATTGATTTGGCAACTGGGAAATATGGACTGAGTGTAAATGTGTAAAGATGGACGTGTGACTAAGCAGCCAAATTACCATCAAAACATCAATGTTTTATAGATATACATTTCCTCTTGCTATGAATAATCTCAGTTAGATTTGCTAAAAAAATAAAAATATGACGGAGCAAAAGTTTACCAAAATACGAATCAATAGTGCTTTTTAAAGCGAGCGAGAGCAGAGAAGAAACTCTCATTTGGTATTAATTTAAAGCTGCAGACCTCCGGTCGACTCTTGTGGGAGCGCTGAGCTCTGAGCGGTCGGCTTCTTGAGATGCATCGTTTCATAAAGTCGGACAAATTGCAATGTTTATTTTGACATATGGCACTAAAAACAACTCACTTGAATAAAAAAAAAAAACGTGGATCTATAAAATATCTATAAAAAATAATTGAAATTGCAGGAAAAACATATATTTTTTAACTTTGCTTTGTTTTGAGCATTGTCCACTGTTAAACCAAGAGTAGTAATTAACCAGGATTTTAGGAGCCTATATGATGCTCGCCATATTCCAAAAGGAGCGTTCCCGGCCCCTGAGACACAACTCATAATTCATCAGAGTACGAGGGTAATATATTTCCCTCGTATTTTAATATGTTACAGACGAGTGGCCGTGTGTCTTTTCCGCTGTGGGAGCTTTACAACGCGTGTAGCGGGGCTGCCGCCGCTCGCCGTACAGCCGATACCTGTGGTGCCTTTCATGGTTCAGGGCCCTCTAATTTCAACGGGAAGTTGCACATATTTCATGGATACATCCCTGTTGGAGGGGGGAGGGGTCTCACACAGAAGGAGGCTGATGATGGACGGCATCTCTTCCTCCCCGCGCGTCGCAGGCTTTACAACAGGAGGTTCTGGATCATTTGGTCCAGCCGCTTGCCGCTCTAAAAAACGCCGCCTGACAGTTTGGACACAGTGTTCCAAGGCACAGAGGTCACTATTGTGTGGGATCTCTCCTTCACTTCAATCCTGCATGTTTTACTTCTTTTTCAAGCAATGATCCCCACAAACTAGACGGCTTCTGCACCCCCGTCTGAAACGGGCTCCAACTCCAAGGCCTCATTTTGCACTGAAACAGTGAAACACGTAAAAAATGATCTCACCTTGAAGCCGGTTTCACACGACACGCAACCAGTGAAGTTAGTCCAAACAAGTCGGCAGCATTCAGACTAATTACTAGTTGGTGCATTGATTCAAAGATATACATTTCTGCAGCTCACTACTGCATTTGATTTCTGAAACTGCGCTTCAATTTTTATTATATTTTTTGCTTTTTGACCGTTTTTTTATGTTTTAAAATGAATGTTCATAATTGTTTTTAAATCTTGTGTTCTTCTGCATTATGTTTTGATGTTTTTAATGCTTTTATGTGAAGCACTTTGTCTGAACTGCTGTGTCAGCTGATTGCCTCGTTACATCAATTAAGGCGATGATGATGATGTCACAGGCCCAGACACTGGTCATTTTCAAGAAAGAACATACAAGGAATTAGATAAATTAAGTTTTAGCAGCCTGACATTTCTTTGAATTTCAAGGACTTGTTTTACTTTTTTTTTAAGCTCAAAGTCAGGCCACCTCGTGGAAAATGGACGCTCTCTGCGAGGTGTTATCGGTTACACCGTATCGTTCCCCAGGTGAGTTGGAGGAGGGACCTGGAGTGTTATCCCAGCTGTTTGGATTGCCTCTCCTCAGGGCTGCAATAATGTGGGAGATTCTAATCAATACTCAGCGCCTCCAGAAGAATAGATCACGGAGCTACAGCTGGACTCCGCCTCCCTGTCCATCCCCTTGCTAGTTATGAATCAGCATCCTCTTCCTCCAGAGGACCAACAAAGCATAGATACACATATACGCACAGAGTTGGAGAGAAGCTGAACTCTGACCCCTGACATTTGGCCCCCGACCCGTCTGTCTGATGGCCTATTGATTACGTCTGGCCTCGCCTGGGTGATTGTTGCCTCGTAATTACTTCACGGGTTGTGTCTGGATCCACGTAACGGCAATTTGGGCCGCTCTAATATCGCAAGGAGAGCACTCGAGACCACAGGACGCGAGTCTCGCCTCGTTCCCGGGGAGATCACACATCTGCAGACGGAGTTTCTTGCAGCTGGAATGAAAAATAATTGGTTTCTCGCAGATTTTGGTGATATTTCAGATTAGAAGGAGAGGCTGAAATAAAGATGGCAGAAGTAATCAGGCATATTTCTGGCTTCTTAAGAGTGATTTGAGGCATGTCATATGGAGCGCTGAGAGGATGCCTCCTACTGTCCAATTTCCTGGCCTCATTGCCTGCGTAACCACGAGGAAATGAGGACCCGACCTCGCTCTGTTTTGGTGGCGCTCCACTGGCGTGGTGTTTTGATATGAAATAGATTTGAGTGTCTTTAAGAAGAACGTGCGATAAGGTCCCCATTTCATAGACGATATATATCAGGAGTATCTGCATATTGACTAGATGTCACTCGACCCGTTGCCGGCGTATCAAAAATGAAAGACAGGATCTTTGTTGTCCGCCATCGACACGTCCATGAAAGATCTCAAAAGCGCCTCGGCAAATTGAGTTTGTTGTGTGTACAAGTACCTGCCAGATTTAATATTGAATGGATGATCCAAAATGGATTTTTGATCCCGCGAAAATGAGGGGAGATGTCTGTAACAACAACAAAAAAACTGGGAAGGAGTAAAAAAAAAGAAAGAAAAATCCATATCCCCTCTCAAGCTAAAATCCTGCTCCCGGGTTGAGAATATATTACTCTCTCCCCTCGCTCTGTCTTTTCCCCCTTTTACGAGTTGTTTTCATGTAAAGAAAAACCTATAGGCTTGACCTCTGCGTCGGTTTGCCTTTGGCGATCCACAGATTGCAAGTTTTCAATGCTCGATCCTCGGGGAGGGATCCAAGTCAAACCCCATAAATATTTCAAGACTATTTCTTGCTCCCTAGACCTCTTGCTAACACACTTCCCTCTGCTGGCAAGCACATCCTGCCTGTTTACTCAACACTAACGTGTCATTGCTTTAAATGCAGCCTTGTGCAGTGGCTTAATGAGAGAGGCAGATACTTGCACGTTGCATGTTTAACTGTTTTGCCAACAATCGGACCCTCTCGCTCAAAGGAATTATGGATGCCGATCAATATTTAAGTCGAAAGGGTTTTCTGCCGAGGAGAAAAAAAAAGGACATAAGCTTGAGCTTAAAACTGATTCCATGCTTTTCTCCCCTTCATGTGTTGACATGTCGAGAGAAGAATCCCCACCCCTCCAAAAAAAATGAAATGTTGACGTGTCGGCAGTCTTTAGAGAGACATCTCGACATCTGGTCGCCATCTGAGGCCAGGGAAACGGCGAAAAATGAAAATGACTTCATTATGAGGGCGTTATCGCTGGATTCCGAGGGAGCCATTATAAACCACAACTGTGGGAAACTTCACAGTTATATCATTAATAAGTTGTAGATATTGTTTTATGTCAAGTGGAGCAGGCCATTACTGAGCACAGTCCAGTATAAAATAAAGTGCACCTTCTACCTGCAGCCTTCCTCTCCCCATGCTTATAATATAAAGTGACAATATTTACTCACATAAAAACAAGTGCTGTTCAAAATATGGTATTTTTATCAAGGCTCTTAAACTCTTTGAAGTGATAAATAAATGCTCTTAGAGGGAAAAAAGACAACAGTCGGTGGCTTAACAGTTTTAATTGTTGCTTTAAACAAAGGGATAGAGGCGGTATAAGAGGATCAGTGTGACAAACAGTCCCAGCGGTCCCTCTATCATACACAATACTCCAGCGGTAACAAAGGAGCGGACAAAACAGCGCTGGAAAACTTCCAGGAATCCATTTTAACATCAGCTGCGGCTGCATCAAAGATTTAGGACACGTCGGGTCCTCGCGAAGCCAACGGCGGCTCCGAGGGCTGCATCCAAACAGTAGAAGTGGATTTAAATGAGATCCAGTGTCGAGTTGCTTTAAAATAGTGTTGCTCCCGAGCCGCCTCATATCCAAAAAAGGATGATAGATAACAAGCCGCCCTCATAGAGAGCAGCAGACTAATTGTCAAGCTCATTATTTTGTTGTTGCCGGGTGAAAATCTCACAACTTCAGCAGGTCTGTTGTTTGTTGTTCCTCTGTTGACCAAACCACACTGTGGTTTCAGTTGTTTGCAGTGTATTTGTTGTGTACGCTATTATATTGTGTCCTTAAACAGCTCTCTAGGAAGAAGTGTTCTGGTGTATGTTTTTGGGGCTTTTATTGTGAAGGGAAAAACGTAAAGAGAAGGAGAGAGGAAATGTTCTAGGTCGTGTGTGTGTGTCAAAAATTAAAGTGGTTGCCGACCCGTGCAAACTACGGAGCACCGTGTTGCCGTTGTGTTATTATTGTACAGTATAGGCGCAAGGTAAACCCTCGGCTACAGTTGGTTTTGCTTTTATTTTGAAAAGCCGTAAGAGACAGGAAGGAAGGAAATGATTAACGCGGAGATAAACACAGAAGATTCTGTCATATCAAGCGTGGCGGTTAGATCAAGTAGGATTTACAGCGTCGTCACATTCTGCTAAATCCCGATTGGCGCATTGGTCAACTTGTCCAGCTAAGCCCCGCCCACTTCATACCACGCAGTGAGAAAAGTGCGTCAGAAAAAAAAGGAAATAAATACAGAAATCTCCCATGTTTAAAAAAAAAAGAAACCTCTTCTAAATATGGCAGAACATCGGATCCCAATACTCAATGTAAGACATTGACTCACGAGGTTTTATCTCAACTGCAGTGATTTGCTTGCTAACGGCGAGCAAATGGCGGGATAAGTGGGACAAATGGCTTACGTAATCCTGTGCGACGACGCTGACGTAAATTTGGTAGGCGTGTTGGGCCTATTGACAGGTGCAGAGGATGTTTGGGATGGATGGCCCACTAAGTTGTGCTTTAGTGCGCCTGTAAACAGGATTAGCATTGGCAGGTAGCGAGCTACGAGGGATACAAGCAGCCCGCAGGGAACGGACGGATGCAAATACCGGCTAATGAACTCCGCTGTTTAGCAACGAGGGAGAGAAGAGGTGAGCGGAGAGAAAGAAAGAAAAAAGTTGAGCGACGAACGAGTGAATAGGCACAAGATTGATTAGTTTGGAAAATGTCCAGCGGGTCAGTTTTAACGGCTTATGGAGGATTTCCAAGCGAGCGCGAGCTTAGAGCATCATTCCAGCCTCCTTTTGTCTTTAGCGCGTCCCGTTAACGGCGAGGCGGTTGATCTACCGTATCCCCGTTGAGATCAGAGGGTGCTGCGTCAAGCTGTCTCCGTCTGAAGCCGGGACTTTATCGGCGCCGTCTAAATCTGTCCCGTACACAGAGCCCACGACAATGAGGGGCCCCCCGGAGAAAAATGGCCGCCACCTGGCAGTTTGAAAGAAGGACAGCCGTTTCCCCGCTGTAATCCATTCAGCGTAATCACCTGGGGGCCGCCACCCGCCCCTCCCGCCGCTCCCTAAACACCATTCAGCGGGCGACACCGTGATGGAGTGCCGGGTGAGGAGAAAGCCAAGTGTCCATTTTGGAGATGATCAACTATCGTGTTTGTTCTTTTCTCCTTCCTCCCGATGTCGATGAACTCGTGTTTTTCTTTCTGGCCCTCTTTCTTTCTGGCACAGCTCCTCAACTACCTGACTGTGAGACATTTCTCCTCCCTTCCCCACACACACACACACACACACACACACACACACACACACTTAATATTTGGTGTCACCCATTCAGGAGAAGACCTGCTGTAAATCGTGTGTCTGCAGGGACAGATCGAAAGCAATTACCATTAGATTGTGGCTATCGTGAGCCGAGTGTGCGTCGCCCTAGCGGCTGACTCTCAGCGCTCCCTCTCCGCTCGCTCCGTGTGCATGCAATTTAACCGGCGGATCAATAGCTAAAGGCAGTTAGCGGCCTCGTAACTCCCTTCGACTGCCTCTCAGGACGCGCTGCGGCGTCCCAAAAAAAAAAACGAACGGAGAAAACCCGCCGGAGAAATTGTTCCTGTGAAGCGTTATTGGCACACTTTAACCCCGCATTTCCACCTCGCACGCACCAGGGAAAGTCAATTCTCATTTGGAAAAGGTGGCGCGGCGGCGGCGGCGGAGGGGGGGGGGGGTCAGCAGAGGCTGGAAGGGGCCACGGGGTCAGAGGTCAGGGATTGGCCCAAGGTCAAGGTGACAGCAGGGTATCTGTGCAGGGAGGCCTTCATCTCCACCGTGGCCTTGGCCAGGATCAATACCATTAGAGAAGCCGTCTGATCCATCACCCTCCTCCTCCTCCTCCTCCTCCTCCCAGTGACTATAATATCTCCTATTTTCACTTCCTTTTTCTTACCTCAGCCCTATTCACTCTTTAGCGGATTCATTTAATCGCTTGTCGCCTCGCTCCCCTTGGCTTTCTCCGGCTCTTATGAAGGAGCGGTTCTCATCTTGATACTGACCCCCGTCTCCCGCGCAGAACCCCTCCACTCGCTGAAAGAAAGAAGAAAAAAACGGACAGGCGGAGATAACTTGGGCCCCATATTGTTTGAACAGCATTTTATTAAGCTGAGCGCTCTCTTTAATATTTACATTGGTGCATCGGAGGCTTCAGAGACGCTTTAGGCAATTACACACATGACCAAGTCGATAGCCACGGAAACAGCAAAAAAGCCTTTATCACGCCGCCAGGAGAGTATTGCCAATTCCGCGGCCCGGCCGTTGATGTAGTTTGCATTTCAATTAAAAAAGGGCTGCAATACTGGTCTTTTATTCAAAGTCAATGTCGTAAGAAGGATCCACAGAATGCTGCCAGAATAGAGTATTTTGTGTGTAGCGTAACAATGCCGGGGACATCACACAGGCTTGTGTTTGGACTCATAATGCAGGGTTGCAGTATTCCAACGTAGAAGGCGTCTTCACGGCTGAATGGGGAAGTTTTTAACTAAAGCGGTGAAAGGAAATGTGCCGGGGAGTTCGTGACCTTATATTGTGCGAGCTTTTATTTTTCTTAAAACTAAACGCAAGCCTTTGCTGAGAACCAATTTCCAGCATCTGAACACTTACTATAACGCTAAATTATATTTAACGCGACACGCAGAGCGGCCCCTCGCTTTGATTGCGACAGAAGACGGACTTAAAAGCAAAACACTTCACCCTAAACACACATTTTCACACCGGCCTCTTCACATTCAAATCAGGGCGGCGGTGTCGGCGTTGAGCCATTCCCACCGCTCCATCTCTCCTTTGCATTTTGCATTGTTAGTGGCAGCTGTGCTGAAAATGACCCCCTGGATTTCATAAAGCCTCGGCGGCTCGGTCACAAACAGATAAACAAAAGCAACAGAGGGGTTTGGCAATCAGGGGATTCTAATAAGGTGTGTGAGGTTGAGCAAGGAAGCGAGCTTTGCTTTGAAGTGCTTCCAGCCATATCTGTGGTCTCACCCATCGGCAGACAGGCAAAGCAGCGAGTGCGTATGCTCGGAGGATCATAGGTGGCTTTGATAATCACTCCCATACTCCTAAAACAAATGCAATTACTAAGTTAATTGTGTTCAAAGTGGAGGCTGGCAGTGGAAGGAGAAGTCAGCAATCATGACTGTGCTGACGGTGCAGCGAGCGTGGAGAATAATGGATGCATGCGGGGCAAATACTGGGGGGCGGTGTTGGTGATTGCAGAAGGGATTTAAGCGGGGGAGGGGGTCCGAGGAGAAGCAGCAGCGAGGGGAGCGCGGCGGAGACGGCGCTTGAGGGATGTGGTCGGTGAGCGCCACCCGACTTGACCCGCCATTTATCAGAGGATAAACAGGGGGTGGGGGGTGGAGGGGGGTCACCTGACCGGGGCCCGATTGGCCCGGCGGCGGGGCCCGTTTAGCATGCGGGGGCCGTCGCGCCGGGCCGGGGCGCTCGCCGTGCTCACGGCACGTCCGCTCCATCACGATGAATTATTGGTCAGAGGGATGATCAATTTGAAATGGGCTGCGTCCTAAGCCACGGTCAGAGGAGGAGGAAGGGTGTGTGTGGGAGGAAAGGGGGTCAGGAAGTTGTGTGTTTTGTAACTCCAGGGTTCTCTTCCTTTGCTTTTCTCTCTTCTTACTCTATTTTTTTTTTTGTGCTCACTCCAGAGACAGGGAAGGGAGAGGGAGGGGTGACAACAGATGTGCTCCCTCCTTCAGAGTGCTGCTTGTTTGATGGTGACAGTGGAGCGTATCATGTAGCCTGAGGTGCTAACAGTAAATATTACAATACCACAAGATGCTCACTGCAAACACCATTTCTTGCTCTCTGCCAGTCAATTTCTCCTTTTTTACCCCTGTGGTGCTGCAATGTTGATGGAGAGAAATTCACTGTGTATACAGTACATATACACACAGACACACACATATATACATATATATAAATATATACACACAAATATTAAAGTATATATATATATATATATAGATATATAGATATAATACAAATATCCAAGGCCAAAATATTCTCAAACATGACATTTAACCATGAACCTCTTTCAAACACATTACGGTCAACTTAAGTCATGATGGAACAGAAAGTAAATCAACAAGGCGCCACCAGCGAGAAAGAAAAAAAAAATGGCACTTTAAAAAAGGGCTTTCTGCAGAATAATAGGCGAGCCCGGGATTCACGGGATTGCATTTGGCTTCCTGTGGTGCCGGGGTGTCTTTGGCTCGCTCAGTCATTTCAGACAGAGCAGCGGTGCCGTCCCACCCTGGGCGCCGTACAGATGGGCTCATGTGTGGAGAAATGAGCCGCGAGCAATCATTCTCTCCTTCTCCTTTCTTTCCCCCCTCCGTCTCGCTCCGTGTTTGTCGACTTCTCCGTGCTTTCTGTTTACCTCTCTCTGCTTCCCCTCCCCTCGCTCGCCTTCTTTCTCATCTCCGTCCCCTTCATCTTCTCCACCTCTCATTATCTGCCCCTACCCTTCATGCGTCTCGCCCACCCCTCCGTCTTCCCTCCCTCTCCTCCCCCCGTGGTGACTGTGTCCTGGGGCTGCAGAGTCTCCAAGTCTGCGCGGCGGCAGTGGGGGGACTCGGCGGGAGGCCCCGGCTGAAACGAGCTCACCGAGACGCAGGAGCCCATCTCAGGCTTGCGCTACCGGAAAATCTGCCCGTTCACGCTCGGGCGCGCAGCCAGACGCGCCGACGGAGGGCGAGTGATGGGGGGAGATGTTGCCGAAGGAACACGCTTCCTCTCTGCTTTTGTTTTGGTTGGAGTCGTTCGCCACAGCGGCCGCCGTACAGCCGCGGCGTTTTGGATACCTGCACAGTGAGCGCCCAGACTGACCTGCAGCTTCTTGGTTTTAAGAGACTTTATGGAGATTTCTGCTTCAACAAACACTAACCCGTGTCAAATATCTGCAAACAACAACAAAATAAGCAAAATATTTTTGCTGGCAACACCTTGAAACAAAGTTAAGTCTACTTAGTATCGCTTCATGCTAATTATGTTGAAATAAAGGGCTGAGGAGGTCAAAAGACCCAGTAATTCACAAGAAAAATATGGACTTAAACTTCATTTTTGCAATAGAAATATGCCGTTCTTCTTTCCACTTCTGTTTACCATATTGCATTTTTGAGAAACGGGAGAACCAGAACCAGGACCAGGAGAAAAAATGAGGTTCTCTGAAGGAAATCTGGTGATTAGAAACAGTACCGCTATTGTCCACAGGGGCCGCCATAATCAACACACACGTTTCTTGGTAGTAGCTTTAAAAGTGCAAGACTATTTTCTGAGGATATATTAAAATTGTAGTCGTTATTAGAGAGTACGGTTGCAGAACTGAAGGAAAGGAATCAAGTGTACAGTAATGTGCGGATAGACTATCAGTAAAAAGTTTAGAGATAAACGAAAGTTATTATGTTTTCTCCTCGATGTAAAAGTTGAATTGGCTTCTAGTCAACAACTTAATCATCCACCTCGTCTTAATCGCCCTCTGCCAATAGATTTTTTTTAACCTAAAGTTGGATACCTAATCTAATAAAGAATTCTTCATTTCCTTCCTCGCGTCTCACTCGATGAGAAGTTCAGCGTCCGAATCAATCGGCAGCGGCTCAGAGGCGGCTGCGGGTCGGCAGACGAAGTTTCACTCCGGGACAATCGGAGCGCCG
The DNA here is from genome assembly GCA_038501785.1 of Myoxocephalus aenaeus. NCBI lineage: Eukaryota > Metazoa > Chordata > Actinopteri > Perciformes > Cottidae > Myoxocephalus > Myoxocephalus aenaeus. The sequence continues at coordinate 791,740 of JBAMJR010000047.1, read as the reverse complement.
TCAGCATCCTCCAGCATCCTCCTCTCAGGCCCGCCCGCGTCCTGCTTTTAAATTACAAGTCGCTTTTTAAAGGAAGCAAGCAATAAACGGCCAGCAATAAAAGATATAAAAGCCGGAGAGCTTCGTGTTACCGGGGGAGAAGATTAAATAATGTATTGATTCAACGACGGGTAATTAGTTTGGTCAGCAAATGTGTAAGGGAGGGGGATTGTTTCAACATAATGATGTGATTCTTGTTTTCCCTGCGAGTCATTATGGACGGATCAAAGATTCTCCTCCACCTCTTGTTTGCTTCATGCATGTTTGTGTGTGTTCGTGCTGACACACACGTCTGTACTTCTATTCTTGTGAGGACACATTCCCTAAGCCTACCTCTAATCAGAATCATCAACACCCAAGGTTAAACGGTGGACTTTTTTATATCATTCTTAGCTTAACAGGGGTGTTTCTTATGCACTAACATTTTAGCCTTAACATGTTGTCTTTATGTTTTAGCATCATAAAGCTATTTCCCCATGGGCTTCTAAAAAAAAATGTCTCTGACGTAGGTTTCTGCATGATGACGTTGCCAAATATATATATATATATATATATCAGTATATCCTAATCCATAATACATAACTGATCAGGAGGTAATATTAAAATGACTCTTTTTGTCAATGGAGTCCGGTGAATTTGAAGACAGCAATATAACGGCTTCATTTCCCTCTTTTAGAAAGCCCTTTCTGACTCCACGCTAAGGTATTCGAAGCCTTACCAGTAAAATAAACTGAAATCTGCTCGCTTCCCAAAGATCTCCTCCCTTTTCAAGGTCCAACCCTCCTCTCATAAAGATGGCGACACACCCACAGAGTGAACCGCGCTGCTGCTACATGGTCTCACTTCACTACCTCGCTTCATTAAATCACACCCTCTTACCCTTCAGCGTACAAGACCGTCACCCCGTTCACTTTTTATTTCAGCCCGGCGGGTGCTTTTACACTCCAGACTCCACCTCCCCTGTTCTACTGTCCTGCTCTGTCTCGTTGCATTATGCTTTATTGTATTCTACCGGCTTCTCCCGCCATGCACTGTACCGGTAGCCTCTCCGTTCCCATTACATCTTATTGCCCCGGCTGATTCTATTAATTCTCCTCCAATTTGAGTGCAGGTCTGTCTGGGTTGGTCCGTTGGCAACATGTCTATGCGAGGAGGGGTGTAGGGAAAGAAAAGAAATAAGAGGAGGTGAAGGTTTGGGCTACAGTTTGTCCTTCCCCATGAACTCCCCCCACCCCCATCTTCCACTATCTGGAAAATTCAATAGACTAACCTTAAGAATTTAATTGATGCTGCCAACAGGATTACAAAAGGGCCGGCCGGCGCAGGCCGGGGACAGCTGATTAGCAGCAGGGGTAATTGTTAATTGATTGATGTATCTCCTTACCTCTCCCCCCTCTTTGGGTCTTTTGGAGAGTGTTTTGTTTGCCACAGCGGCAGCGCCAGCGCAGCCGGTCAGCGCATTACCATACATCCACTTGTTTCCCCCCCCTTCTTCCTTCCCTTTTCAAAAACTACAGTCTGGGCATCTTTGTGTGCTGAGACAAAAGGCGTCCAAGCGCGGTGGGTTTAAGGTCACCGATATGCGCGTAAAGGGCGGCGATTCCCGTTTCTCGTTGACGCGCTCAGAGGCGACTGACAGCGCCGCGGACGCGGTCGGTGGCGCCGATTACGTTTCTGTCTTGCCGCGTTTTATTTAGTTATCCTAATTCCGCGAACCTGCATTTTCTATTTTCAGAAATTGCTGCAGACGAAGATGCAGACGAGATAAAAAAAAAAGAGAAAAAAGCCCGCTGATTAAAAAGCAGCAATAATAAATGGTTTTGCAGAAGAAGAGAAGAACAAAAAAAAAAAGCGCTGTAAGTAAAAGAGAGGAGGAAAAGCAAGACGAACACAGTGTGTGTGTGTGTAGAGTGATGCTTTTTGGAGGGAACACAATCCTTATTGGGTTCAGCAGACAGAAACAATCTCTCCATTATCCCCTCTTTTCTCTGACTACAAGGCGCCGTTTCATTCCGGTCCCTCTCGGTGTGAAAACCCTGGGCTGTAACTGTCCGAACAGCGACTCCGAAAGCTTCCGCTGCAGCTATTTCTGCCCAAACCTGTCCGAGCCAACGGCTCACCGCCTGCCAAGCGCTCCCCCCCCCCCCCCCTGGCTCTGGCACGGCACCGGGCTGACCATCAAGCAATTACAAGGGAACTTGGCAATCGGGAGGAAATCCAGTCATTAAAAGGGCTTAACACTGGCAGAGGGTCTCCATTGGTGGCGAGCCGAGGCGCCCGCTGCACCCCGTGTTGAATGGGACCACTGGGGCGACTTGTATGGGGGTTTCATATACCAAAGATTTGGCAGGGACCGAGTGAGTGTGTGTCTTTGTGTACATGAACACGCAGCTGTTCACAAACACACACACACACACACACACACACTCTCCCCCCCGCGACCAGATGTTCTCATTCACACACCAGGCTTCCACAGCAGGATACTATATCATCGCTGTAGGGTAAAAACCTTCTACTTTTTAAAGCGTCAACTTTTCAGCAACTCCGGGGGAAACGGCCTCGCTTTTTGAACGCGACGACAGTGAGCAGTGAGATCTCCACGTCGGGCCCCAAGATGTTTGAGATTTCTCTCGACACACACTCACGTCTGCGCGGTTTCAGCCGAGGTGAAAACAGGCAGAAATGAGGCATGGGGGGGTTGCACAGCGATGGCGGTGATGTGGAGGCGAGAGGCGCGCCCATGTCCAAGGTTACAGACCGTTATCGACCGCTGCAGACGTACACGGCGTTGGATTAGAGGTAGCACCGGTTGAGGTTTCATCCCATTGATTGGGCTTCTCATCAAGGCTCCCGGAGCAAAGGCAAGGCCAGCACACGATGGTTCAGCACCAAAACACCTGTGTTTGGTATGCACAGTATGGCCAATACTCAGTATTCAGTGAATTATTAATTTCTTAAACCAATACAGGGGTGCATATATATATATTTAGTTTTCACTTGGCTGCATATTATTTACACCGTATTGAGAGCCCTAACAGCTGTTTCTCTACCTCACACATGATTGGCGTTATGTGGGACTCAAAGCCAAAGTTTTAAGTTTCAGAAAGATGGTGCTCAGTGTTGAAAAAGTAATTTAATATGAAAGCACACTTGACTCCTTGTACGGGAGTGTAAAGAAAAGGTCGGCGAGGTCTCAGGGAAACAGCATTCGTTATGTTTAAACTCAAATGCAATTTTCTCAGAGGAAGTTGGCGTCTGTTTCTTTCATAACAAAATGTGTGCCTGCACAGAGTTTGCATTCGACCGTCTACCGATGAATTTGTTTCCATGTCATGTGAGGTCCAGATATCTACCGAGGAACATCACAAGCAACCCTGGTGCAGTGCTTCTAATCTGCACACATGTCCTGGGGTGGGAAATGCATTTTTGATGATCTTCCAAAATTGATCCAGAGGTTATTATGAAGAACCCGACAAGGTTATGTTGCCTTCAGTGTCTCTGCACGCTGCAGTAAATATAGAGAAGTCGCCTTTAAAGCTGTGCTTACCGTCAATGTCAGTATTGAGAGGGCAAAATAAAGTTAGAAAAGCATTGTCGATAGCTCATAATTAAAGGTGAGAAACCCTCTAAAATAGCCGTCAACGAGGGCGATGCGGACATGATCGGACATCCGCTGACGCTCTCCGCCTGGGCCTTGGAAAGTGCACTCCATGTTGAACTGCCATTGAACTCCTCACAATTAGTTTGAGCTAATTTTTTTTACCCTTTTCTTTCCAGCAGAGGCTCTGAGCCCAGAGCTGAGCACTTTTCAGATGAAGGTATCCCTTAGAGATATTTAAACTCCCTACGTGCCGGCGCAGCCTCCGGGAGTGTAGATGGGATGGTTATTAATGCATTATTTACACACACTTCCTGCTGTCTCCTATTGTGGCTTGATTAAACGGGATATTGCTAAGGTGGCACTTTTCGCACACTGTGATAGGATCAAGGCAAGTTACTTTGTGGTGAAGGACTTTTTCTTGTTCTTTTTTGGAAGTATTGCAAGTTTTGCGGGCTCCTCGGAAAATGGGGATCCTGTTTGAAAAGCAATCTTAATGTGAGGAACGCAGTAACGATCATACAGAGGGGGTTACAACCGGCGGTGTGTGTGTGTGTGTGTGTGTGTGTGTGTGTGTGAGACGAGTGCACACGAGGTTGTTAGAACTGAACTGGGTGACGCGCTCCGTCCGTCTGGCCATCAATCTCCTCCGCTTCGTTTCAGCACCACGGACAGCGCCGTGAATGTCAAAAGGCACAGCAGCAGTTAGTGGGAGTCGGTGACGGTGACCAGTAACATTTTGGCTCTTTTAATTTATTTCTAAGTACTGAATGTAATAAAAAAATAAAATATGTCTATCTATATATAAATATATATATATATATATAGATATATAGATATACTGTCTGGGATACTGAGAGAAAAGATGTACTCTAACTTCTTGGCTGCCGAATGCGTCTTGTAACTGACACCCTTCATCTCTAATTATTTGTACATTCCTAATAGGACTTCAATGCTTCACTTAATTACAACAGTGTGTTCTAGTAGGATGACGAAGGATGAAACGGGGGCCTCCTCGTCCTCCAACAATAATTCCCCAGCTAAATAAATAAAGTCCTCTTTATATTGGCCGGTCACGGAGGACCATGTTTTAGTGGTATTCTAATTGAAACACATGATTCAGACAGCTTGTTTCTGCACTTAGTCGCAATGAACCATATCTGATTCGTCATTAAGTAATTATGAATGCTAATGCAAATAAAGCACCTTTCAAACAGAGCTCTCCCTCTCTGTATCTCTCCTCACAAGGAAATTAATCACTCGCTCCTCCAGGAAGACGGCGAATGGGAGGCAGCCAGCTGCGGGACGGTCACTTCACTCTCTTTCTGTCGAGATATGAAAGAGAGGAGAGGCATTAATGATGTCTTGGGGATTCCACCGGGGAAAGTGAAAGGACTCAAAGGGAAAATGAGAGCACTACTCGCTTTTTTTTCTCTCCTTCCCTCCCCTGTTCCTTGTTGCTTTAATAAAGCAAGGAAAGGAACGAGAAAGGAGTGGGAAAGAGAGAGAGTCGCTTAGAAGTCTCCCAGAAAGCACGAGCCGGAGCATTTTGCAGCAATTACAGACAGATTGGGGATTTAGATATTAGTGCCCGGTGGTCCATTAGCTGGTAATTTGCCTGTCTTTTTTCTCCACTCTCAGTAGAGGAGTGTTCCTGCTAAGATCTCTTCCACTCTAATCCTGTAAATAATAGCTGCACGGAAAAAGAGAGCAGCCACTCTCTGATGGCTGAGTGACACTGAAGGTGGCTGAGTGGAAGAGAAGAGGGGTGTGTGGGTTCACGGTTAACATCTGAGTAATGCCAAATTAATTGTGATACCACGGGATAATTGCTTGTATTAATAAAGTTTGTGTTCCACATTCCAAATTGAGTCCAATTTCTGCAGAACCCCGCTGACATTTAGTGCAAACACCGAAGAGGAGAAGTGTGTGGGGAGTGATTTCACATCTGCTTTCGGAAATTTAAATCTTGACTATAAGAACCCGACAAGACGAGCAGCCTTAAAGGGCCGGTACGAACATGAGAGGAAGCTCATAAAGCAACAGTACGGTAATTGGCTTGTCCATAAAGCCGGTTATGAGCCACTGCTAGCAGTGTATTGAGAGGGAACAGTAGTCCCTGTGGCCGAGCCCTGGGACATGCGAGCTCGGGGTGACATTAATCACGGTCCCCCTCCCGTCATCGATCGCCCGGATAATGGTTCCGCTTATCACCTCACCGGTTTCTAAAGGGGCAAAAGCCAAAGCCGTTCAGGGACATCCTCGGCGTCTTTCATCTCTTTTCCGTCTCTTCTTCCTCTTTTGTTTAGTAACTGTAGTGCAGCTTTAATCATCTTCTTCTTATAATGAGAGTTTGGTTCATATTCCAACCAGAAGGCCGGGAAGCAAATATATTTATCAAAAGCCGAGAAGACAGCGGAACACTTATTAATATTTTTTTTCCCCCACGTTGTTTACATAAAGGCTGCGTTGCGTCGTAGGCTTTCTGTATCAGCAGCGGCGTAAAGAGTGCACATCCATCTTTCCTGCCTCCTCCCCCTTTCCCCACCTCTAATCTCCGCTCTCTCATCTCTCTTTGCAAGAGGGAAGAAGGTTTGCCGAAATCTCAACGGATCAATTCGGAGGGGGACCTGCCCTTCAGGGTGGGGGGGGGGGGGGGGGGAGAGAGAGAGAGAGGGAGAAGACGAAGTGATGAGAGTATAAGTGAAGCAGAGGAGCGGAGGAGGTGATGAAGGGGTGGGACGGGAGATAGATAGACGATGGATGGAGGAGAGGACGATGTGACATTTACATATCGGCGCAGCGCCTCACAGCGGCGCGCGGACTCGCCAAACTGTCTAATAAGTCAGCCGCTAGTTGGCTAGTTTCCTGCTCTCCCCTCGGCTCTCTGCCCTAATAGGCCGTCTCCACGGGATGAGAGGCATCCGTGCTATTAGTATCTGTCAATCTGGCTGAAGGAGGTGAACTCTGGAGACCCTTAAGGATCAGTGGCCCTTTGGGGGGACTTGGCGGCCCCTGTAAGGCCTCAGGAGAGACGGCCCCTGGAAGCTGAGAAAGCCAAAACCCAGATCTTGGAGGATCTGTAGTTCAAGGCAGAGAAGAAGCTAGAAGGGATGAGGCCATGGAGGAAAATATATTGGCAAGAGAAAGCCTAATGAACCTCCTCTTTACCCAACATGCTGACTCCTATACATATGGTGCAGAGAAAGCATGTATTTCATGATCCTAGCTTTAAAAAAAAGAAGTCAAAATGCTATGTATTTTTTGTCCAATAATATTTAAGGACTTGAATCCAGTGAGCGGATATTAAAGGGGACGTATCGTGCACATATTCAGGTGGTATTTTGAGTTTCTACCAGAACATGTTTACATAGTTTAATGTTTTAAAAAAGACGCACACTGTCACCCTTAGTTTTAGTGCCTGTCTCTTTAAGCTCTGCTCTGATTAACTTGCGAGAAAAATATTGGTGCACCTTGTCAAAGGTAGTTCTAATGAGCCAAATCTGATGGACTTGTTGGATTACATGTTTTCTGATTTAGACATCTCACAAAAAAAAAAAAAACCTGACTGGGTTGTGTTACTTCACAGTTTGTGGGTTGGGAGGCTCCATGTATGCACACAAGCAACCTGAAATTAGGTAATCTCTGTCTTTTACTTAAACAAAAACACATTTTAAGACCTGATTTATAATAATATGGTAAAACTGTGCTATGCTATGAGCGATAGCATGTGGCAGTTAGTGATATATGATGGTGGTTTTTACACTTCTGCTCCCCAAACGGGTACAAAAGTCCAATCCAGCTCAGAGTGACACCAGACAGTTGTCATATAGGAGGAGAGTGGCATTAAGTTGGGTATAATCACGCTCTGCTGCTACTTTAAGGTAATGACAGTGTGAGTATGTGAGTGTCTCCATCTCCTCCCCCACAGCCCTCCCTCGTGCATTGGTAATGAGACGAGGGCTTATTGACTGAGGGAGGAGATATGATTATCTCCCCCCCTCCCCCCTGTCTCTCTACATTCTCCTACTCTCTCCCCACCCCGGCCATTCATCAGAAAGGGGATAAGGCATGTTTGTTGCATGTATATTGATTCGTGCTGATTGTAAGAAAGCTGGGGAGACTCATTACGTATCAGAGGTGGAGGCAGAGACGCAGAGAGCCCACCAGGGGGCCGAACGCCGTCTCTGCAGGCGTGATCTTCATCTCTGGATGATCTTCATCTCTGGATCTCTGGATTAACTCCTTCAAGTAAGCACAGTTGTTTAAGGGGAGTGGGGGAAATATATCAGCATGAAACTTCCTTGAAAGTTTGTTGAAACGTTGAAATGTGCAAATAAGGCATTATCTAATTGTAATTTTAGGTGGATTTAGGAGAAATCTACAGATAAAATAAGCAAAATAGCCCAAAATCTCTAAATCCACCGGTGCATTTCCATCTTATTCCATATGACATGACTATTGTAGGCCAATAGAGTCAGTAGCAGCTCAATGCTGCAGTTGAACAAAAGCCAACAAAAGTACCGATGAGTTCTGGAAGGTTCCGCAGAGCGCCACCTGTTTTTCTGAACCTTTCAGCATCTAACGGTAGACGTACCACTTGGCATAATGCGGGATGCGCTATAGTCCCAATAATGCATGCTTCATCTTACCAATCTGACCCCGTGACCCCGACACAGAGCGGAATCGCGGCACTCGAAAACAATCAGAGCGCTCAAAGTATCCTCGAGAAGTGCATTTGTTGCTCGTGTTGTTGCTATACCGAGAGTTGGGTCACTTCCACTCGGGCTAATGAGTTTGCTGGCAGCGGCGCTCTGTGTCTAATGACATCGTTGACACTGATGCTACATATTGTGTCACGGGCCTCTGGCAATCGCTCAGCAGCTGATGTCCTCGCTTTGCCACCGGGGGCACGCCGCCTGGCACGGGCGGACAGGCGGCGTTTGGCAGGCCGCGGAGTAACCCGCTGCTACCGTGGCACAGTTTGCAGGACACATCAATTTGTTCCCCTCCGCTATTGTGAGAGACGATCTCCTCTGGCGCCGATCCAGAGCCCGAACGCCTCGGACCTCATCTGCATATCTTTGTTATCCGGTGCCGGTTTCGGAAAGGCAGAGGAAAAAAAAAGGTAGAGAAGGGGAAGATAGACAGAGGGATGACGAGTTGCGCCTCGCCATCTGGGCTCCGTTTCTTCAACGGCCACAAATTAAAACTCAACCTGTATAGAGAGGAGCGGCGGGGAGGTAGGGGGGGGGATTGAATTGTCAAAAGGCAACAATACTTCTAATCTCTTTCTCCCTCTGTGCATTTTCAGAAAAGGGGGGGAAGAAAGGCGCTTTAATAATTAGAGGGGTAGAAAGCTCAAACAGATGAAACAATGTCCCCCTCCTCTTTTTTCTCCTCTCCCCCTATCGTCTGTAATGACTCGAGCGCTGATGGAGAGGCCTCTTTGAGGATGACATTCAAATGCTGACATTTGAATTATGTCTGTTTATCAGAGGGAGAATGGCCCGCCCCGCTTTTGTTGTGCATCCTTCTGCGCGCGGGCTCGCCGGCTGCAGGTACTCAAGCCGCGCACGTTCGCTTCAAAACCGCACGCACAC